>JAHBCN010000626.1:0-164476 GCA_019359885.1 Listronotus oregonensis
TATATATATATATATATATATATATATATATATATATATATATATATATATATATATATATATATATATATATATATATATATATATTTTTTTGGCCTCTGACTAAAAATTTTTTTGTCAAACCTAGGAGAAACAATTTGGTTAGGCAAACGTCAAAACTCAATTTAATGAAATCGGTGTTTGACCGTCAAACTTAATTGGGTTTAAAAAAAGTCGCAGTTGTTAAATTAGATGAATAAAACGATTTTTTTTTTTTATTGTTTATTGGGTTATATGTCATAGTTAAAAAAAAAAAATAGTTTTTTTTCGAATGGGGGCATTATGACATTTAGAATTGCAAATACGTCATATCTCTTACATTTACAACCAACCACGACTAACCTCAAGTATAAACTTATTTAAACGTATTACAAGTACAGTCGACGCGACGTTTAACCGAGTCTGCCAGTTGCTTCTAGAATCGACTAGGCAAAGGCCGAAACAGATTATTTTACTTTCGACGTTTCACTGAATAGTTAGGAACTTCTAGGTTTGGCTAAAAATAATTTAGTCCAGTTTAGTTCATATTTATATCCTATTTTATTGTATAAATATAAACTAAAAATATATTAAATATTTATTATTTTTAATTGTCTCAACGCTATTTATCCCCGTTTTTTTAAAAAAATGAATTTTTCGTTAAAAACAATATATCGTCGGTACAGAGTTGCATATTACGGGGTTGGTAGTTTCTTATTTTTTCTTTTAATTAAAATCTATTTTATTTTTACTTATAAAAAAAAAACTTCAAAAATAATTAACATACTTAACATACTTACATAAATTTAAACACTGCAGATATAGGCAAAAGTAATTTTTTTTTTGTTATTTTTAGTACAGAAGAAATCGTTCTGAATAAATACATATTTGGTTTAAATATCTTTGTGCTTGGTGGAGTTTACTTGATTTTTTCTTAATAAAATCTATTTTACTTTTACTCTATCAAGACGACGAAAAAACTTCAAAAATAATAAAAGATTAATATTTCTTATTCTTAATATTAATGAAGGTTTTATTTAAAATTCCAATATATCCAAAATTCCTATGTCTGACTGATAAAGCTTTCAGACGAATAATTTTTTTAATAAGTATTTAATCGTAGAATAGCAAATTTTTAAAAGGTATTAAAAAATACTAGATAAACTAGTTTCTATTAAGTGGTTTGTAGACTTTACACATTTTTACCACTTTTGTAAACCCTTTACCATAACAGTTGTTATGTTTTTATTGCAGCAAACAACACTAACATTATGAAAAATTTAGATAAGTTTTCGACATATAGAAAAAGGTTATCGACAAAAGATGCCTATAATAATGTATTTTAAAGTTCATCTCCGTTACTTAAGTTGAATGATGAGAAAAATATTGTATGTAAGGAGGTGAAAACGTTTTAAGTACGTAATGAGATTTCAATTATTTAACGAAAATTGTTATTTACCTTAATACGTTATTGTCTAAAATAAGAAATATTTTAATGTATAACTAAAACCGCACTAAAAATACAATACAAATATAAACAATAGTAATTCGTAACCATTCCAAAACTTTTTACGTTAATCGTTAATAAAAACTATAAAAAATATATTTTCAAAACTTATATTTATCAACAATAAGATTACTAATATAGTGAATAAATTTTAACTGAAACATGACATGTTTTTTATTTACTATTTACAAAATACCAAAAAGTTTATACTCTTAACAATGATCGATATATACATTTTTGCTCTTAATTATCAAATTTATTTACAGTTAGAGTGCGAAGGCTGGAACCAATGAGCTAATAGTTTAACTGAATAAAGCATCGATTTGGCATAAGTGTGGCATCATAAAAGCACATTCTAAGGTTCTGCCTAGCGATGAATGAACCTCTGTACTCGAAACAATAAAATCCACCAAAACCAGGGAAAATGGTTACTACAGATACTATTTTGTCGTAAAGCGTGGCTGCCAAGTATCTTTCTGTTTCATTTACTTGATAGTATATTATGATTAAATTTTACTTAATTTATTCTTAAAATTACATCAAAATAAGCTCTTCTATTGTATTTTTAAACTGTGAATAATATTTGTTATATTTATTACTATAAAGTATAACACAGAAAAGTAATGATGTCAAAATACTATTTTCTTTTTGGACAGCTACTAATAAAGGCGCGACGCTTCGCTCGACAGATGACACATTCAATATGGCGTTTTAGTCTAAATGTTTTTTGTTGTTTGGGTAATTTTTGTGACAGTTGTATAAATTTTAGTTTTGTGTAAGTACTTTTAATAAATTAAAATGGTAAGGCAGTGCCAAGTGTGTAAAGTGACGGATATGATTCCTGGATTATCATTTAACAAGTAAGTACAAACTATGCTTGTACCATTCTATCGCCAATAATAAACAAAAACATGTTAGGCGCAGCTCTCGATTGCGTTTATGAATGAAATGCTTTCTCTATCTATGATGTTAGCTCATTGGCTGGAACACATATATAATGCATAATTGTTAGGACGCTTTCACAAGATAAAATAAAAATATATAGTCAGTTAGTTAAGTAATAAATATGGCATCAAAGATATAATTATCCTAATTATTATTAAAATTTTACAAACTAACCAGAATATAATCAGTTTTTTAAATACATTTCACCTTTTAAATAGCTGTACAAGGTTGTAAGTGAAAACAAAACAATTTATAAAATTCGAACATATTATAGTTTATTCTCCTACCTAAAAAACGTAAGAAGCAAATGGTGCCGGTTAGATCTAAAGTGAGAGTTTTAGAATTTCCGATCACACCGAATACACTTGCATTTTCTTGACTTTGGGTAGAACTTATAAAAGTCAGATTGGTATATTTTATGTCAAAAAATATATGTAGAGGAACCGAAGGTGCACTGCCAAGGCGATTGGTTGTCACAAATGTAATTATAACATACCAATCAATGCGTTTACTAGTCCTTACTTTTTATAAAAATATTTAGATCCCCTAAATACTTTCCTAAGGGAAAGTAAAATTACCGTGATCTCGCTTATACTAGATAAGTCCATTCTCTGTTTATATTTTGTTTCAAAATATTTAAAAGTAAGTATACACATTTCTGTACCGTTTGTAAATAATTTTTTAACTTATAAAAATGTTTTTTTGTAGAATTATATTATATTATCAATTATCAGAGCTGTCAAAATACTTCTAAATAGTACTTCAAGTACAAGTACTACCCAAGTATTTACTTAAAGTAAAACAAAGTACTTTAAGTAAAACAAAGTACTTGAAGTAAAACAAAGTACTTGAAGTAAACCAAAGTAGCTGAAGTAAATAAAAGTACTGGAAATAAAAGTTGTTTAACTTGACTAGATTTTTTTTTATAACGTCAAGTTAAATGATAGCCTAAAATGTATTAGCGCAAAATAAAACGTTTACGTTGATAATTTAACAATTTACCTTGCCTGTAAAGTCTGTTATTGTGATGTATGTATTAGGTTGGTAAATTTTTATAAATTTTTCGGGTTTGGAGGTCCAATATAATTTTTTTATTCGAACCGAATGCATTGTTTATTTTATATTTTGAAACCTTATGACCTCCCAAAACTAGTGATTAACCCAATATTTTCTGCAGTTTTACCCTTTTAATAAACCATCTTTTTTTTTCTTTTTCTAACAACAAACGCATGTTAAACTAATGCACGTACCCTAAAGTTATAAACCTTTAAGTATTATAAGTATTAATTAATAAAAACAATTTGGTTCCGTATTAAAAAATAATAAAGCTGGTAGAAGAGCTTAAAGAAAAGAAAGTGGCGAGAATAATTGTGAAATAAAATTTGAAATACAGGTATCTTTAAGTGGTGTTAAAAACAAATAAATATTTTCGAAAATTTTCTAAACTAGTATTTATAAAATATTTTGATGTTTTTTTAAAGTACCTATAATATTAAAGGTATTTAAAAATAATTGTAATTTAAAAATTCTTGGTGAATTGAGAACTATAATGTATCAGAGTCAGCAAAGATCGGGCAAGCTTTTTGTTTTAACCTGTTTGCGCGATTATGTAACGTGAATAAATTGGCGTACTTGATTGATTTCCTTTTTACTTTAGGTACTTCTTATTTACTTGAAGTACTTTTTTTACTTTAAGTACATCGTAATACTTCAAGTACTTAGAAACATATTTAAAGTAATTAACTTGGTTAAATCAAGTAAAAGTTCAAGTATTTTGATATAAATTAATCAAGTACAATTACTTCCTAATAAAAAGTACTTGAAGTAAAATCAGCAATTTTTTTGCCACAATTTATGCTTATGTTTACTCGAGAAATACTTAAATTTTTTGTCTAACAACGAAAAGGTTATAAAACGTCATTTACTCGATTATTTACGGGGTGTTCAAGACTTTTGACGTTATGTGTATATCTTTAACGAGGAGGTGCATATTTGGAGCATATAACAAAACCTAAATATTATCTTTAAATATTTATTTAATATTTATAAAGTTAGAGTACTGTTTATTTTCGGGTATACTGTACTTCTTATAGTCTTCTGGACCAAGCAGTATACATTAAAATAGTTCTGTTAGCCCCCAACCAGGTAAGCAGAATGCCAAAGTCACCTAATATGATTCGCCCTTCATAATTTTTACACTTAAAAAAAAGGAGCAAGGAATAGGTAAAAAATGGAATAGTACAAAAACTATTAACCATTACCCATCTTACCCCTTCCCTTGAAGAGGTAGTAAATGGGCGGTTTACTCTCCTTAAGAACAACAAGTATACCAAATTTAAAATTAAGATATTTTTTTCGGGAATTATGGCGCCAAAAGACTCTCAGACACCCTAACAGATAGATACACCGGCATTAGGAAACCATGTTTTTTGCCATCTAGGAAACCCCTAAATTACAATACTTATTGTTTTACAGCGAGGAAAGTAAAAGAACAATTTTAAAAAAGATATAAAAATACAAGAAGAAAAATTAGAGGACGCAGAAGATAAAAAGATAGAAGATGAGTGAGGTACCTATTCTCAGTGTAAATCAAAGAAAGCATATGCAGGGTGTAAAAAGAATGATGCTCACGATTTAATTGGGCGATAGTGGAGCCAGTCAAAAAGTTCATATAACAAATGTGTCAAAACTTGACAGATTTTTGACTAAACGATATCAAAGTTACAAACTTTGGTAGCAATAATTTCTAAAAAGCTTAACAACTGGCAACTTTCGTCTTAATCGCTCATCGGTATATTCATTTGCTAATTAAATACACTAAGTTTTAAATTTTTAAATCTACAAATTTAAAAAAAAAATCCCAAAATAAAAATTTAAAAAACAATTGGCAACAGCGCTATTTGTAGCGTGAAACCCGTGAAGTCAGTCGTATATTGCCGTGGTTTATTGTGTATATTGGTCGCGATATTTTTGTCCGTTTTTTATTACATGCATGCAGTTTTTAATGGTGCTGAATTAGCTTAACAAAAGGAGAGTGTTAAAAGTACGAGAAAACTGAGTTACGAAATTTTGAGCAACTTATTTAAACTTAAATGTAGCTGTTTCTTTTTTTTATAATTAGAGATTTTCTATTCTTTAAGCAAAATAAAAAAGTGCTGTTTAAAAACATAATAATTTGTGTTCTTAAAATGGATATTCAGCTTAATTTTGTGTAATACAATTATTTTTTTATTACAAATAAAATGTAAATGAACATCTCTTTTAAAAAAGTGTAAATAGTAAAACCTCGCAAAAAACGTTCGATGTTCGACTTCATGTGATGAAGCGGGCGCGCTGTTGCCAAATTTTTTAAACTTGGAAAAGCCATATTTCAAAAGCAATTAACTTTTGACCCATGTGTTTTTGGCTTTTTTGACTTGTTTTGGGCTCCACTATCGCCCATTAAAATCGTGAGCAACATACTTTTTACACCCTGTATACAATGCTCGGAGTGTAAATTATGGGGTCATGGACATATACATGTGCTCACTGTGATTCATATGACTCCGAGTACTATAAAAACGCGCCCAATGACTTTTACTAAGTGCATAGCAAAATTACTCTAACATATTTATACAACGTGACAAGGGCGTAGCCAGGATTGTAAATAAGGGGGGGCAGACAAAGAAAATCCTTTTGATTTGATCGTTATTTTTACCGTATGAGTTTTACATAAGCAGTGGAGGTAGTAATAAAGAAAATAAAAATCAGAAATAGCTTGAATGAATGCGAGCGTCGACCGATGAAGGCGCACAACATTGGTTGATCAATAACACTAAAATCTTGGACTTTCATTGTCTTTATTACACAACGTTTTGGTAAGTGATGTATCTCCAACCGGTTAGAGATACATCACTAACCGAAACGTTGTGTGACTAATAACAAATAAAGACAATGGAGGTCCAATATTTTAGCGATATTGAAACCAAAGAATCAAGAAAAATTGACTGATCAGTTGCATCTCTAGTTTCTTAGGTCTTATAAAAAGCGTTGTAAGCTATGAAGCTCGTCAGAATTACAGTTTAGCAGCGAACGACGGCTCTCCTAGGGGGCAGCTGCCCCTTCCTGCCCGTTCCTCGCTACGCCCATGCAACATGATAACTAGCCCTAACTGGTAAAGTAACATACATAATATAGGTAAAGTGACTTCTCATTTTTGAAACAAAAAAGAATTATCTTAGAAAATATTATATTTTAAAAACTATAATAATATTCTAAAAAATTTCTAATTTCATGTAAAAATGCCTTATAATTAATTATCAAAAAATTGTTTTAAAAAATATGAGGTTTTAAACACATTTTCAAAAAGTTTTTTTTCATCAGGTTTGTTCAAACCTTCGCACTTTTTGTTATACCTATAATATGAAAGTTCTTAATAACAAAATATTAATAATACCCTTAAAAAGTAAATTCACAGATCTATATTCAGGTTTTTACTTACAAGAGAGGGATACCCTTAACTAGGAAACTGCTTTATAATGATTTATGTTTATTTTTAAATATTGCGTAAAATAATTTTCCACACAACCTTATTTGAATACCAGGGTCCTACATAAAACAATTTAACCAAAAAAAGTATCTTATTCTGGAGGATTTAATCTTTATACTATAAAAAATATATATACCGGGTGTTTCTCAAAAGTTAAAAGGTAACATTTTTATTTTTTAAGATAAAACTGGTATGCTAGTAATGGACAGAAATATGCATTTGACCTATTTACTTGTTTTGTATTACTTTCGGTTTGGCCGGAAAATACTAGTACTTTTAAATTTAAAAGGATACCACCAGTATATTTTCTCCTATTTTGCCTCATATGATATTTTTTCACCATAGAGCTTTAAAACTTTTGATTTTTTAACTTCCAATGTAGAGTGCCCTTACTACGTTAAACAGTTAATTTTAAATAAAATAGCCACGGAAAAATTATTTTATTCGTCCTTCCGGACGGAGTAAAAGTTTGCAAAATTCTATTATTGATCATGTCATTTTTTTAAGGGGGTTTCCTGGTTTGGAAGTCTAAAAAAACGATTTTTTTATTGCACTCACTCTTCAATATCTTATATTACAGAAAATATAAGGGCGAAACCGTTTTGCCCGGAAATCATTTTTTATAGCCGAAATACGAGTACACGATCATCGGACCAGGTGTCCCGCGTCATTAAGCGCCTTTTCCAAACTTTAAACGCGGTTTCCCAGAACTTACATTTTTTTTGCTTACATTTTGTAAAGAATTAAACTGGCTATGGTTACAACCTCAAAACTTGAAATCGCTTTAAAATTTTGAATTTCACGTACGTTTAAATCCAAAAAAGTCATTTTTTAATTTTTTTTAAATGGCCGCCATTTTGTGAAAAATTGACGATTTCACTTTTCCCAGGTTCTGATCATCAATCCTCGGTTTTTTAAGAATTTTTTTGGTTTTGTCTGTTTTCGACCTTGCAGTTACCTGAACCGTTTCCGGCGCCATTTTATTCAATGACAGTTTAACATTTACGGGCAACTTTTTTTTTTAAATGTAGCCTATAGATGGAAGAATGAAAGGGTATAATCATTGTTTTACTTATTGTTTGATTTCACCTTAAAAAAATGTTAAAATTAAGGTAAAAATCGGCGCTCCAAACCATAAAACCCCTTAATGGAACGAGGGTGGCTTGCTAGCATATCCTGAAAGAGCATTTTGTTCCAAATAATTTGATATCACCAAATCTTTTTTGGGTAAGAACTTTTCTATGGCGGCTCTGGGATTTTAAAATGTTTTATCTAAAAAGTGAGACAGGGCCCACATCAAATATATACCAGATGCTAACAGCCTCAAGGGAAACACTTTGGTTAAAAAAAATATTTAGGAATTTGCGCAAATTAGTTGTTTTTTTCAACCTTCCCCCCATAGAAATTTTTAAAAGGAATCCTTTTTTGCAAATAACCTATGTTTTTCTAAAAACCGTAGCCTGTTGAAATTTTTCCTCTTAATAATTTTGTTATGCAAATATTTTAAATGCCTTTTATTGAAAAAAAATGCAGATATTTATGCCAAATTTGCGATTTGATGATAAAAAAAAATTTAAAATTCATGAAAAAATACAAATAGATTGTTTACTTTTAAAACTTATATTTTTCTCCAGGAGGTTAAACAAAACAAAACATTTTTTTTGCAAATTTCAAAATAATTAAAAATATTTTTTTTTACCCAAGTGTTTCCCTGGATGCCAATAGCATCTGGTATATATTTGGCAGGCTTTCGTCGTGAATTTGGAACGAATGACCACCTCCAAAGCGTCAAAACACTTATAGAAAAGACAATCGAATATAACAGAGCTTTGGTAATGACATTCGTGAACTTCCACAATGCCTTCGATACAATAGAGCTAAATGCATTGAGGAATGCACTTCAGACTACCGATATATCAAACTCATCCACAATTCCTATAAAAATGCAACAATGACCGTAAAACTACATGAAAAAACTAACCTCATAACTATTGAACGTGGTGTTCGGCAGGGCGACACGATGTCACCAAAGCTGTTTATTACAGTCATGGAGAGTGCATTTAAACAATTGGACTGGAGTCAGAGAGGGATAAACATAGATGGCAAGAACCTAATCAACTTACGTTATGCAGATAATATAGTGCTATTCTCGGACAATCTAGAAGAAATGCGACTGATGTTGCAGAACCTGCAAGAGATGTGTGGAAAAGTCGGTCTTAGTATCCATATGTCAAAAACAAAATTCATGACGTACCTTGTTCCAAGCGGTGGTTTAAAGACTGGCGGAGCTGAAATTCAGATGGTACATAGTTATGTGTACCTTGCCCATGACGTTAGCATCTTAAGGGATAACCAAACTTGGGAACTAAAGAGAAGGCTCACTCTCTCATGGACAGCTTTTGGAAGACGTTTTCAAGAGTGACATTCCTGTCAATCTAAAAAGAAGGGTTTTCGATAAGTGCGTGCTTCCAGTAATGACATGCGGCTTAGAAACCCTAACACTAACAACAGCAACAGCTAAAAAAACTTACAGTTACGGGATGGTCGATGGGAAAAAAGGCTTCTTGAGTGAAGACCTAGAACCGACAAGCGAAGTAGAGGAAGACCGCCTACGCGTTGGTCGGACGATATTAAGAGGATCTGCAGCAACTGGATACAAACAGCACAAAATCGATTGGAATGGAAAATGATTGGGGAGGCCTATGTTCAACAATGGACACAGATAGCTGAATGATGATAATAATGTATAATAATATATTTGGTGTGATCCCATGACTCCCGTTTTAGATAAAACATTTTGAAAGTCCTACAGTCGCCACCGATAAAACACTTAATAAATTATTCTATTCTGAAATGGTATTAGTATTATTTTAGTTAACCCCTCAGAAAAGCCGTAAAAAAAAAAGAAATATTAAATCTATTTTCCATGGCTACTTAAATTAAAATTAATCGCTTTACAGCAGACATTTAAACGAACGACGCAAATCGAAGTTCGGGAAAGCAGTCAAGTGCGGAAAAATGACTTTGCCCATGCGTTAGGAACAATATTTTTCCTACCAGCGTCAAACCCATTATATTCCTCTATTATTATTTTAAGGGGTAATTATTTTTTTTTGTTTTTACTAAAATATTAAAAATTACAAAGAAACTTAGACAAAAGAAAATACACTTAAACTTGCAACGGCTTCGTATGTTGCATTAAATAGTCTACAACTACTAAAATATATACAAATTTTTAGTACCTATAAGTTTTTATGGAAGTTTTATTTATATTGCGGAAAAGTGCTACTTTGCCCACGCTTGTAGGAAAATAATTAAAATAACTCCATAAAATGGTAAAAGGTTTATTGAAGAACAGAAAGTAGTACTTTTTATTATTAAAAATAAAACAATCCCTTCTAAATCCAGTGTAATGGAAAAACCCTATGAAAAGACAAAAATACATTTACGTTAAAGACGAACTAAATTACCTTTACATTTTAGGTATTTCAATTTTTGTAGCATCGTTGTTTAGAAAGTTATTGGGTTTACTTCATTTTAAAATATAAATCATATTATTGAGTATCCCTCATTTAAGTTTTCATTTATTAAAATATATATGTAAACTAAACTTTTATATATATTCCTTAAAATAAACCTAATTAATATCACATGGAAAATATTAAGTCGGGAACCATGTTTTGGAATTTAGTCCCTGCTCTCTCTTCTTTTAATCAAATATTTGCTAAAATTTTCGATGTTCAGTGGATTTTGCCTTATATCCAGAAGAAGTCTCCGTTTTTTTGCGTCCTCCCTAAGGTCATACAAAGGTCTACATTCCTGAAACATATATTAAGTACGTTTAATTGAAACCTAAAATTAGACCATTAAAAACAATTAAATTTCAGTGACGATGGTTCCCGTGGCGTCTGTAAGGTGTTTAGTGTGCAAATGAGAGGACCGGCAAATATGGTTTCGATTCTTATACCTGACATCCCAAACAATGAAAAAAACGTGTCTTGCCTGCGGCTGCGGTGGTACCCTCTAGCCAATACCTCCTATACAAGAAAGGCCACGGGGCTTTGCGCGTGACGTCATCACATCTAGACCTAAAATATTTAGCAGGTTTTGTTTACTTTTAGAAATTGTTTAAAATGTGGACTGCGGAAGAAGATGCCTTTATAATAATGGCACATTTTAGAAGTGCAACTCGTAATGAGGATGGAACTTGGTCATATTCTCTCCAAAGTTGCATAGACCAGTTTAGAGAAAGGTTTCCTGACAATCTTGTCGAGTACAAAACATTTGTCCATCAAGCAAGTTTGGTTAAAGGGCAAGTCCACTGAAAAGCCTACCGTGCTTACAGAACCTGTTCTTAATATACGTGAACGAATGGAGCTCATTCCTAACAAATCAGTGGAGAAATTGTCTACTCAGATCGGTAAGGATACTATTTTAAATAAAAATTGAAATTTATGTTTACAGTGCCATACATTTTTTTTTAGAAATGTTTGTTGGTACTTGCCATAAAGCACTAACCAAAAAATTGGAATTGCATCCATATAAGGTCACAGTATTGCAAGAATTCCTTTCACCAGATTTTCGAAAGAGGCTGCAGTTTTGTAAATGGTTTAATAAGATTTTTAACAATGAATAATGTTTTGGACCGTACTTTCTTCTCTAATGAAGCGTGGTTTCATTTGTCCGGTTAAAGTAATTGGAATGTTTTGTACATTGCTTAATTTCTTTTAGCCTGTAATAATTATCCTAATTTCTTTTATTATGTAATAATTGACGTGTAAAAACACTTAGGTAGTGTAATTTATTATTAATGTACAAATAAATATAAGTCTTGTCCATTATGTTAAGTCAAGTAGTTTTATTTAAATAATATGAATAAACTGTGTAAACTACGAGTTAATGTGACTTGAATTTTCCTATTAAGTTTAAATTAACGAAAATCCAAAGGTATAATGAAAATTATTAACGGATCTTCGCTAAACCCAACATAGTCAAGGGAGCATGGCACCAAAATGGGCCTTACTAGGGATTTTTTGTGCAGTAAGATGGATTCGAATGCGGTTTCTTGCATTCGATTTGTATGAACATATAGAAACTTTGTGAACAAATTTAATTAATGGGAAATAAATAACTGTATTTTTGCATTAGAAAAATGTTTAAGTTTGCAACAATAAAAAATATAACCAGGTAAATAATGATGAAAATGGGCTCGAATTTGTTACTCGGGTGTTTTCGAGGTCGTTAAACACGCATATGATATTGACAAGGGCCTGCGAAGTACCTGGTGCGCGCTAAGGATGGTGTAAACGTCGTCTTCTAAAGTTTTACAACAAATCCTGTTAATGTGGGTCCAACTGTCGTAAATCTCCACTAGACCACGTTTACACTATCCTTCGCGCACCAGGTACTCCATAGGCCCTTGCCAATCTCATAGTCAGCATATCAGCGACCTTGAAAACTCCTGAGTAACAAATTCTCATTTCCATTATTATTTACCTAGTTATACATTTTTTATAATTGCAAATCTTTAAATGCAATTTATTTATTTTTTAACGCAAAAATGCAAGTTTTCATTTTCCAATAATTACATTTGTTTACAACGTTTGTAGACGTTGATACAAATCGAATGAAAAAACGCATTTAAATCCATCTTACTGCACAAAAAATTCCTCGTTTCCTTGACTAAAATTTTTTGTACCTAAATCTAGCAAATTAAATTATTGACAAACAAGAGACTCAAAACTAAATGCATACAAAAATTATCCAAAAAGGATGTAATAACTTGGTTCAAATTACAATTACTTGAAAAAATAATAAATTGTAAATTTTCTAACCTTAAAAAAATGTTTTTGACATTTAAATATCGACTTTAAAATGCACAGCGCCAATGAATATTTCTAGGGATATTTTATTAAATTTTGTGCAACCTCTGAATAGGCAACCCGCAACATTTTTGGTCACGTGGTTTACAAACATTAATGAAGACCCTGTAAACACAGAAAATGGCGTCACTGAAATTTATTTTCGAGTTATAACAAACATAGTACCTTTTAATATATAGTAATTAACTTCATCAATCTTAGTTCAAAAAAATAATAAATAATCATTTTATACCTATGACCATAAAGTGCTAGCTAAAAGGACTTTTTAAAATCTTAACAGTCTCTCAAATAATACATTAAACTTAAGTTAAATAAAACTAGGCGTCATATTAGAATAATTCATTTTTTTTCTGTTGCAAGATTGCAGATTTAATATAATAGCTTTACCAACGACAGTACTGTTGTTCCATCTATTAAATTAAGCTTACCTTAAATAGAGTGTAGTTGCCCACAATATAAAGAGCCTGTTTCGCTCGAGTTAGCGCCACGTTAAGTCTGTTTGGATTTTGCAAAAATGAATTTGTCGAATCCCTAACACATGAAATTATTATAATATCATTTTCTGATCCCTGAAAGCTGTCAACAGTATTAACTGCTATCTTGCAATTTTTCTCATTTGTGGACCTAAAAGTATACAAATAAAATAGGTTTATTTAAAAAAATAATTAAAAGCTACGTTAAAGTTATCCCCTTTACTAACACTACACTCATAGAAATTGGGTTAAAATTACACAATTGCTATTTGAAAAAAAAAACCGGTACTTTTACATACTGTATTACATCCTTAAACATTTACACATGAGTGGAAAATACAAAAAGTCACTCTTAATAAAAAAAAATACTTAAAAATTAAAAAAATCCGCGATATTAAAAATTAAACTTTTTACCTTATTTATATTAAGAATCGTTGCGAATGTAATTATTTGAATATAGGTAAAACTTCCAGGGTATTAATCAAACGTATAAAAAAACATCAACCGTACATTAAAAACACAAAATTCCAAAATTCAAAAATCTATCAACATGCATTTGATACTTGTAACAAAAAAACTGGACCATTTATAGTATCTTAACTAAAAAAACTTTCTAAAGAAAAATTATAGAAAGTGCTTCCATATTGGGGATATATTCTATACTGTCTTGTGAATTTATTAAAAAAAAATTTTTTCGATAGATGGGATTAAAGTGATTCCATCTGTCTAAAAACCCAAAAATGTTTTTATATTAATAAGGAGAACCATGTAGCTTCAATTTTCTTTCATTTAGATAATACCTGGTAACCATTGCTTAATAATTAAGTAATTACAACCGGGTAAAAAAACAATTAGATTACCACCCTTCTTATTTCTTGAAAATAATGAATAAATATCTTTTTTGAAAGTGTTAGACAATGTTATAGTTTCAATGACACTAAAATCTTGGATTTCCATTGTCTTTATTTGTTAACTGGTACACCACGCTTAGGTTGGTATGTATCTCCAATCGAAGTGATAACTAAAAACTACTCGTAAAGTCAGGACATAAATAATATTCGTTGTTCACCGACTGCCAGATATTCGAAATGTCGATACAATGCTTGCTTAATAAAGTACTGCTCAATTCAACTGCAAGTGGACATTTTTTTGCAAATTTTAAACCGTAATTACTCTTTAAAAAATGTAAAAAACAAAATGCTGTTTTCATCGTTTTGTAGGAAAACTTTTTTATAGAAAGATAGATATTCCAATTTTTTTATTCTTTTCCCGTTTTTATTCTACAGGAAGGAAGACAAAAATCTACATTAAAAAAACTTTGTCAAAAGCGACAAAATACAAAAAAAAATTTTGTTTATTAATTATATGATGTTATTCAGTAGTCCATTAAAAAAAAAACAGGTTTCTCAGATTTCTGAAATCTGCTCCGTTTTTCAAGATAATATTTTTTTATTATTATTTTATATTATCCTTTCTATATTTAACGGTTTATCCTAGCACTTGATTTTTTCAAATGATTTGAAATCTTCATTACTGTCCTTCTAATATGGCTTAAAATTTTATTTCGGAAAAATTTATTTACGCGTAAGCCAATAGCGCCGCAAGTCATTCAATTTTATTTCGGTTAAAAATCACTTTTTTTAATTATGCGTCAGCCAATAGCGCCGCCCGTCATTAAATTTTATTTCGGTAAAAAATCACTTTTTAAAGTTTCCGTTAGCGCTACATATTCTGTATTCAAGATTTCCACTGTTTTTATTACTTTTACAAAATATGGACATTTATGTCAAAACGTTTTTTTAGTTAAAAAATAATATTAATGAATAATGTTTGCTTATTGCTGCTATATTCGGTGTTGTTTCACCTCGTTGTGATCTTTAACTCTAATTTCGAGAAGTCTTTTTGTTTTCCCAATGTATATTTTACTACATTTACAGGGAATTTATTTATATTATTGTTGTCCAGTCTCGTCTTATACGAATATTTCTTAGAGTGGTTTGGGATTTAAATGCTGTTTTAATATTATACTCGTTTGCGACTCTGCGGATCTCTTTCGAAGTTCCTTCAATATACGGAATTGTCATTAATGCTTTGTCATGTAAAGTCTGGTTTAAGTAGTTTTTTGTCTTGTTCAAATATTTGTTGACTGTTTGTTTATTGAAGAAACATACTAAACGAAACGTTGTGTATCAATTAACAAATGAAGAAAAGCATCGTCCAACATTTTAGTGTTATTGAAATAAATATATCCATCACAACAAATAGATTCTTTATTTTCTTATAATTCTTAATTTACCTAATGTTAAATTCATGTAATTTTTGTTCAAATCTTGAAAACGATAAGAGATTTGTCAGCAAAGCATTAATACCGTATGTTGCAGAAACACATTCTGCACCCTGAAAGCTATTTTTCTATAGCCACAAGTAGGCAAACTTTCCCTCTAAATCTAAATAAAATAGTGAAATTTTAAATTAATCTAGTTAATTTCTCTTATAAACGTGACAACACCGCCTTAAAAAATTCAAATTATTCTTATTCCTTTACCGGTCTAAAAACAACGATCAAAGAAAGCCGCACGTCGCTATGCAACGCTAATACATCGACATGCTGGTGAATACGTGGTGAGTTAACGCATCCAACCAGAGCTCGGACCGGTCGGGGGTTGAACAGACGCCAAAGGGGTTGCGTCTCGTATATAGACCAATGACATGGGTCGCATCGGAGGCCGCACGGCAGGTCTCGGAGGTCAAAGCGCTAACAAGCTTAACCCTGTTTATTTCTTAAAAATAATAAATATATATCCTTTTTGCTTAAAAATTCAAATGGAACAACGGTTCAAGTGATACGTCATAGGAAATGGTATTAAATCCTCTTTTAAAAGCTACCTAATTTTTTAAGTTCCAATCAGTAGTTTTTAAGAAAATGTTCTGGCGTCTTTTTTCTATAACCAAATAAAATTATAAGTTGTTCAAGTATTTCTCTGTCCAATTTAATTTGACATGAACGTAAGGTTCAAAAATAAAGCAAAGTGATTAAAAGAAAAAGACAGCACTGTCCTTCAAGTGAAAGTGTTGTAAGAAAAGGCGAGCAATGAATAAAAAGGAAAAGTGAATGGTAGTTTTCCGAAAATTAGCAGAGAGTAAAGGAAATATTTAACCTTACTGATGAAATAGTGAATTAAAAATTAATACCGGGTGTCCCCAAAACGATTAATGACTTCTAAATTTAATTTTAACTTTTCCAACTTTGTAGTGAAAAAAAAACATTCTTGATCGTGTCGTAACGTTAATAACTTTTTCGATTTTAAACGAGAGTCAACTAAATTTCTTGCTAATTTAAAGCAAATTTTTGTCAATTTTTCTGAGTAAAATTTGTAACTTTTTTTCATATTTTTTGTAAAAGTAAGCTTTGATAAATTTGTAAATAGATACTATTGTCTTTACATAATAAGTTATGTTTAAATCTTTCAACCGCTTGACAATGAATTAGGGCAATTCTAGTTAAAGAGTAAATTAAAAAACATTTTTCTTTCTTCTATGATTTTAAAGTAATTAAAATTTCAATTCAATTACTTCTCAAAGGGATAAATTTTAAGTTTAAAAATTGGTAATACGCCCAATTTACACGTTGAGATAATTGTAGTTAGTGTAAGCTGTAAATGCATTGTAAATAAACTTTGTATATTTATTCAATTTGTAGTGTCTCATTTAGTTATCGTCAATACGCAGAGCATTCAAACCCTAATTTGCATCTACTGGGTTTCAATTCTAATTTAGCCGTTAACAGAGTATGTCGGCAACTACTTGTAGTGCTGAAGCGTAAAGAATTACGTTTCTCACACACCGTAAGTTAGTTTTTTTCTTAGTTTTGCGAATTCATAGGGATCAATTGACTATGCCTTTATCAATGTATACCTTGGAACCTGGGCCGAAGTATACAGCGAGCTCAAATAATATTGTTTCAAGCCCTTTATAGTATCAATCATTAAAAATATTATTTTAACTTTTAAATCAAGTTAGAAACTAAGCCGCTACGATATTTTTACAGTAAATGTAACAATTTGCTTTCTGTTACAAAGATAAAAAAAATGAATCCGGTTTAACTTAAATAAATAGTAACATATTACTGCATACTTACACTAAAGATTTAATATTTTGGTTTATGAGATCCTTTTGGGCATTGTACGGAGTTATGATCCCAACAGTATACTTCTGATTTCGGTCGATCATATCAAAAATGGTGCTCAATAACTTTTTTATCAAGTTGACCTCATCTATGTTGGTATATTCGGCCGATTCACTAATTTTTGCACAATTAAACACCAAGTAAGGTCGAATTTTATCTGGTAATCTGTTAGACGGTTTTGGGAACGAACTAAAAAAAGAAAATAAAAATAGCACACCATCAAACAAAGTAGGGGCAATTGATATTTACCGTAATTTTCCCTCATAAAACTGCTTATTTGGAAAGGCACAGATCTCTGGGTGCATTCGGTATTGATCAGTGAGCATTTTAATAGGTGATCTAGGATCATTGGACAAATTATTTGCGATTCTACTAAATAGACTTTCTCCAAAACGTAACTTAAGGGCATCCTGAAAACAGCAGATTATAAAGCATATTATTGATTTTTATTATACATCATTGTTAAATTTTAAAAGATAGTATTTTTTATGTCTGTAAGTAATAATTATAGTTATTAAGGTATCAAGGGTATTATAAGGATAATAACGCTTGAGGTAGATGGTTTGTTTCCCGAGGGCCTTTGGCCCGAGGTATATACGTTGACCGAAAGCGTTATTATATTTAATACGGGTATTAAACGTTTAATGTCCGACTAAATATTCTTTATATGAGAAAAATTTGAATGAATTTTGAATGTATTAGTTTAAACCAAATCAAGTACTAGTATTTTCCGGTCAGTTTGAAAATTGTACGTTTTACTTTAAAAAATAATTTTTATTATGATAAGTATATTGTGTAAGTATGTTTGTATTTTCGTAATAAATGCTTAAATGAAGATAATTTATTGTTTATTTATTGGTAAATTTGTAGACCCTAGGGCGTTATTTTTTTTTAAATAACGCCCTAGGGTAATATTTTGTATTTAACTGACTTTGACTTAATATTTTGTCAAATAATATACCAGTCGGACATTAAAATATTTTTAGTACTATGACAAACCCTCTTATAGACCCTATTCTTTATATTAAGCTTTCTATGCTTGTATATATTTGGTATTGCACTTACTCTATTCATAATGGTAGCATTTAATTGTTTAGGATCTCCTACAAGCACCAATTTATCAATGCCTAAAACGGTGGGAAGTAAAGCTTCAATCTCATGACACTGGGTAGCTTCATCAATAATGCAACAAGTAAATTTGACCAATCCACTAAAAAATGTCTTATTGTTAGCCAAACAGGTATTTTGTCATAAATAAAATTAAAAGAATTATGAACATATAGTCAAGTTGTATACGAACATCACTTATTATGGCATAAAATATTTAAAAAGACTTTCTTTCCTATACAACAACAAATAAAACCGGTATTTATTTATTAATTTTAACGAATATACTTTTTCGTTATTCCACTATATATGCATAATTCATACAATATAGAAAAATATTGCAATTGCTTAATTCTGGTTTTTATAAAATATAAAATCAATTAGTTCCAAACTGTCTTAAAATACTTTAAATTTGATCCTTTATTTAACAGAATCTAATAGATTAATAAAGAACATGCCGGGTGGCGAATTTTCTAAATCTAATATTGTGCAGGGTTATTCATTTTAAAGTAAACAGGGCTTTATTTTTGAACTTCTCTGTACTTTTTAAAAAAACGAATATAGCCATTTCGTGTATTTTTTTCCGTAGAATTCAATAATCTAATCAGAAAAAACATTTGAAACAAAAACAAAACAGTTACAGCACGAGTGACGAATTTTGTAAATGGAATACCCCGTATATTTTTATGTCAATAGATAGAGATTTTCACGAGGAATTCGGTGATAAAGGGGTTGCTGGGTTTATTTCCTGCGGTTCTGCTGCAATTGTCTTAAAACTGCATGATACTATAAGGATAGTTTCACCTGAAAAAACCTGGCTGCCACAGGTCACAGGTGCTTATTTGTCAAAGTTTATACTTTACGTTATTACTTTTTGGAGTGGTTTTATAACGAGGTCACACCTTACTTACAGTTGTAACACTCTCTTGTCGGGAACGGTTAGCGCCGATCTCGTCGCGCAGGCTTTATGCTCCGCCCTGTCCGGGAAAAGATGTCTTTGGCGTGCAGTCGGGAGAACTTTCGGTATTATTGTACGTTTAGCCGCCATAGGCGTAGGTATACTTTTTGTGTGTTTTAGTTGATCGTTTTGAACATTGCGTTTTATTTTTATTTTTTACAGTTCGGTAAAATGAGTGACAAAAAACCATTAGGACATCATCATGTTTGTGCAGTGCGAAACTGTTTTAATAAAGGTTATAACTCAAAGAAGAAATTCTTTAGTTTTCCTAAGGATGCTAAACGGTAAGTACTTAAACAATTTTTTTTGCATATTTTAGTAAAAATTAAACTTTTGGTAATTGTCTAGAAAGTGTCCGCAACTCCGATTTTGACCAAATTTGGTATACGGAGTTTTTTTGGGGCGCTCGAATTAAAACCAATTTTAATACATATATATATATATATATATATATATATATATATATATATATATATATATATATATATATATATATATATATATATATATATATATATATATAAAGGGTGTTTATCTTAAAACTTACCACTCACGTTATATGTGAATTTTGCCGAAACACGCCAACAAATTTATTGAGGGGGAAGGTTTTTTTACAAAAAAATAGATGGTGCTACTTTAAACCCCAGGGCTACCACCCTAAAATTTTAAGATGGAACAAGGGGTCGTGTAATACATCATTTTAAAGGCCTTTTTATTTAGTATGAGCCTATTTTGTTATTAATAAAATTTACAAACATACTTGCTTTTTTGTTTATCTTTTAAAGACATTCCAAAGCTAATTCAAACCAAAATCATTGTCAAGTTTATTATTTTGTTGTTTCTAAGTCAATGGTGAACACTTTTATTAGGTAAACGAATTCCTTTGCAAAATATTCTTATTTTCGCAAAACAAAATATTATACTAGACTGTTTATTGTAGTCAAATGTAGTAAGCATGGTTTAAAAATGTTATTATTTATTTACAGAGCCAGAATATGGGCACTAAAAGCCAATCGAGAAGACCTGCTTGGCAAAGTAAACAATTTATATAAAAGTTACTCGTTATGTGCAGACCATTTTGAAGAGAGGATGTTCACGAGTCACTTGCATGCACGATTAGTAGCCACTGCAGTTCCCACCCTATTCCCATCTCTTGAGGGAAGTTCCAGAACTGACCATTCGTATAGTGCACCGCCTTTGGAACGATCTAGAGGAATACAAGTTCTAGATGATATAGTATTAGTTTCAGAAGGGAATCCACCTGCATTAATTTATACAGGTAATAAAAATAATAATATTTTAATTCAAAATAAACTTGAATCTTCTATGTTCAATTTCGATTTTTCCCAGTTTTTTGAAACTATGACTTTTTTTTAGCTTTTTAAAATGATAAGTAAAACTACTATGTTTTTATACACTAAAATATATTAACAATTGTACAGCAGTTTCCAGCATTAAAGAAATATTTCTACAGACTAATATCAGTACAAAATAAAGTGATTTGTAACCCTAAGTGGTCAATATATGTTCGGGAAGCGGCGAAGTAATTATGGTTTAGACGTACAATAGGTGGAAAATACAGTTCGGTTTGTCAAGATGTACATTATTATTTTTATTGCCTTTGTATATAGAAATATACAAAGGCAATAAAAATAATAATGTACCTCTGTTTAATGAGCAAACCGAACTTGTATTTTCCACGCTATTTAAGGTCGCCAAACCGTAATAAACTGTTAATTGCTCCGCCGTTTCCAAAGAAAATATTTACCACTTAAGGGTACAAATCACTTTATTTTGTATTGATATTTTAGTCTGTAAGAAATATTTCTTTGAAAATGACTTTGTGAGTTGAAACAGCAGTCGCAATTGTTAATATATTTTAGTGGTAAAAAACAGAAGTTTTATTTATCAGTGTTCATGATGATTAATTACCACATAGTAACGGCTAATAGCATCAATTTTTTAAAATGAGCTGACAATTATATGTTATTTGTACAAATCAAGTATTGTTTAAGCTTTTGGTCAACCATGCATAAAAAATATCCAGTTGTTAACCAAATAAATTGTTCTTTTCTTAAAACTACATATTAACCAAAGTTGTTATTTAATGGCTAATTAAAATGTATTTTTGCAGCTGACCAGACAAATGTAGTTGAAACCGAGGTTCAGCATGAGATCGTCGTCAGTCCAATTACAGTTAGTCCTACTCTAACATCTCCAACATCTACCCAAACGTCAGCCAGTTTATCCTTTGATAGCCCAAGGAAGAATAAGTACAGACAACAAATCAAGTCCCTTACTGCCGAAAACAAATATTTAAGACAAAGGGTTCAGGTACTTGAAAGTCAAAGAATTAATGAATTGGACAATATATCTTTGGAGTAATATATGTCTTTAACATCCAAATTTTGCAATCCGGATACTGCAAAATGTATTAATATGCAAGTATCACAGGGGCATAAACACCCAAAGGGTAGACGTTACAGCAAGGAGTTTAAAAATGAATGTCTACCAATATGTTTTGCTGGTCCCGGAGTGTATAAAACATATTTAATGTCTAAATATAGCCTTCCCTCGCCTAACACTTTGCTAAAAGAAATAAGATCAGTTAAGATAGGACCCGGATTAGATAATCCCGAGTTCTTCATTTTATTTAAAAAAGGTTGACAGTTTCAACCCCAAGTAAATATTGCTTATTGTGCTTTGATGAAATGTCTATAAAAGCCAATTTATTTTATGAACGAAATCAAGATTGCATCATTGGGCTAGCAATGGGTGATACAGGGGAGAAAATTTTTAAACCAACTTTAACTGCCTGTGTATTTATGGTCAGAGGTATTTATTCAAAGTGGAAACAGCCGATAGCCTATTTTTATGCCATACTTCTTGTAACGCTAATTTATTACATAAACTATTAAATGAAGCTGTGCAAAAATTAAAAAATGTGGGGTTAAATGTTTGCGGAATTACTTGTGATATGGGGTCCAACAATATCAAATTGTCAAATATTTTAAAGATATCTCCAGATAATACTGGTTTTTATTTAGAAAACCAATATCTCTTTTTCATCTTTGATGTGCCACATATTATAAAAGCGATGAGAAATATGTTGATGATATATGACTTTATATTAATGGTAAAAAAATTTCGTGGCAATATATTAAAGACTTCTATGAGTTAGATAAAAAAATTCTTGTCAAAGCAGTACATAAATTAACGATTCTCATATTTACCCGACTGGTTTTCAAAAATGAAGGTCAAACTTGCCACCCAAGTATTTAGTTACTCAGTCCATGTAGGTATGAGTGTTTATATTGATTTGGTTCCCTTCCCGATGAAGCGACAGAAACCGCTGAATTTGTTAATAGAGTAGATCAATTTTTGATATTTTAAATTCTTCACAAACCTTTCCCCAAAAAAAAATATAATGTTGCCTTTAAAGCAAACTCATTTCAATTAAAGTTTCTAATGGATTGTTTGACCTTCTTTAAAAATCTTGAAATTCGAGACAAAAAATCATAAAAATGTTACCAAAAATTAAATTTATTAGAAGTCTTATAATTTCCATCAACAGTATTATTCAGTTATTTTACTATCTTCGTAAAAATGCGGGTTCGATTTGTACTTACACGAAGATTAAACCAAGATTGTCTGGAGAACCATTTTGGTAAAATCAGAAGTGAAACAGCAACTGCATAACTCCAACAGCAATACAGTTCCACAGAACATTTAGAAAGTTGCAATGCGTCAACTTACTTAACTCAGGTACAGAAAACTGTGAGGCAGATTCTGATCAGATGCTTTAAGGCTTTCTGATTGCAATAGGTTTTTGTACCTGAAGATAAGGATAAAGTACCAGACCAAAAAAGACGCACTAAATGGCATGGATTACCAAAAAATGAAATGCTGAAAAAAATTTCATAAGGTACGTGTGCGGTACCTTTTAAATAAAGCGTTAAGATTCACTCTTGTGACATTTGCAATAAATATAGCAAAGACCACAATGAACTTGATGATTAATCTTTTATTGTTTTCTTAGAGTATAAAAGTGAATGGTGATACATTCAATTTGAAATCCTAATGATGAATTTGTGGAACTAATATGTAAAATATAAAATATTTCAAAAAATTTTGAAAAATTGGCACAAAAGCAATATTTTGCGGTACACTTTTAGGTATAAGTAACCATTTACCCTTTAGTCATCCCTGTAAATATTTTCCCAAAGAATTTATAATTAAATTATATTTAAGAGTTAAATTTATTATACATTAAAAACAATAAATGCTAATTTTAGAAATAAACTCAAAAATTAACGTATAATTTTAAAAATTAAAAAAATTTGATAAAATTTTTTCAACGGACCTAATGAATTTAAATTATTTCCTTATGATATATTTTGAATATTTTCGGAGAATGTTTTTGTATCCAGTAGGCAAAAAACGATTTTGTTTACAATATCAAAAAAATGATAACTAAACCAGATTTCTTAAGGTGCTTTTTGCCACTTAGATCGTGTAGTTTGCTTTGTACGCTTGTATTGACAACTTTAAGATTCGTATAATTAAATGGCTCAAAACGTTCTGAAATTAGAAATCTTTCGGCTGAGGAACGTGCTGCTGCCATAGCGCTTTTTGGAAGAAGGATTGTCGCAAGTTCAAGTAGCACTTCAATTGGGTTCCAATCTGCTTATCCAGAGCATTGGCACGATTTCGCGAGACCAACATAATGAAAAAGACGTGGACAAGGACGCCATAGGGTCACAACACCTAACCAAGACCGATTTTGCGATTACAGGCCTTCACGAACTCGGTTTGTTACGCACCACTGCAAATTTTCCCGCGTATAATTACCGTATTAGTCAAGATACTCGAAGAAGGTTGGCAGAAGTCGAATTCTCCTATCGCCCCAGGTCCCCTTCTAACCGCAGACCATCAAAGGCGTCCAGTTCGCTCAAGAGCATCGAAATTGGGAGAACACGACTGGAGCAATGTATTGTTCACTGATGAGTCAAGAATTTTGTCTTTTTAGTGATGATCGCCGAGAAGAGTATATCGACGTCCGGTGAACGATACGCTCAATGCAACATGGTTGGAAGAGTAAGCTATGGTAGGAGGTTCTGTATGGTATGGGGTGGCATTAGTTTGGAAGCCCACGGTTGGTTTCTTTCTGAGATCGTCTGACAGCTGATCGATACATAACGCACATTTTAGAACCCCATGTGATGCCATATGCCCCCTTTATTGGACCTGAATTTTGTTAATTCACGATAATGCACGTCCACACGTTGCCAGAGTCGTACAAAATTCCTCCAGGAGGTCGAAATTGCCATTTTACCTTGGCCAGCAAGGAGTCCTGACCTTAACCCTATTGAACACCTATGGGAAATATGGGTCAGGGTTAAGCCTTTTACCTCACCCGAGACCTTAATGAACTTTCTTTAGTATTAAGTCAAATCTGGGATCACATGGATCAGGATGCCATCAGAAACCTAATTTTAAGTATGCCTAGAAGATGTGAAGCAGTAATAAGGGCAAGGGAGGCAATACACGTTATTAAATATTGTAATTTATACCAAATTCGAAATAAAAAATTTCGTTTACTAACCATTTTTCAATATGGTAAAAATCTGCTTTGAAATTATTTGAACCATTTTTATTTACTGAATATATGGAAAATATATCATAAACAAATAATTAAGACCCATTGCCGTTAAAAAAATAATAGGCCAATTTTTCAATTTTTTAAATTATGTTAATTTTGTGGGCAGTGTATAAATAAGAATAAATTAATAATATGGAAAAATTTGTAAATACATAGTTGTAAGTAATTTTTTTTTTTTTTTTCGTCCATTTATTTTTGTATGTCTGGTGAAAATTAATTTTGTAAAATTCTTTATTGCTGTTAGTAAAACATTAGTGTTGCGAATAGGTAAGCATTTTTATTTTGTTTCTTATACATCTTTACATTTCGATTAATGGGCAATAAAACTTATTAAAACCTAAGCTACAGAACATTATTTTATTATATTTTTTATTGTTGAATTAGAACACGCCTTAGCGTGTTAAACAACTTCTCAAACACACGCGTGTTTTAAAGGTTGCCATGGTACAACAATCAAAAACGGGAGAAATGTGAAGTCTAAGATGGCATTGCAACAACCTATAACCTCGAATTTTTGCACATGTTAGGCATTTTAAAGAAACGAAAATTATTAATCTGACATGAGTACTTTATAACGTCAAATAAAATATTACTAATATAATAAATAATATCAATAAAGCGTAATGTATTCGTGAAAACTGATCTTTAAAACACTTGCTCTATTTCGAGAACTCGGGCTACGCCGCGCCGTCGTGCTCGAAAAATCGCGCGTGTATCATTATATTGAGAGATATCACAGTGCGACTATCAAAGGCAATAATTTCTGTCGAATATTACATCCGAATTTTGCAGAGCTGAGAAAAGACCTTAACAATGATCTGGGAATATGAGGAAACAGCTAAAGATCGACCATGCATCCTCTTAAACAACTAACGATTTTTATAAATCATTATTCTTTTCATAAGATTACAGATAACTACACCCCTTCTAATTATTGTAATACAATTATTGTGACCTAAATATTATAAATCGCCCATGTTACTTTGTCAGCCGATTGTATCGGCGATTGAGATACGGCACAACTTGACGAACAGCATGGGCGGCGCTCCGTCTTGTTACCGAATTATCTTGCGATACGTTTCGAGTGGCAATTCTTCTAAAATGTCCTCAATATCGTTTTCAAGAAGACAGATATCTTTCTCCAGTTAAGGATCCCTCATAGAATATTGGCCCGACAATTCTATTGTTAAGCACACCACACCAGACATGAAGAGAAGACCTTCCTTGGTATTTAATCTCTTGAAATTTTCTGGGATTTTGTCTTGCCAGGCTGTACGTATTGCATCGGTTAAACATTCGTTCGGTAGGATCGTTATCTTGTTCATGGATTAAAATTTGGGAAACAAATTAAAAGCGAAGTTCCTTTTGTTCACGTGTTAAATGCTGCACTGGAAGAACTTGATATGGAAGATACCTAAAATATTTCAGTGTTCTCTGAACCGTCGCATAGGTTACTCTTCTTCTTGCAGGGCCAAACCTCAAGTCTCTAACTGCGTCAGTAATTGACTTCATGGGATACAAAGTAAAATAATTTAAAATAGCTTGATCCCGGTTTCTCTTTCTCATTGTAGTCCTTTTTCTAATATGTAACTATTTTGTTTCTTCGAATAACACCTTCAGTTTTAAAATCGCTTTTACTGATATATTTCGGTGGAAATTTGCAACATATCTTCGTTGTGTTTCCCTGGCGTTTTCTCCGCATTTATAATAGAAAGTTATAATTTGAAGCCATTATACTAATGAAAACCTCATTATAAAACTACTCCAAAAAGTAATAAATGTATTTTTTAAAAATTCTTGACTTTGACAAATAGACACCTGTGACCTGTGGCAGCCAGGTTTTTTCAGGTGAAACTAGCCTTATAGTATCCTGCAGTTTTTAGACAATTGCAGCAGAACCGCAGAAAATAAACCCAGCAACCCATATATCACCGAATTCCTCTTGAAAATCTCTATCTATTGATATAAAAATATACGGGGTATTCCATTTAAAAAATACGTCACTGGTGCTGTAATTCTTTTGTTTTTGTTTCAAATGTTTTTTCTGAATAGATTATTGAATTTTACGGAAAAAAATACATGAAATGGCTATATTTGTTTTTTAAAAAAGTACAGGGAAATTCAAAAATAAAGCCCTGCTTACTTTAAAATGAATAACCCTACCCAGCGCAAGTAACGGCCCTTATGCCTTATACGACTCTTATTGGTCAATTTAATATTTAATCAATTACAACGCAGTGTTTCCAAGTTAAATTGGATGAAATTCAGCTATAATATCTTATAAAAATTTTAACTCCTAAATACACACGAGTAGAACGTAACTTAGCAAAATCTATGGCACTGTAGAGTGACAATAAAAAGCAAAAATAAAAAAATTAGCAGGCTTAAAAAATTACATATAAGCAGTAATACCCTATTGACATATTAGAAAATATGTCTGTAGTCCCATTTAAAATTTAAGAATATTACTTCTTTCCAGTCAAACCGAAAGTGATACAAAACAAGAAAATATACCAAACAATGAACAACTATGTCATACAAGGTTTTTTTTATCTTAAAAAAGTAAAAATATTCCATGGGAGAACGCCCGGTGAGGACCACGTGGTATAGAGTAACGCTTATAATCCTACAACTTACCGATTAACGGCTTCCATAAGTTTTCCGTTTGTACAACTGCTTAGTGTTGTACATATTATATTACTTTTCTCAATAATTAAATCTGCACACATTTTAACCTCATGAGCATATCTATCCCCAAAGTAGGTCCTTGAAAATTCGTGTAAATTCTCGTTTCTTTCCCTAGCGGCCTATAATAATAAAATATACAGGATGTTAATCTTGTATGTACAATAAATTTAAAGGTATGTACACACCGAAAAAACAAACAAGAACAAACATCAGCAAACAAAAATTTTTCTTCAGTGTAGACCCTAAAAAAGGGAACCAACGTTTGTTTGTTCTTGTTCACACATGTTCGAGTAGACGTCGGTACATCAAAGAGAATTTTTGTTTTTATGGTCATCCATAACTACTCCAACTAGTCGAACAAGAGTAAACAAACATTTGGTTGCGCTATGTATACAGAAAAAGCGAACAATAAACAAAGAACACAAACAAACAAAGTAACAAGAACGAATGTTTGTTCTTGTTTGTTTTTTGGTGTGTACATACCTTAACACAATTCAATGAGTAATTTTCGGATAAAAGTTTATTTGATCATCCATCTGCAAATTCTTCCTTCTTAAGATACAAGGTGTTAAACTTTAAACAAATTTTAAATATCTTATTTAATCTTTACCCAATTATGTTGTAATTTGGCGGTTTAAATTTATTAAATCCAGTGGCGTCGAACGAATATTTCTGACATAAATATACGCCACTAACTTTTGTGCAATTTTAATATTTTCTTTGGATTAGGCAAACAAAAATACAGCTTTTTTGTCCCCTGATTTTTTTTGTATCTTCTTTAGCGAAAAAAAAATCCTCTTAATTGCATATGTCTGGAACACACTAGAAACATGGGGAAAAGTTTATTTTATTTTATTATATCTTTAGTTTGGTAAACTTCGTTAGATTAGATGGTAATGTTATTTAATTTAGTATGTGTTATTGTTGTTACATGACTGTTAATAAAAAAGTATAATAAATAATTTTCAAAAGAAACTTTTTCCATGATTCTCGTGTGGTCAGGAATATACAAATAAGAGGATTTTTTTTCCTCGAAAGCTACGGATACGGAAAAAAATCAAGAGACAAAAAACTGTACTTTTATTTGCTTTATCCAAAGAAAATATAAGTCAATGGCGTACATTTTTTTGGCAGAACTCTCCATTCAGGTGCCGCCTGAGACGCCAATGGACTTTGGAAAATTTAATTAAATTAACGCTAAATTAGCCACTTGATGCTATAAATAACACTCCAAATTACAACAAAATCGGGTAAAGGATATTTTAGCTATTTATGAAAAATATTTTTTAGTTTAACACTCTGTATCTTGAGAACGAAGAATTTGGGGATCCATGTGGATTCGGCGGGCATTATAAGATGGCTATTTCAGTTTTTTTTAAGTACAAGTAGAGTCAAAAAAGAGGCAAGTCTAGTCATCGTAGGATAACCCTGCACCTTCCTCGAGTTCTTGAAGGTCTAACTATTAATCACCATTATGCTGAACTCCGTAAAAGAATAAAAAAACACATCCTGGACTGTGGAAGACAATGGGCCGGCTTATTCCGCACTGTCTGCCAAAAGGTTTTTAGCATCCCAGTGTTAATACCATTTCCGTTATTCGCCGAATCTTGCAGATTGCAACTTCTATCTGTTTCTTAAGGTAAAATCGGTATTAATGGAACAATATTTAGATTCGCTGTAGCTGTAAAAGAAAAAGGGGCACGTATCCTGAAGGAGCTGACAGAAGAATACTTCCACGCGCTAAAGCATTGTAGGGGTAGAGGAGGGGTGTAAAGTGAAGTTGTAAATATGTATAAACTCGGCTTGGTAATTTAATAGTCACCTCGTATTAAATAAAGCTTCCAGGTACTCAATGACGTAAGTGGTTCGATTATTAGTGCTGCTCGTACTACGACTACATAACTAACATTTTATGTAAACAATAATATACTTAAGTCAAAATTTACTTTTACTTTTAATGGTAAATTTAGTCAATACATACCTTAAATTCAGGTAATTCCATATTTTTGACGGGAACATGTTTTTCTGCTAATTTTGGTAACGAATATCCAAGTAAATCTTTACTTATGCTTGACTCCGGACCGATACGAACACACTTTATTTGGTGTTTAAACTTATCCCATTCTAAAAAAAAGACAAGAAACAAAAATTTTAAAACTTCGATATTATTTGTTAGTCCAGTAGGTAACTGAAGACCTGAAAGAAACCAAAGCTGTAAATCAATCTGTACAGTTTTGATTTGTGGCGCAATTTTTAGGTTTTTGCATATGCTTTCGAGCGAGAAAAAGTTTATCACGATTCCGACGTGGGAACCCGCTGAAAATAGCCCCTCAAAGTCCCAAAAATGAGTTTCCCACGAATATCTGCCAAAATAGGCAAATTAGAGAATTTTTGTTTAGACAATGAAGATCACCTGGAAATATACAAAAATGGTCCTTACCATTTTTTTCGCACCACAAATATTTTTCGCAAAAACGGCCGTCGAAAAATCCATAACATTCCACATTGGATAGATGTGCTAGTAGTAGTTTTTTACTAAAAACTGCAGATAGGCAAAACAATTGTTTATCAGAACGCAAGAAAGATGGCGAAGGAAATTTTCTGGGATCATTGAACACTTGCTAAGGTCTCATTATAAAAAAGAAATGTTAATAACAAACCAGTTTTTCAAAAAATATCAATAAATTAATGAGATACTCTCTGTCAACAAAAAAACTTTGAATGCTTATTCTCTATGCTTATATTCTTATATGCTTATATTCTAGAAAAATCAGAATGGACCCAAACTTATATGCAATGATAGGTACGTGTTTTCCCATTCCGATGAACTTTGAATAATTAAAAAATGTACATTATTGCCCAAGTAATGGAACAATTCGTCCGCCCGCTTATAAGTGAATCCATGAAGATAACGGCATTCTAGCGGTAGAGCGGCAGCTGAAATGAGAGGACTTTTGGGTCCCATTAGCTCGAAAACTATCGATTTTTCGAAAAAAATTATAAGGACCATTTTTGTATATTACAAGGCGATCTTCTTTTTTGTCAAAACAAAAATTCTCCAATTCGCATATTTTGGCAGACGGGAAAACCTATTTTTCGGGCCTTGAGGGGCCATTTTCAGCCCTTTCCGACCTGTTAATGTTGATAAACTTTGTTTCACTTAAAAGCATCCCCGAAGACCTAAAAATTGCGCCACAAGGGAAAACTGTACAGATTTATTTACAGCTTTGTCCCATCATTTATTGGACTATGTGACGTTTTGAGTCATATTTCGACTGCTTATTACCAATACCTTCTATCTGCAGAATCTGAAATTATGCTTAGAAAATACTAAAAGATACTTTATGAAGAGAAAACGAAATTATTAAAAAATTTTTTTATTTTTTATTTTATATATATATATATATTATATATATATATATATATATATATATATATATATATATATATATATATATATATATATATATATATATATATATATATATATATATATATATATATATATATATATATATATATATATATATATATATATATATATATATATATATATATATATATATATATATATATATATATATATATATATATATATTTAAGTGGTATGGCATGCAGATGCAGATAGGAACTATTGATAGTAAACAGACGAATTACCTCTTTAAATATTAAGGATTGGTTTTAAAAACATCGGATAAAAACGTTCGACAGTCATTTTTAAAACATACCTGATCCAAGTTTATGCTTTTCCGCCGTTAATTTAGATAACAAGTTATCCACTGCAGTGTTAGAGGGTGCTGCCAACAGTATCATAGGTGGTTCTTTAGTCTTTTTGGTAACATAATGTGAGAACAATATTTGAAAAACTAAATTGACAATCACAGTTGACTTTCCAGTACCTGGCGGCCCTTTGATGCAATATATTCCGTTAGAAGTACCCGTGCATAAACTGGCTGCTTCCAGCACTATCGTTCGTTGCTGGGTGTTTAGGGAATGCTAAAATTATTTGTTATTTTTAAATATTCATGGGCCAGATATAGTATGACGCCACAGTGCCATAGTTATTTTATCTTTCTTATTAATTCTCACTATTTTAACTTGGAATTCCAAGGAAAAAATCAAATCTGAAACCTGAGTTTTTTATCGGAATTCCGAGATTTTTAACTCGGAATTCCGAGTTTTTAAACCCGAAATTTCGGAACAAAATTCTGGGAATTATAAAATTCCGATATTTTAAAAAAGAAAAAAATATCGGAATTATCAAATTCTAGTTCGAGTAAAAAATATAGGCATTCCGAGAAAGAAAGGCATAATTTAGAGTTTTTAAACTCCGAATTTCGACTTTCAAATCTCGAAATTTCATATTTTTTTCTTAGATTTTCAAGGATTTAATTATTCGGATTTACGAGTTAAAAATCTCGGAACTTCGAAGGAATCCCGAGTGAAAAAAATCGGAAATAAAAATAATGTGCCACTACTACGGCGTAGTATTGCAGCATTCCAGATCTGGGTCATTTTTATTTACTACTAAATTCGAGATACATTTTTTTCGTAAAAGAATAACCGATCCAGATTTAGCAAAGTAATTTATACAATATTATATAAAACATAGATTAAAAATTAAAACAAAAATTTCTGTCAATAAAAAAAAGAAAAACCCAAATTTTGTTTGAAAACATACTAAAAATTTGTCTGTTTTAAATTGAAACCATCTGGATGTTAATGCTTAAATTTAAACAGAACCAACAAATTTTAAAACAATTAAAAACTTAATATTGGAAAACATTTTTTGTCGCTCCCTGCTCCTTGATATGATTTTGGATTTTTGTATCTATCATTTTGTGCTGAATTCAAATATGAGCTCGGTTTACATCCATAAACAATAAGTTTTTAAAGAGGAAAAGAAAAATATAAAACCTTAGAAACCCAAATCATGACCAATCTAGTGAATTTTCAAGGATTGAAAAAACAAATTACTTCTTTTTACAAAATATACTACATTTTGTATCGAGAAAATTCTAAAACAATCAAAGGAATTAGTTTGTTGTCTTTTTTCGCTTTTATTTAAAGGAATCGGTTTCACGTTTGAGGGTCCAATAGTAGTCCGCTAACATGTTTGGGATCCATTTTCCACTATACCCCAATTTGCTGAGAAAAATCTTTCGCCGTGTTTATTTGCACCTAATTGTCGGGAAATAATTCCAAATGTAAATGAAGAAAGTGCAGCGTAAGTGACATTTTATAACATAACGTAGAAGTTCTTCAACTAGATCTGTATAATTTTCCGTCCACGCCTATTTTTTGCCAAAAATATAGTTTCAAAATATTCATATTTAAAAGGTTGTCGTTCTTGCGTTCTTATTCCAAAATATAAAGAAAAGCATTTCCTTCTCCATTAAAGGCTTCAACAAAAATTTATAAGCCCTAGTTTTATATGCACAGGAAGTAAATACATTTTTTACTCCTCTGCTAAGGGTTTATTAGGGATATTATTCAGACCGGACCTAATATTTTCACGTACATATCGGCTATTTTTAACAGCATAATATTTGTTTGTGGCCCTAATGCTCCATTTCCATAAAACACAAAAATATTTTTGGTGTAGCCACTCTACAATTCTGTAAGTTATGAAACAACTTTTCGCACAGATATTCCATTTGCAATTTTTTTATTTTACTTTTAAAATAATAGACACGACATGTTCTCGTACGACACATGTTGCCAGGCTGTGCACAGTTTCTCTAAACTAGGAAAACGTAGACGTGGTAATATCGCACCCCAGTATGCGATAACCTGTGACAACTTTTATATTTTACAGGTACATCCTTATACCTGCTTTGCAACTAATCAAGGGTTACATAGGTAGAAATTATCAAAATAATACATTGGTGGTTTGGTGGGGAGGATTTTCATGCAGAACACTGTAATTAGTTTACGTTAAATATGGTTATAAACCGCTGTAGCTTTAAAATACAATGATCCTTAAACTTCTAATAATATCTATATAATATACGTACCGGCTGAATAATATCAGGATGTGTCATCCGAAACCTATACTCATTTATCTTTGGATACAAAACTTTGGAACATAATGGAGAATCGACCAAACCCTTGATAGCTCGAATTAGCATCAAGTGATTTCGAACGTTGGCCAATACCTTGACAATCGGAAATTTCTTCATATTAACTTCTCTCTCTGGTTGATAACGGGTTAGCACGCTAAACTCCAGTTTGGTATGTTCGCCTTTCGAGAACTGTGCTACTGAAATGTTCATAAAATAGTTCTAAATCTACCCAACACCTTACTATGGCACTAATTAGCGACAACTAATCTAGAGGCCAATTAAAAAATATTAGTTACTTTTTGTCATTTTCTAGTCTTATAAATTATTTTTTTAGTATTGAACAGTTGGATTTTCTTTAATATTAAACTAATAATCCAATTTTTTTATTAATAGCGAAGTTAATTAGTATATTTTAGGTTTATTAAATGGCTTCGATGGTCTTAGGATCTGTAGAGGTTCAAAAACCGAGGATCAGCTCAACCGAGGCCGCTATTACTGCCATAACATCTGCACTGGCTGTGCAGGCAAACCTCGGCGGCTGCGGGGAATCTATTTTTTATTGTCTGCTAATATTGGTTGGTTGGTTTAAGAAGATTTGAACCCGTGTCCATATTTGCACTGCAGCCTATTGGCTTCTTGTGGCCGTTCATGCGGAAGAGGGATTCCGCTCTGTATATTTTCAAACTGTAAATATCGCAAAGCCTGCATGTTGTGAGACCGTTATGTATGCCAAATTTTTAGAAGTACTTTTCTCTAGTCAAATCAATGATCACGTAAAACAGGCAGTCTTTGGAAAGCCTCAAGAACAGCTTTGACTTTAATGTTTATTTTTTTAAATATTTTTTTATACTGTTTAAAATCAGAGACCTTATGAAGCGTGGACAGAATTATGTATACCGGGTAACAACGAAATAACTACCAAGCCTTTTTTCCCTAAAAAAATATTCCTTTAAAATTTTGGAAAAATACAGGGTGTAAAAAGTATGATGCTCATAATTTTAATGGGCGATAGTGGAGCTCAAAACAAGTCGAAAAGCTCACTTAACATATGTGTCAAAACTTGACAGATTTTTGTCTAAACGATGTCAAAGTTTAAACTTTGAAAGCAATTATTTCTGAAAACCTGAAACTTTTGCCTTAATCGCTTATCAGTAGATTTATTTGCTAAGAAAATAAACCAAGTTTCAAATTTTTTAATCTACAAATAAAAAAATAAATAATATTAATAATAATTTTTCCCCTAGTTAAAAATGTAAAAAACAATTGGCAACAGAGCTACCTAGCTAGAAGCCTTGGTTAGTCAGTTGTAAATACGTGTACAACGGTCGCGACATTTTTGGTTGTTTTTAAATCGGGAAAAATGCAAATATGTTATAAATTTACAACTGTAGTGTCCAAGAGTTTTAAAAAAGAGATGTGTGCAACCGAAAAATCTAGTTCTTTAAGCAAAATAAAAAAGTGCTGTTTTAAAACATACTAATTTATGCTCTAAAAAGGAATATTTACCCTATTTGTGGTAAGTACAATTATTTTTTAATTACAAATATTAACCAAACAGTAATGTATTGTTTTTCACATAAATTTAATTTCATATTAAATATCAAAATAAATTGCAAGAAGTAATTTTTATTATTTGTATGTAAATAAACATCTCCTTAAAAAAGGTGTAAATATGCAAAACTAGCAAAAAACGCTTGTCTCGCTTCGATGAAACGGGCGCGGTGTTGCTAATTTTTTTAAACTTTGAAAGGCCATATTTCGAAAGCAGTTAATTTTTGACCCATATTTTTTTGGCTTTTTCAACTTGTTTTGAGCTCCACTATCGCCCATTAAAATCGTAAGCATCATACTTTTCTTACCCTGTATATTATACTATTAGATACCAATCTTGAATATATTTGCATGACTTTTAGTTTAACCGGAAGTGATGGGCAGACAAAACCCACGTCTTTTCCGTTTTAAGCGGAAGTGGTAGAAAGACGGTAATCTATCCAAATTTGGCATATATAAGCGTATGTTTGCATTTAAGGAAAAAAGGGCTTGGTAGTGATTTTTGTTCATCAATACCTGTATGCCTAGACCCAAATTAGTGCTCGAAAAGTTTCTTCCTCCTGAAATTCACCCTCTAGGACCAAAGCTACCCCTAGGTAGGGGTGGAAAATCGCGTTCCAGTTAGATAACAATTCGGATCCAGCGTTGACAAGTATGTTGCGATTTTGGCGTCCAAACCTCGATTTTCCACCCCTCCCTAGGGGTAGTTTTGACCATTGAGGGTGCAATGGGTTAAAGAGTTTTCGATCACAAATTCAGGTTTACCATTGACAAGTACATGAGAATACCACCGTTGCGATTCTGGTATACAAAACTCGATTTTCCACCCCTCCTGAGAGGTAGTTTTGGTCCTAGATGGTGAATTTCAGTAGGGGAAAATACACCAGAACCCGCTCCATCATCTGTCTCTGATCTATCGGTGTACTAAACCAAGCCTCCGGAAAGTAATGGAGGTGTTCCCTTTGTCCATACGTCAGGATCACAGCTAACTTTTTAGGGTTTATTAAATGTATAGGCGGCTGTCTTGTGTATGGCCTCATATCAAAAAGCTGTTCGTCCATGACATCTTGTTGCCCTTGTGTGACCATATTTTTAAGCGTGCGGTTGCTACGTCCTAGTGTTTTTTATACAACAGGTAATGCTGATGGCCTTAGTTTTGATAAAATATCCAAGGAATGTAAATCCAGGATACTTTAAATAGCCATAGAAGGTGTACTTCTTACATGGCCGGTTATGTACAAACATACCAGTCTCAACCGACGGTTTACTGTCATGCCTGTCGTTATCTGCTGCACATTTGTTCACCATACAAAAGGGCCGTAGGTGAATACCGGCCTGATGACTGTTTCTCTTAGCGTTAACTTTAGGGTTTATACCTTGGCACTAGCACTATATCATGCTCCGATTGTTGTGGAATGTTGAATGGCAGCATACCCCTGGGCGTAAAATCCCTTATTGTTAAGCCGACTAGTAACTCATTTCCCACCAGGCTTCATAGAAGAGAAGAGAGCACTCCGCCCTAAGGTTACTGAATGCTTTTATTACAGTTTACACAACGACAGTCTGTATTATCGAAGTAAAAACCGCCCCATTGTTTATTGGGACGAAATTTATAATTTATTTTCCGCTATTTCAAAAGGAAACCGCTTAATTATAATTCAGGACGGTAAGTAGTGGGCTATAAATCTAACTGCTTTTAAGTATTTACATCAGGGACCTAAATATGTGACTATCATCATGAGATGAACTCTAAAGACTACGGAAAGTGGTTATAGGAAAAACTTTAACCAAATTTGTCACCTTATTCTGTTGTCGTTGTTAATGACGCACCATATCGAAGTTGTCAATTAAATTCAGCACTTACATTAAATTTAAAGAAACAGCAAGTTTCATCCTAAGCTGAAACATCAATTACATGAAAACATAAAAATAAAGACAAACAACACTGTGGTGTTGCCGCCCTACCATCCCGATCTCAATACTATTGAGCAATTTGGGCAACAGAAAAAAACAATGTGGCTCAGAAAAACGATATTTTTAAATGAGATGCGAAGAAAAATTTGCTAAAAATGGAACAAAATGAAAAAAAGATGTAAATTTGATGGAGTAATTTACCTTAATTTTTTCCGCATCCCGACAATTATTGCGAAGGGTTTTGTACAGCTCTAGAGTCATCCGTTTTGCATTTTTCTTGCATCCTGTATTAACTAAACAGTTAACATGCACTGTTGTTACCACAGTTGCTTATCATTGTTAACCTGGTTGTTAATAAAAAGGCAAAAAACGCCGATTTGTGTTTTTACAATTATGGAACATTATGTTGAGCAGGAATTAATGTTAGTTAATCATAAAGACGTACTTTTAAAAGCTTATATTTACCACACGTATTTGAGTTTTTTATTATTCATAAATCTAGATGACAAAAGTAACAAATATTTAAAATTGCTCATTGGTGCTTTAAAGTAAACGTTATAAGCTAAAATATTAATAACGAAAATGGCAAGATTCAAAAAGCTGCAAACAAAAAAATACTTCGAATTATGACACGGGATTACATACTGGGTGTAACGAATTCTGGTACATGTGACGGGGTATCTCGTTAATGGAAGAAGATAATAAGAGGTTAGCTTAAAACAAAATGGTCCCGTTCGGTGCTTAATCGCATGCGGTTAATAAATTTAAAAAAGTTACAATACTTTCGGAAAAATCCAAAAAAAGTTAATATTTTTTGTTACCCTCTTTTGCAGAAAGACAAAACACTTACGGCTGAGTGATGATCGCGTTGTTAAATTTAGCAATGGACTTAGCAATTGTTAAAAGTTAACAACGGTTTAGAATGTTAAACAAAACGTAATTGTCAGTGTTATTCAAGATTTTAGTAGGCAACCTGTCAAAATCTGACATTTTGTTAAACATTCTAAACCGTTGTTAACTTTTAACAATTGCTAAGTCCATTGCTAAATTTAACAACGCGATCATCACTCGGCCGATAAAATGTTATTTTAATTTCTATTCCTTGATTTTCCGGCTAAAAATATTTTTTTAATCATTACTTTGATTGGTTTATTCATTTTTAGGCTTTGGAAAAAGATCTTTATTGTGGTTCATTAAAGTGAAATAACTTGCAACTTTGAAATTTACTAATAATCCTCTGTTATCGAGGAGTAATGAAAACACCAGATAACTGAAGAACTAAAATAAAGTTTTAAATCAAAAAACGTAATTACCATTCATAGACCGAGCGCTCGCGGCAGAAAAAAGAGACCGATTTTTTACAGGCTGCCTTTGATACGGGTGATATTTATAGCCACAAGCTATAGATAGATGCACCTATTAAGTTCCGCAACGTGGTACTTCATATATAAACATTAACTTTAATTAGCAAAAAAAAGAAGCTTCTTAAATCAACTTTTTACAGTCTGCCAATTGTTGAAGCATAAGGCTAGATTGCCAAATCCACAAAAAAGTTGAAGGCAGACGGTTTTCTCCAGTACAAGAGTAAAGCATACTAATGCTAGTTTGCAAAAAATCGTGTAACTAAAAACACTTTTTTACGTCTGCCAAGCACAATTTAGACTAATGTGTGCATAAGATTGACGAATTTTCACAAGGCAGACTGTTTCCCGATTTTTAAAAATTGATATATAAAAGTTGTTTAACAAATTTTTCACAGTATTTCAGAACAATTTTTTACAGTGTAAAAGTTATTTAAATATAAACTTGACAGTTTACAATATTGAATAAAACAAATGGCAGCCTAATACAATGTATACATATAACTGCAAAACTATTTTTAATTTGCAAAAAAAAGTAATGACTTTTAACGATTTTTTACAGTCTGCATTGTATCCCAACAATGTTTAGTTAGTAAATAAACAAACTATTGAATGGCAGACGATTTATGATGGTACATCTAGCGTTAATTGAAACTTTGAATATTATAGAATCGCGCGGTAGGCAGGTAACGTAAGATTGATGGGGTCAGGTAAAGTTAGGTGCACTACGATGTTCTTTGCATGCATCATGATGCACATAACCCTACCTGACCCCGGTCAATCTTTCATCACCTGACCATGGCTCCTAACGCCACTTGACCCCGGTCAATCCCGGCTTTTTCTGTGTAATTAAAATTTACGCATAATAGTTTTAGAATAAAATACTGAGTTTTTCTGACTAATTACAATTCACGCACAATACGTAATTGGGATTCTGGAAGTTTATTTCTTAACATTATTTTTTTTCAAAATGAATTTTTAACAAATTATTTTTATATAACATCTAAAAACGAAGTAACTGTTTTGTGTGTAAAATATTTATAAATTTACACACAAAAAAGCTTCAAGTTTACCCAATAATTCTGCAAATATTCCCCCACACATTTGATGTGAAAAATGTATAATAATACTAAAAATGTAACTCTTAATTTATACTGATAACAGTAATTGACACTTTATTTTTCGCATTGTCAAATAGCCTATTTTAGCAGTAGAGCGTCTATCCTTGAGCGTCATCCCGAGCAACATGGCGGAGCAGGAAAAAAACATAGGTGCCAGTTGTTTTTTTGTGTGGAAAAGGCGAAGAAGTTAAATTACTTTCAGACAAAATGTTAGAGATGTGTAAGGAGTCTTCCGCTATCCGAAAAAAAGCTGGGATCGCCTATCATACTAGACTGTGCTATAATAATTCAATTCTATAAAGGCGAAGTACAATCGTCCGTGTGTTAAAAAAACTAATTTATTATAATACTGACACTAGTACCTTTACAAATCGTCTGCCATTCAATAGTTTGTTCATTTATTACCTAAATATTGTTTGAAAACAATGGCAAACTGTAAAAAAATGTTAACCATTATAAGTTTTTTTTTTACAAGTTTAACTGCGTCTGCCTACACTTTAAACTTCGTTAATTAGTATGCTAATAATTTAATATGAAATATTTATTGTAAAAGTTGTTATTTATTCAATTGGCAGACTGTAAAAAATTGTTCTGAAATACTGTGAAAAATTTGTTAATTAACTTTTATGCATGCGGAACTTAATAGGTGCATCTATCTATAGCTTGTGGCTATAAATATCACCGTATCAAAGGCAGCCTGTAAAAAATCGGTCTCTTTTTTCTGCCGCGAGCGCTCGGTCTATCATTATTTCAGTTAGCTTTCGCAGGTTTAAATTTGTTGCAATGTGTATTAGGTGTGCAAATAAGTACCAGCTGTTAATAAATGTGTAAATATTTCTTTATTAACTGCCAGTTTATACCTAAACATAAAATATATTACTTCATTAAAAAAGTTCGTACCACAAAATTCATTCATATATTATATAAATTCTGCCGAAATAGCCGTGCTTAGCTTACACCATTATGGTATAATTGGTATAAAAATGAAAAACAGATAATATTCAAAGTCGCTATGTCCAGTTTGTGAAAGTATCATCAGACTTAAAAATACAATTAAATAAACACATCTTTATAAAAAGTAAATTTTAAATGGACTTTGAAATAAAATAATTTGTCGAAAGTTATGGCTGGGACCTTATTAAATTATTTGGACTAATAACGTTAAAAATTAATGCGTTATTTAAATATTTTGTAACACATGACGGGTGTTAAATTATTATGCGCCGGACTGCCATTCGCCAAAAAAAATTGGTCTTTCAATAGTTCTTTAAAGGACCCTGCACATTTCTTATGGGAAGTGCTTCATTATGCGTATTTTGGCTCCTACGGAGCTTAAAAGCACCAAAGATCGATCATTTCTTATGGGAAGTGGCCCCCGGTAAAAATAGCTAAAATCGATAGTTTCTTATGGTGTTATAGGGTTTCCCGGTGAAAATGGGTTAAGTCGATATATGCTTTAGCTTTTGACTTCCTGAGAAAAAGTCTCAATGGGCACGAACCTCCATCTAATGTCAAAAAGTCAATATTAACAATTGAGAGCTGTCAACTCCTCGTAACTGTCAAACAGCGATAAGCAATCGGAATTAATAAAATCAATTCCTTTTTTATGTTTTCAGGTTGCTTAATTTATATCTGATGTCAAAAAATCGATATTGACTATCTGTCAAAAAATCGATATTAACTATTGACAGCTGTCAACTAACTGTCCAACAGCGATCAGCAATCGAAATTGATAAAATAAAAAAACATAAAAAAGGATTGATTTTACCAATTTCAATTGCTTATCGCTGTCTAACAGTTAGTTGACAGCTGTCAATTGTCTATAATGACTTTTTGACATTAGTTTTGAATTTAGTGACCCAAAAACATAAGAACGTGAACTTTTTTAATATTATTAAGCATTAGGCTATTAAATTATGACCTTATGAATTTGTAAATAATGATCGATCTGTGGAGCTTTGGAGCCAAAATCCGCAAAATGGAGCTTCGTGCCCATTGAGACTTTTTTTCAGGACGAAAAAAGCTACAACATATATCGATTTCAGCCATTTTCACCGAGGTCACTTTCCATAAGAAATTATCAATCTGTGGAGCTTTGGAGCTCCATGGGGTAAAAATACCAAATGGACTTTGTGCCTATTGAGACTTTTTCTCAGGACAAAAAAGCTAAACATATATCGTTTTTGCCTTTTTCACTTCCCAAAGAAATGTCGATGGGGGAAATTTGGAGCTCCGTGGGGAAAAAACTATCCTAAGGGACTTCGTGCCTATTAGACTTTTTCTCAGGATGAAAAAAGCTACAACATATATCTATTTCAGCCATTTTCACCGGAGGCCACTTCCCATAAGAAATGTGCGGGAAACTGAAGATATACAAGTTGTAGAATATAAAATTTAATAATTAGTTTACTTAATTCAAATCGGACAATTAAAGTAGTTTATACGCCAAGTCATTAAAAACATGACTGTAAAATATTTAAAACTGCTATTTTGAAAAAAATACTTGTCGGATAGCGTCCGTCTTAGCCTGTTCAAACAGCATAGCATTAACAATTATTTTTCAAAAGATTAGCTTTGCAAATTTAAATGGTTAAATATCGAGGTTTTTCCGACTTTTCTCTGCGAAAAATGCACCGAAAAAGTTTTATAAAAAACCATTTTGTTTGTTTTTCGATTCACAAAAATTGTATTAACAGTATTTCGATTAAATTACAATTAAATCAAAATGTTTCACTTTAAAAAAAATGGCCATTTTTATAGGTGGTTTTCATACAAAAAACAGGAAAAAGCTAACTTTTGTACAGAGTTAAGTTTTTTATGTTTTATGCACCCCTTTATAAAAGATGGTTCTGGTAGTTTGCTGCTAATTTGCCCTGTAAATTGTACTAAGAAAAACTACTGAACAGAGCTGTCAAAACCTAAAGTACTTGAAGTAAAATTTATCTTCAAGTACTTTTTATTAGGAAGTACTTGTACTTTTACTTGATTAATATATATATATAATATATATATATATATATATATATATATATATATATATATATATATATATATATATATATATATATATATATATATATAATATAAATTTAAAATTAATATTTTATTAAAATAATTTATTTTTAATTTATATAAAATATTATTTATTTTTTTTTTTAAAATTATTAATAAAATATTAATAAAAATATTAAAATAAAAAATATAAATTTTAATTTTTAAAAAAATTTTTAAAATTTATTTATTTTTTTTATTTTTTTAAATATTAAAAATAATATATTTTTTTTTTTTTTTTTTTTTTTTTTTTTAAAATTATATAAAAAAATATATAAAAAAAAAAAATAAAAATATCCCAAATAAAACAAACTGAAACATGAATCCCCACAAAACTATAGAACATATTTTCAAGTACTTTTTTTATTCCCCGTAAAATACTTGGTGGGACTTAAAAATTTTTTTAATTTACTTGGAAAAGCAAGTACATTTTAACAAGTACTTGAACTTGAAGTTCTTTTTAAAAAATCATAAACTTGGTACTTGTACTTAAAGTACTATTTAAGGTACTTTGACAGCTCTGCAACTGAACCATTTACAAGTCAAGTTAAATTGTCGGTTTACCCGTTTATTGTTATTAATCTTGTTTTTTTATAACAGTGTTAAAGCTATATGCTAAAAAAAATATTATTTTATAATAATGATATGATATGGTTTAAATGATGCTAATTTAGGTGAAATAAACTTATCTCTAATGCTTTTTTCCACAATTAATACACCACACCAAAAAGTGTAAATTAGTAAATGAGGAAAATGCTCAAATCACATGCAAAAAAATCATTTAAGTGATGCTTTAAAAATAATTATGTAGCTTACCGTGTTGCATATCGGCTATAAGGAGAAAAATAAAATTAAGTGTTATTGGTGAGACTAATTAAAAACTTAAAAAAGCTAAAAGAAGTGTAAATGTATATTACTCCCTATACATATTAAAGGGTTTTTCAATTGGGGCGGGTCGAAATTGGCGGCTTGTGACCGCCATGTTGCTTGTGTTGCCTCTGTCTAATCTATTGTTTCTTACTAACTGACTGATGTCAAATCGCTATGGTAAGTTACACGATTAAGAAGCAATCGACCCTCCAACATTTGATAGCTAAATTCGAAATGACCGGTTCGGTAAACAATCAGCCAACACCCGTAGGTCAGAGAAACGCCAGAACAGCCAAAAACATCGACACGGTCTGTGAAAGTGTCCCCGGGAAAACCCAAAAATTACTTCCTCTCAGGGAAAAAAATCGGCCCCTTTGCAAAGTTTAATTTGACCAATATTTTGCCGGAAAGGACAAGATCAATAAAAAGGGGTTTTAAAAAATCATGATTTTTTTTTAAAAAAAAAATCGGGATTTTTAAAAAAAAAAAAAATAATTTTTTTGATTTTTTTTGTAAATAGCACAATCGAAGTTTGTAACGTGTCCTTATTCTTAAACATTCTCCTATCTCCAAAAATTTTTTGTTTTTTTTTAAAAACTTATATTAAATATTTACAAGGGGGAAAACACTTGCACTTTCTTTGAAAATTCCTGTTAGAACACGCAGATTTACCGGTCTACATAAAGGGGAGGAACGCGGACGGGCGTCATTTTTTCCAGTTAAGATCTGTGGGGCATTGTTTTTACGGGGAACTAAAAATTTTGAATTGTGTAAAAATTAAAAAAAGGTTTTTTTTAAAATTCGTTTCGAAGAAGTGGTAGAAAGAAAAAAACCCTTTTCTGGCAGTTTTTTAAAAAAAAAAACGGGGGAAAAGGAGGGAAAACCGGGATGTCGCGCTACATTAAAAAAATGTAATTTGGAAATGCAAGGATTGGTGGAGAGGATGAAAAAAAAACTGGGAAAAAGGTAAAAATGTAAATAATGAAGGAAAAACGATACTATCGATACTTATAGTGACTCGTCATTCTCGTCAACATTATCACAATCACAATCAGTTTTAACCTAAGTCCTTTTTATTATTCTTTAATTTTTTTAAAATGGTGTTGAAATATTTTTAATTTTCCATGTTTGGAAATTTTTAAAAATTATTTTTACAACAATGTGATCAATGTGTTGGTTTCTGGGTAACTTTATGTGACGAATTTCGCAATTTTTTGAAAATATTTTTTGGAATTGATACGTTTTTTAACACTAAACACTATTTGCAACAAAAAATTACTTGGATGAACAATATTTTCTGAAAAAAATACATTTTTTTTTATTTTTATCCAAGTAACTATTAAGGTATGTAATGCAACCAACACCTTTTATTTAAAAACGGCTCATTCAACGATTTTTTATTTTTTGCTTTAAATTAAATCGATTCTATTTGACGGGCTCTATCAAACCAAACTAGAAAAATTATAAAATTCCGTGACACATAAAGCGCCAGACCCAATGTGTTTTCTTAGATACTTTACATACATCTATCATCTATGGACAATTGAAGCCATATATTGTTTTTTTAATTGCAGGTACAACGTACTTCAAGCAAAAATACGTCACAAATTCAAACTGAACAAAACTTTCAGCAAGCAAGTCCCGTCGCACTCAGTGTCCCCTTCAATCCCAGTAAAGAAAAAAGAAAAGAATGTAATACTGACATTACTGACACAACTTCTTCTGATCTCTGATGTCTTTTGTTGTACGTCTAGTAACCTGCACAAAAAATGAAATTGATAAGCAGATTGCCAGAGCCCTCTATGGAACTAATAGCAGTTTTATCTGCCTGGAACAATTCGAAGTTAAAAAGCTATAGCACTACTGCGACCTGGATATGTACCGCCCAGTCGAAACGATGTGTCAGGCAAGAATACGCATAGAATCTGATTACGTTCATACGAATCTGTTTCTTTATTATCTCTAAAATCACAAGAAATCCCAAGTGGCAGCTTTAGAACAGCAATACATAATATTTTAACGTAATTAGTGCCTATGGAATAATGTAAAGTTAATTTGTGAAACATCAGGAATAATAAAAAAATCAAATCCGACCTAAAAGAAAACACTTCCCTCTGTGCATACGCTTTAAAACACTTTAAATAACGCTATTTCCATATCACATGTATATACAGGGTGATTGGTAAGTCGAGGCGAAAAATAAAGACCCGAATTAATTTTTTAATTCTAAATCAAAAACCAAAAATACTTTTTTTACAAATTTTCCTTCGTTTCCAAGATATTTCACTATAAAGTTTTGCCAAAGAAAAAAAATTGAATCACATTGTGGTGTCGCTAATCTTAGTTGGCGCTTCAAACTATTACATCATATGAAATTAGGTTTGGAAATCTCCGCTGATACTCGCGACAAGCAGCTGGAGCGTTTCCATAGCAAAACCCCTACACATAAACAATTTCACCGCATTCTTCGTTAGTGAACTCCATTTTCTTGTGATTTTTCCAATAACAGATTGACAAATGTCTATCTTTTGACAAAGGTCAAACTTGATTTAATATGATGTAATAGTTTAAAAACTAAGATTAGCGACACCCACAATGTGATTTAATTTTTTTTTGCCAAATCTTTTTGGTGAAATATCTTGGAAACGAAGGAAATTTTGCAAAAACAGTATTCTTGGTTTTTGATTCAGAATTAAAAATTTATTCGGGTTTTCATTTTTCGCCTCTATTTACCAATCAGCCTGTATATTTTAAATAAATATACTTCAATATACTGGTAGAATGTAGAAAAAGGCCTATTTTCAAGAATTTTTTATAACATATTATTATAGATTTATTTTAAAAATTAATATAATATAATACATTTAAGGGATATTTTAAAAAATTTTGGTACAAAAATATAAAGAAATAACGGAATTATTGCAGTTCTTCGATGGTGCTTCGATTTTTTTTTCTGGAGAACGCAATTCCTCAGCAATGGATTATTTTTAAATGTTTTGCATCATTTTGAAGTTAAAATGTCGATTTTTTGACAAAAAAATCGACCTATTTGTTATTGTTATTGAAAAATAAAAAAAACTCGACACTACTTGATAGTTATTTGCATATAGAGTATGTGTACAAACGATCGGTTCAGTAGCTTTTTCGGAATGGTGGTTACCGACTTTAAAAATTACATGTTTGGAATCGCTCACGCAACTGAGTTGGAGCAACGGTCATTAAAACTATCAAAAATCCGTCAATTTTGCTCCAATTGACCTCAAAAAACAAATTTTTGCGACATACCGCGTTGAAAATTGTTAGGACAGTTAACATACCGGTTTATTTTGGCGAGAAGCGGTAACGTAGGGGAAGGTGTCTACGTCATTATTTTGTACCCAGTATCCACCGCTATCGCCACTAGTCGGAGGAGCGTTAATAATGGTTATGTCAAATTAAAATAATGGAGGACTGGCGGGTTTTCTATTGTTTTGGTTCTTGTAATGTTTTTTTGCTTTGTTTTAACAACTATTTGGATCGCAGATTTTTTGATTTATTAATTAATTCCCAAATGTATGAATTATTGCAATTATATTTAAATCATAGAGGAGAATATTTACTTGTTACAATTTACTTGGAAACAGCTAATATTTTATTAAATGGAAAATTTTATTTATGTATTATCTTTAGACTTATTTCTTAACTCTCCAAAGACCTTACATTTGGATTTAAACTTAAAAGTGTATTAAACGATAATTATGTAAGTTGACACACGCGTGACAAACGTAAACCGCTTCGTTTTTGCGATTATAGGTGGTTTAAGCACGGTTACAATGGTGGGGAAAAGAACTGTTATTAACCAGTAGTTTAAAACGGTATGTTGCCAAAAAATCCTTAAAGTTTAATACAATGTTCCTGAGATGTTATATATTTAAAATGTTAACATATGTTTGGAAGGGCGTGCTTTCTTTTCGGTAGGAATTAATTTTTTTATTTCTTCTGATGTTTCACAAAATAACTTTATGTTAGTCTATAAGTAATTCTATCCACGACATTATTTACGCTAAAATATTATATATTTATTCTCCAAGGCTTCTTACTAAGGGTACTTTTTATGATTTTGGCAGGATAAAAATGAGAAAACTGCATGCGGAATGAACATAGTACATAGAAGAGAGCCATTTATTAAAGATTTAACCGTATTTTATCTATTTTTTACATGTTAATCTATTCTACGAGCCCTAACGCATATGTATTGGACCAAAGGAATATATAAAGGCGGTATCATATTTCTCAACTAGTATTTATTGTGTATATAACAGGTTCAACAAATACAACTACATATAGCGCATAGTATCAAATAAACTTAGTTGTATTTGTTAAACCTGATATACAGGGTATCCCAGAATATGTGGGCAATTTCTCGGAATCTAAAAGAAAACCCAAAAATATTATGACAAGTTCCCATAAACCTTTTTCCTACGAGCCTTCCCTACGGAGATACAGGTACATAACGGACGACCCTAGAAATCGTTCTTTTTTTTAATAACTTTTGAAATACTAGGCGTAATTTAATATTTTTTTAATATGATGGTAACTAGATAAGTCTTCTTAAAATAAACCCATTAAATCATATTAACACCCTGTACGATAAAGGCTCAACAATATTATTTTTGGAAAGCTTTAACCTTAAACTAAAAAAAGTATTCTTGATTGACATCGATAAAATCAACTGTTTACGAGAAATAAAATATCATGTTTGGTATTTTTTTTACATTATACAGGGTGTTTTTCTAATTGTACGTCAATATTTAAGGAGGCAATTTTTGGGTCCATTTTAAGAAAAAAACTTCATATGAACGTACCTCCTAAATGTCTTAACTTTTGAGATACGGGGTGGTAAATTTTTTTAAAATAAATCATTTATTATTAATATCTGTGATACCACTTTAAATATTTTAATGAAATTTGGCATACATGTACTATGTATCAAGAAGCATTTTTTGTGTACCACATTTTTTTTTATTTGCCCAAATAGGCAGGTCAAATTCTGTACGAACGCCACTGGTGAAATTTAAAAAAAATGTGGTACACTAAAAAATGCTTTCTGATACATAGTACATTTATTCCAAATATCATTAAAATATTTTAAGTGGTATTACAGATATTAATAATAAATGATTTATTTTTGAAAATTTTACCACTCTGTATCTCAAAAGTTAAGACGTTTAGGACATACGTTTATATGAAGTGTTCTTCTTAAAATGGACCCAAAAATTTCTTCCCTAAATATTGACGTACAAGTAAAAAAAAAATTACCAACCATAATATTTTATTTCTTGTAAACAGTTGATTTAGTCGATGTCAATCAAGAATAACTTTTTTTAGTTTAAGGTCAAAGCTATTCAAAAATAATATTATTGAGCCTTTATCATACAGGGTGTTAAAAAAATTGCTATTATTGTGTTATTGAGCTAGTCCGTCCCTGGCAAACTAAATAAGCCAAATTTGAATTAATGGGCTTATTTTAAGAAGACTTTTCTAGTAACCATCATATTTAAAAATATTAAATTACGCCTAGTATTTTAAAAGTTATTTAAACAAAAACGATTTCCAGGGGCGTCCGTTATGTACCTGTATCTCCGTAGGGGAGGGTCATAGAAAAAAAGTTTATGGGAACTTGTCCATATATATGTTTACATTTACTTTATAAATTTAAGAAATATATGAATTTAAAGGTTATTAAACTTAATTTTCTACGTGATATTTTAATATTGTCAAATTATAACCAGACACGCGTTTGGTGTGTCATTTTTTGACGGTTTGCCCAGTTAATCAAAAATTCCTTTAATGTGCTGGAGGAATATGCTCTAGCTTTACCAACATCGCCACCTTGATTTAAGAATTGTAGTACATGCCCACCTCGTTAATCGGCTTTTTAACTTTTTTTTCGAGGTTGGTACAAGACTCCATCTATTGGTTAAAAAATAAGTAGTTTTGAATATTCTGTTTTTGCAGCTTTACGTACGTTGGAAAATTTACGGGAAGCGGAGAGCGGCTGTGACGTCACCACCAGTGCTGAATAGTTTTTTGTTTTTTTTTTGTGATTTTGTTGAACAATTGGCCTTTATTAAAGTACTTTTAGCTTAGTTTGGATTAGAGAAGACAAATAAACATTCATGTCGTTTTGTGGTGTGTAACAATTCGATTTAGGACAAAAAAAGTACGTAATATTATTTATTATCCTTCTCTCCACAGTAAAAACAATATCTTTAAATGTATAAGTTTTAAATTTTGCTTACAATTTATTTTGCAATAGGAAACTTTTTCTAAATTCGCAGAAAATGCTATATAATGCATAGACGCGCTTTCTGCCAGCACCGGTGGTGACGTCACAGCGAGTTTGACCTTGGCAGAAAGATTCGGCAACTGAGCCATCCTGTGTAGTTTATAGTCGTTGCTAGATAACCAGCTATACTTTCAATCATTTAAAAAAAAGTGATACTTGACAATTGTAAGAATTTAGTTTAAAGTTATTAATCCAATCCAATAATTTTTTGGTATAAAAATGTATATATTATTAAAAATTATCAAAGGCTATTATAATGACACTTTAGAAATTAAATTAAATGTTTTTTATACATAAAAAAGTGTTTCTTCTCTTTAGGTAAATTCAGGTTTTTCATTAGAAAAACCCAAATGTCTATTAATTTTAGGGCTGCAAACTTTACTTAAAAAATATGAAATTGTAATACAAGATCTTTCTCTTAATTTATTTTTTCCTTTTCAGTATTGGGATACCGGTATTGGATTACTGTAATCATTAAAAATTTTATTATTTACCTTTAATTATGTTTATACAAATATTAGTAATCCGTTTTCTTTGATCTGACTTTTAATTTTCCTCTGTTACAAAGCCCAAGATTTATTTTAAAATAAGTTTGTTGATATCAAATGTGATTGGTGGTCCACAAAGGCTTAAAGTACAGTAAGTATCTATCATCTTACATTTTTCGTAAAAACGATATCCACTTCATGAGATTCTCATTAAAAAGACTTTAAAAATTACACACTTGAACACATAAGACGCTTTAATTCTGTGATGTAAAATAAAAAATAAAGACACCAAAATTTCAACAAATCAATTAAAATTTAAAATTACTTTCTAAAATTTTTTATGTATAAGAAAAAAGTTGACATTATTTTTACTTTTCAACTTAAACTGGTAAGGCAAGGCACAGGCCAGTAAAACTGCAAAAACAAAAACCTGTAAATTCTTTATATTTTAAATCGGTAGGCTGCCTATCAGATCCGAAATTACAGGTAATAATATTGAATAACGAGGCGAGAATAAGTTTTAAGGTTTAAAAAGTGAGTGGGCTTTACACCCCCTACCGCGACCACTCGGTCTATTGTAGCTCACACCTTTTTATATTTCTCCGATTAAGATCAGACTTTTAATGAATCTGATGATCAAATTGGAAAAGAGTTCTTTCACCCCCGGCAAGAATGTGCCATTGCCGAGGACTGGGAATCTTGGTCGTGCCGCTAACGGAGACGAGCATAATATGTGCTCTGGTGTCCCTGTCTCCTGGAAAGTTTGACGAGCAGACAATTAAATCCGTTATTCCCTCCTCTCCCGGTATAGTGACGTGGGTAGCTACCAGGTCCTTGTTACAGGAACCAAATGTTCCACTGAGGCTGTATATCCGGCCTGTGGTAGACGTCCAGGGCTCCTAGATGAGTGTCCTTCCAAAGCACCTGTTTATTGGGGATGGATTTACCCCTCCCCGTGAAACCGGCGCTCGTGACTTTAGGGGCACCTTTCGAAACGGATTTACCCGCTTCGGCCAGCGCACCTTTGTCACTTTTCCCTATAAAATAAAGCGGTTCTGTCCGCCTTCTGTTTGAAATCAGGGATCCCTTCTCAAGCACTTGTTTGTTGGGGATGGATTTGCCCTTCCCCGTGAAACCGGCGCTTGTGACTTCAGGGGCACCTTTCGAAATGGATTCACCCGTTTCGGTCAGCGCACCTTTGTCACTTTTTCGTATAAAAGCGGTTCTGTCCGCTTTCTGTTTGGAGCTAGGGAAGTGTAATAGTCCACCACGGCGGAGCCCCGCATCACCGCAGTAAGGCTAGATTAGATGCTCCGAGATGTCGCCTTGTATCTTAAGGCACCGTTGGAGTCACGGGATGCCATTTACTAATCAGCATGGTAAGCTAACACCTTGAGTTAAGTCTTGTGTTTGTTTTAGCTTCGGATCCCGTCTCATACGCTACCAGATGGAGGCCGATAACCGGCAACTCCAGTGCATGTTACAAAAAGATCCTACTGGGGCCCAACCACCACATCGGCTTGCGAACACAGCGGTGGGCCGAGAATGAGTGAGTACAATTCGTAAATAAAGGTGGCGAGGATTCAAAGATAGTACACTTACACAATATATTTAAATACATTTTAAGAAATCATTTAATGTTGAAGAGCTCGTCCTATATAAGGAAAAATATAAGAGTAATCCAGTTTTAAAAGAATATATAAAACAAAATGACTTCCAGCTGTCATATTGGTTTTTCATATTTTACAAAATAAACGGCATAAAAGTTAGCAAGGGGACAACAAATTGGTATTGTAATAATATAATATTGGTTAGCCAAATAAAGGTTCAATAAACTTAAATCATAAATTAGCATAAAAGGATTCTACTTACATCTTACTGAAATAACGTCTGTATTGGAGATTGGCGTTTTTTTGCATCTTTGTATCATTCCAAAATTTAGCGACATATACGAGTTCTGTTTCTTGTCTTTATCGTTAATGACATATTCGATTAGCACAAAATCATCGGGTTTATAAAAAAGTCCCTGTTTCAGTTCCTGAAGAGAAATATAACCTAAAAATATACAAGCTACGTCATACAAATACAATGGCTATAAGAGCTAAAAGTAATTAAAAATCTCAAGTTGTGAAACACATCTCAAATAAAAAATAATTGTAAAAAAGTTTTTAAATACAGCCAAAAGTATTAGGCACTATGTAATACCTTAGATTTTAAAGATAATTTAAAATTTTGATTTAATACGTTTAATTTCATTTAATATTTATATTTTGTGGACACTTAGATTTAATTACGGCAGCAACCCTTTTAGGCATAGACGCCACCAGCCTATAACATTCTTCTTCTGATATTTTCCTCAAATACACCTTCTTTAAAAGCGCTTACATAAAAATAGTGTAAAATAGTGTATACCAATTTGTAAATAACAAACAAATTTACTATAAAATAATTGGGGTGTCTAATACTTTTGCACATGGCTGTATTAACTTTTAAAAACTACCCTAAGGCTTAGTTTTATAGTTCTTGAGTTGATCTTGTTCAATCGTAAAACTTTAGTTGGAGATATGTTCTCTATTTTTATTAAAAAATATTATTTGCGGTTCACACCATAGTGGATCTCTTTGGTTCAGGGATTCTATTCCGTATTTCGTCTGAATTTAATTCATATACGGCTCGATTTGTGCGTTTGTTCTCGTATGCGAGACTATTCTCAAGCACCACTTGAATCGGCACCAATGGTACCTAGTACTTAGGCTCCATATAGGCCTTCATGGTCTAAGATAAAGAAAGAAAAACATAGATGACCGACAACTTATTTAGGTAAACTTTTGTCAATAATGACCTAAGTACATACTTAATTTCTGTCCATCATTGTCAAAAATATAATTTTGCACGTATTTTTTTAATTTCGAATGATAGTAGAACCTTCTCACGGACACTAATGTTTAGGGTTATTCAGTGACAAATCATATATCTTGGTTTCCTCAAAAAAAAAATTGCTCTAGCCAACTTTGGTATTTTGTCCAATAAAATTCTGAAGAACACTTAAGAAAATGATTTAAACTGAAACCCAGTAGAAACGACAGAAAATTAACATTTTCTTACTGGGACACCTTACAAGTCATATTTATTTGACATTTTTCAATAAAAAGGATTTCATATTCATTTATAGTAACTTAATAATTTGGAATTTCAATTAGAAGGTATAAATAGGTCTCTATTAAAGGTAAATTTTATGACGTATCTTTTAAATCAGAAAAAGTAAAAGGTAGCAATGAATACCTGAAATTCCAAAAAACAGGGCTCAATATTCTGTCAACTTCTAACCTTTATTACTACGTTTAATACATTTATGTAAAAGTAACATATATAATTAAATTCTGTTGTTACTCAAAATTATTTAATATTCTTTTAACGTATTGTAATTAAATTGATTTGGTGATTACTAAAAATAAATAAAAAATCATTTTTGTTGAAATATATTGAACAAAATGAGTGAGAACCGATGAAAAAGGTATTCCATAAAGAAAATGTGATTTTTATGTCGTATCTCTTTGGCTTTTAATTAAATCATTTTCTTAACTACAAGAAAAAATAGACAAGATGACCATTTCGCATAGCAATCACATTAGAAATTTGTTGGTATGTTGCAGATTTGTTGATGAAGTAAAATACTTAGTAAATGTATACTACTTACATACACAATCCATGATCATCAGCTGATTTACAACCCTCAAGTGTTCTATTTTTACTTTTCGCGGTGACCTAAAATAAAAATCTATAATTATTTTATGTCCACATAGAATAGAATTTTAACTTACCATGAATACAAATATTTAGAATCAATGAAAAGCAATATTTGTTACAGATATTAGTAGCAATTTAATTTACTATAAAAAAGGTTATTAAGCATTACAGGATTTTCAAAATGGTTTCATCATAAAGTTTAAAAAATATTTGAAATTAACATTAACAACAGAGGCTAATTTAAAAAATTATTTATTCATATAGGATTCGTCCAGTGTTAATGGTTCTTCCATACTTCATTACTTAGAACATATTTAGCCCAAAATCTTCAATTATTTTACAAATTTTATTACAAAGCCAATTTGCAAGAACACCGCTAAATCCTCCAAAAAAGAAATACAAAAGTATTTCTTAATATACTCTTATGAAAAATGTAGGTATCAGCTATCTAGATTGCACCAACCATATCCTTGTTCTTAACAGGTTAGAAAATAAAACAAATATGAATAACGAAAAAATTTGATCCTTAACAAAATTTTCTTAAAAGAGGATCTAAACAGTTTTAAAATAATTTTTTTAACAAGTACCCGTCCGACATTTTTCTCGAAGATGTCGGACGTGGGAAAATTTTACATGTTAGGTCTTTGTAACGCGCACAAACTGTAATAATATTTTTTTTCAATTATTTTGTAATAGAAGCAAGACTTCAAAAGAGTTTTATTTTTTGTATCGTGTGGGATATCATTTAAAAGGGCTACGATCAGGGATTCCAAAAATATATATTTTTTAATTGGTTTTCAGAAATAACTTAAATTGGGCAAAGAAAAACCTTTAAGCCTTTTAAAAAAACAAATTTTTAATATTATTATTTTGAATTGAGTCATACGCAATCTCCTAATTGTTTAAATACTAACGTTTCTTGTGTAGAAGAAGTTCACGTGGACAACCATTATTGCTTCAGTCCAATGCTCCATTGACTGGTTTTGATTAATCTTGAGGTCTTATAGTCCGGGAGCCCACCGCACAAAAGCTGGCCAATAGGAGATACGCATGAAACCTTTTTTATATTACTATTAACAATAGTCAATTCAAACCCGCACTCGTGCCTCAGGTCAGCAGAAACATTCAAGTTATAGACAGTTACTTGTTCTAAATGATCGGAAGAAAATTTTAATCATATTTTTAAGATCAAAAAATTTTTCAATAGTTTATTTAACGTTAAAGCTTTAAAACTTTCCTTTTATTAAGCTATTTTTACGAAATTAAAAAAAAATAATAAAATTACTTTTTATTTATTTTTTGCTTTAACTAGAAAAGTATTACTTTTGGTAAAATAATTTCTCCCATACGTTTTTTTGTATCTTTTATAGATTTCGAGTTTTCCATTTTATTTAAATTTTGTTATACTTTTATTTTGTTATTTTTTATTTTTTTGCTAATTTTAATAATTTTATAATAAAGATAAATAAACCAACCCATTTACACTAAAAAAACACCAATATATACGTTTAAAAAAAACCTCTTTTTCACCACTTTGGAGCGCAATTTTTGGCCAAAATCACTTTTTTGTTTATATCTCCTTTATTACTTATTTTATTAAAAATGTGTATATAACCTTTTTATAGAGCTTATTAAAAAGCACATTTTTTGTCCCATACATTTTTTCTTAGCTCTTTTAGTTTTTGAGATATTTGCGTTTTTATTTTAAATTTAAATCGTTAATATGTCAAAAACTAAGAGTTTCAAAAAATTTTATAAAACAAAAAAACGTAGTTTTATTAGATCATTAATTTTGGTTTACATTTTTTCCCTAAAACCAATAGTTTTTACCAAGAAAAAACGATTTTTCACGTTTTTTCTAGGTAAAAATATGCAACTTAAATAATCCTGCTGAGCTGAGGCACAAGTGTGGCTTTGAAATGACTATAGTTAATAGTGGTATAAAAAAAAGGTTTCATGCTTATCTCTAATTGGCCAGCTTTTGTGCGGTGGGCTCCCGGACTATTACATTTTAAATGGAAAGCATCAGTGAAATTGGAATTGCTCTCATCGAAAACCACCGATAAAACTGAGAATGAATCCCTTTAGGGTTTTAGGGCCAACCAATATCTACGCAGTTACGGGTTCTAGATAAACGTTTCTCTGAACTTTTACTACAATTCTGAAGTTAAATAAATGTTTAAAAATTTGGAATACCTGTATATCTTTAGGCGCAATATATAAAGCCGATCATACACAGACCCAGTTCTTATACACGAAATTGTTAAATGTCTTGATTTATTTTATATATTTTTTTAAATATTATGAAAATAACCAACCAACTTTACTAATCTGTTAGTAGTACAAGTTAAAACATGCATAAGCAAACTCAGAAAATAAACAACAATATAATAAAAACATCAACGCTATATTACATAAAAACTACATTATATTAATGGTTAGTAACAAATACATAAAATGCCCTTAACCAAGCAATTTAAAGAGCACATTTAAATCCTATATGACCTCCACCTTGAAGAAAACAAGAACAGTTTAATTGAGAATACATTTTATATTAAAAGAAAACATTCTATAGATCCTTAGTAAATTAGGAGCATAACATAATTATGGAAAATTGTGGTAAACTACGGTGCATATTGATTATTATTAGCAATCAATCAGTATTTATGTGCTAATAAAAAATTGGAATTATAACCATTTTTTTAAAGTTGAATAATAAAAATGTGCTTGAACAATACTTTTGTCCTAAAAATAAACCCAAAAATTTCTTTTAAAACTATTGTTGTTGCAGAAACACGTCTGATAACATGAAAACTATTTTACCATAGCCATAAGTAGGCTAACATTCTTTTCCCATTTTTTATAAAAAATATTTTTTAACCAGTAAAACTCCTAAATAAATATTGGCAGCACCGCTCTATTAATCTAAAAATAACTTAACAAACAGGGACGGGCGCGAAGCTCTAGCCAGAAGAGCCGACGGTACTGCTGCACGAACCCGCAATGACGTAGAAAAGCCGCGCCGCAAGATCTTAATCCAATCAAAGCTCGAGTGTTCGTCGCGTACCGGACGGCCGAGAATCAAGTGCATGAAAGTGATAGCCGTAAGCTCCTTGTGGCGCAAGAAAGAGTGTAATGAGTGGAAGTTGGCTTGTACGGCGATCGACCGAGAAGTTTGCAGTAGAACAGTCTGCGTGGTTAAAGAAACTCGCTGTCCGAAGGGTTAAAAGTTAAGATATGAACACGTAAAATTCCCTTTCATTTTGGGAATAATAACCAAAATGTTCTATAAGTTCTTGACAGAAAAATAATACCGTTTTTCTTTGATAATATTCATTACCTTCTCTGTGTTTAGATCAATAAATTTGGCTATCATATCTCCAAATTCTAAACAGTTCATATCATAAAAATTTTGGCACATGCTGTACATGTTTCTAAGCCAAATGGGCTATTCTAAAAATTTCTCCTTGTCACCTGTAACATGACGCACTTTACGTAAAGTTCAAAAGTAACACGTAAGAAAGTGTAAGGAAACTGAATTAAAAACTGTAGAAGTGCAGGCTTCAGTTAGGAGTGGTGATTTCGACAGTGATTCGTTCAGAGTTGTATAGAAGTACAGTAGTAATAAGCAGACAAGGTAATATTTAAAATTTTTGATAATTGTTCTTAAACAGTCTTATAAGAGAGAACCGATCTTTGACATAAACGTGATTGCGGTAGCTAAAAACAAATTTTCTTTTCTTGATTTGGAAAAATTTGACTTTCTTTTTGTGTTATAAAACACTTTCTTTTTGTGCCGCCGTGCAACTCAAGTGCATTTTTGCGCCAAGATTAAGTGCAAATTTTGTGATTTTTTTCTTTTATGTAACTTGTGAATTTGAGCCCTATTGATAGAAATGGAAACATTTGAATATATACTTATAGGCTTCTATTCTGATCTACTAAAAACCTGGTAAATTTGTTTGAAAAAATTTGAATTTGCAAATGTCTGAATTTTAAAGCTATTAATCTTATTTAAGGTAATATCGATCCTTCATCTATTTCAATTGCTTTTGTTGTATTGAACCAAATTAAAGACGATTTAATTTGTGTGATTGAATTTATACGTTGGTTTGATTAAAAAAAAATTGTCAAGGTCAAATATTTTTTAGCTTTAGATGTTCCAGATCGGCGACGTCGTACGACCTTAGGTGTGTATATATTTGTGAGTATTTACACTGCTCAGCTGATATGCCCCATTGGCGTATCACACAATATTTTATATATTGTATAAAAACTTGTGTACATTTATTCTTCTCTTTTTGTCAAAAATAGTAATAGCCCCTTTAAAAGGCGTTCTTAAAAATCTTAAGTTGCACCTATGAATTCAGTTCACCTTTAGTCAGACAGTGGGGTTTGTCTGCCACTACTTATAGAGCGGAAGCTTAACGATAATCTAATTGTTTCATTTTCTATTACTAAATACTTATTAAAAATTGTGACTACCGTTTCTTGGAATTACGACATTTTTAAACTAAATGAATAACAACCACAGTGTACCTCTATTATATCAGGAAAAAAGAGTGCTCTGCCCTTTTTAGTAAACGAACTCTACATAAGGTAAAATTTCCTAGATTTGTTGGCCATTAAATAAGTTTATTGTAAGCTTTTTACTTTCTAGTAGGGCTACTAGGAACGCCATTTCAGGTTATGTCTGGGGGAGTCAAAGTTTACTCTCACCTGTAGCACTACATTATACTAACAAAATAACTTGGCAAACAATTTGTTTAAAAAAAAAATTCTTCTTGTAAAATGTACGAGTCGTGGTAGTTAAGTCGGTCACAATCATTTTGTTTTTTTTTTGCTTTCTGTATAAAAAAATATTTTTTTAAAGCAAAATAAAGTGTGTTTACTATTATGCAAAATATTGTTTTTGTATTTTTTGTGGTACAACAAATCTAAATCTATTTGTGAATCTTATTTTGTTAATAAGAAAATAACAGGCTCTAAAAATAACTAAATATATATAAAAATATTTAAAAATTATTATATATAATATATCTATATAATTCTGCACAGACACCACTAATTTCTTAATTACAAAAAATAATGTATCTGGCGATCAACTACATATACACACTTAATCTATTTTGAACATATTTCAGATAAAAGAGCACTTATTTTTTTAAAAAATAATACAAAATAGCTTTCAGTCCTTCACAAATAAATTCTGTTTTTTTCCAGTGCCAAAGAAAAAATTTATAGTATAGCGGATGCAGTAGCCTATAGATCGGCCAATCATGAAAAAAATATATTATCTTACTAATTAAATAAAGAAAAACGTAACTCTCAAAAGCACTTCTTGCAATTAGGTCATTAGAGTCAACAGATTTTTTTAAACTGAATTTATATACTTTTAACAACATATAGAAACTTCAAAAATTGCCGCGGTCAGCATTAAATAAAAATCGTTCACGGTTGCTTGGTAAAACTAATCTATGCCGTCTTTGGCAAGGATAAATTGCAGCCCAAATATCAGCACACTTTCGCATCTGATATCAGTAAATCTCCCAACATTTCTAACCTCCACACACCATGCAGTTAAACACTCAATAAATATTTAACATGCTTAAATAATGAAAAATACTCACTCTACAGCATCCCTAAATCCTTTGTATAAGTACTGCCAATTTTCCAATAATACTAATTTGGAGAACGTATCATAATACTGCTCAAAATTTTGAAAATTGAGGGGAATTTTTGTTGCAGGTGGTTTATTTACAGGTGCACTTGAATCATTATCAACTTGTTCTAGTAGCCAGTTGGGTAACCAATGAACCATTTTTGTAACTACATCGTCAGTATCGGGTAGCCGTCTAACAGGAGCTGACCTAACATTTCCGCGACCACCATTTGTCCACATAAGTCGCCTCGAAGAATCCTGCGTGACTCTAGAAACTGAGTTATGAGGAAATCTTTGCCCAGTTATATTTACCTGTGGATAAGCCTGTGGCGGTAGATTCGGTACTCTTGTATTTGCATAAGGTAAATTCAAAGTTGGATTTGGAGTTATAGCACGTCTTCTAATTCTCGGATCAACATTACTATTTGGCATCAATATAGGTTTCTCAGTACTCTGAAGTTGATTCGAAGGCAAGTTATTTTGAGTATTACTATCGATGCTTGCCGTACTATGTCTCAAATTATAGCGAGATTGAACATAATTAAGCGGGTTAATTAGTTTTGCAACATCTTCTTTAATATCTCCAGAAGATTTAGTCCTACGAAGATTATATCTGGATAATTGTGTTGGCTGTTCCAACAAGTCTAATGGTTTTAATTGATACTCTACCAAACTTGGATCAGGAGTTTTGGATCTTAGCGGTTTGGAAATATTATTATCAGGAGTTGGCGGTTTTGGAGATTGCTTAGATAAATTTTTATTTGGAGTTTTAGGCCTTAATGACGTCCTAGGCGAATCTTTGTTTGGAGTTTTAGGCCTTGTAAGTGTAGGACTAGGAAGTTCTTCACATAGAAAGCCACCCCTGCTTGTCTTTGAATTAGGTAAAACTTTAACAGTTTTTACCTTCTCAGTTTTAGTTTCAGTTATTTTAGTATTGCTACATCGCTCGGTCATTTCTTTTAGTTTCTTGCGCCTTTCATCCCGAATAGTATCTCTAAATGATTTATCGCTATCTTGTTCAATTATTGAACCACTATGTCTCTTTTTAAATTCAAGTTGAATGCTTTTTGAATCACATCGTGGAGGTTCTGCAATGCCATGAGGACTACTTTTTAACTTTTTTTTTCTGTCTGGTGTTTCGATTGAATGTTTTCTTTTACTTGCAGCGGCCCTTTCTTTATTTTCTTGTTTTATTGGTGATTTTTTGGAAGGATCCTTTTTAGGTTTAATTATAGTATGTGCTTCGATGACAGGGGGTTTTTTAAATTTTGATTTTTCATGTATATTAATGCAGTCTATGGTCTTATGTGGTTGATCTTCTTTTATGGCTACATGATAATCTTTATTTTTTGAAGAAACTGAGGAAGCACTATAAAACGCAACTTCCATGTCCTCTACATCATGGGTAATATCTAGATTATCATGAGTTTTATCCACTTCCTCCAAAGTTTTTAGCAATTCTTCATTCTCTTCATTACTAATTAAGTTATCGTTGTTTTGATTTTCTTCAATGCCGTCCTCTAAATAATCGCAAATATCTTGAGTGTTTTCAAACCCAGACATGTCACAATCGTCCTCTAAGTTAATAGGAACAGGGTTTATGACGATTTCCTCATTACAAAAATCCATTTCAGCCAATTCATTCTTAATTTTTTGAAAATAATCGTCTGGTACCTCTGATTTTACTATTTGCGACATATGAAAAATTTGGCTGTTTGAAACATCCATATCATCATCCTCATCAGTAATATCAATGATAACTGAATTATCTTCATTGACTGTAAAACTTTTTTCACCCAGTTTACCACTTTTAAAACTTAAGTTAGAATGCTTGGGTTCTATGATATTTACATCATTATCAAAATTCACACTGGGGTTTTTTGTGTTTATATCTTTATTGCTGGAATTCATTTTGTAATGTGGACATTCAATCTGATGATTAGAAACACTTAAATTAGGACAATGGCATTGTAGATCTTTACCTTTACTAGAGCTACTTGTATTTGTATTGGAATTATTTTCGAAATGCTCAGCTAAATTTTTGGTAGGATTATCTTTTTTTTCACTACCAAATTGACAGCTAAAATTAAATTCATTAAAGTCGTCAATTTTTACCTTTTCTTGGTTAGATAATATTGTCAACCTTTTTTTCTTTTTATTACTTTGCTTTTTTATGTCATCTAATGCTTTTTTCTCTTTAATGCTTTTAATATCCATGTCGGTTAAACTGGATTTGGGTTGGACTATTTTCTTTTGCAATTCATTATTTACCAAAAGATCTGATTCAGATGACAGATTATTCTTTTTACTTGTAGAAGGGTTTTTAAATTTGTCATCGTTATTGGCGTTTTTTTTCGGAACATGTTCTTTAATCTCATTATGTGACTTACCAGATTTACTTTTTAAATCACAATTATTACTAATAGAACGTCTGCTTTTATATTCTTTTTCATTGTCACCTGAACTTTTTGGAGCTACTAAACTTTCAACAGTTTTTCTTCTGCTAGATACTTTTCTGACTGGGTTAAAATCAATTTGTTTCCTGGTATTGGTTTCAGTCACCTGTTTATGTTGTTGACCAGTAACACTATTTTCTTTCTGCTTGGCATCGTCTTTTTTATTATGCCCATCAACATCTGTAGTTTTCTCACTCATTGTAGACATCATTTCTGTGGATTTATCTTTATTTTTAAAACCTTTTAAATCTTCAAGTTTCAGTGTATTACATTTTTCTTTAGCAGATTCTTCTTTTTCTTGTTTTTTGCGGGTTTCTTTCTGTAACACATCATTTTGAATATAAGAGTTTCCAGCACTACTATTACTTCCTGAAGAGTCATTACTATTTTTATCAGAAGACTCTTCATTCCTTATTTCCGAATCTGGAACTATAAAACTTTTTCTTCTCTTTGGTACCAGATTTGATTTCGTTTTCACCGATTTTTGGTCGCCCGCATCCAATTTATTTTTTAGGTTGTTAAGATTATCCCCTGCAATTTTTTGCTCTAAATTTTCGTTTTTACTTTGAATATTTTTATTTTTTATGAATTCAACAGAATCATTTTTGTTTGGATATTCAATGCTTTTTCTTTTGCCTTCAAGCTTTTTCTTTTCTGACTTAGTAGTACTTGTCATAGCCATATCTGCATCTTTCTTACTTAAATGAACGTCAACAACATCTGAAATTGTATGCCTTCTGTTTTCATTGTGGCTATCAAAAAAATCCGTAACTTTCTGTAAGCTAACACAATTTCTTTTTTCTGATCCCACAACTTTCTCTAAAGATTTATTTTTAGTTTTTCTTGTAAATGGCTTTTCTGACCAATTACTTGAAACTACCTTTTTTTCCTCTGGTGCTGGCATAGGCACTGAATGAACTTCTATGATTTTTAATTTTGACACACTATTTTCCTTAAAATAGTCATCAATGTCCTTAATGTTAGGTCCCTCTTCATCTGCTATGCTGCTTTTTATTTCTATAACGTCGACATGTTCATTAAATGTCAGACCAGATGTAGATGGCAACTGAAGCAAGTCATCATCAGACTTATTTTTTATGTCCGCTGTTGAGTTTCGTCCTGTTGATAGATTACTGTTTATCGAATTATCATCGGCACCATCTTGTGAACCAGTTGTGGAGTCTACTAAATATACTTCATCTGGAGTGGGAGGTAACTCCTAAAAGAATACCAAAAATACAATATTAACCAATAATTATTTTTACAAAAAAAAGAGGCTTGTAAATTCGTTTGATATAAGCGGCTTTTTTTGATTAAAAACAAGGTGACTAGCTGGTTTAGCAAACAGATAATTTTTGTGTTCATACCTAGTACAGTTAGAGAGAGGTACAAGATACTAAAAATGCACAATTTAATTATTTACATTAAACTTAGATCTAACTTATTATATTAACATTTAAAAAATTGCTTCAAAATAGCAATACACCGTTCAAATCATTTGTAAAGAACTCAATCCATTATTTTATAGAACCATGGAAAAAGATGAAAAAGTCCAAAATTTGCTAGAATTTGTGTAATATAGTATGAATTAAATAATTTTGGAAAAAAAATTCCTATATCGTTTCAACATTACTTTCAGTCATTTAAACCCTACATACTTTCTCCAACCTATACTCAAATCAGCTCCAAAACTTCAATCAACCTAGGTTACAAACTTGTTTCATCTGTTCGTCCCCATGGCAGTGTATGTGCTTACGTTGGCAACGACCTGGCTTGTGCTAGGGTTTCCAACCTCAAATCGGATAGGCTGAATATCCTTAGGCTTAAAATTACTTTTTCGTCGTCTACAAAAATCATCTACTGTTTATACCGGTCCTCATTTGACAATTTCCACATCAATTCCTTAACTTCCTTTTAATAAAGATTGGCAGTATCATTTGCTCTTAATAATTATTAGCCAATCCTTTTCTTCTTCTACAAACACTGAGCCTCAAAGATACGCAGACGAAACCTTCGCACCCGTCTACTTCCCTAGGATTTCCAATCATATTTTAAGCCCCTAAGATCTTTTTCTTAGTTCCAACCCCATAGCCACAATAGACCGATCGGTCGCGGTGGAAGGGTGTTATACCCACTCACTTTAAACCTACCTACTTCCAACCCCGAACTCTACCAAGCATCAGTAACTGCTTCACAATTCAGCTGGGCATTTAGACCTGTGTTCCTCAATATTTTAGAGACACGTTTCTCATACAAAAAGAACTCTAAACCTTGAAACCACAAAAGTATTCTTTAAACCCTGTGATTAACTCAGAATTTTAAATATCCAAGCTCACAAGGAGTTTCTTCAAAATTCCGGTCCTAAAAATCGACTAGCTAGTATTGAAGTAAAAAACAGATAGAACCAAACTATTTCAAAGGCCAAAAGTCATTTAACCAGTCCCATAAAACTAAATTAAGTCTTCTCCTGCTTGAATGGCGGTAAATCCTTTTGGTTCTTTTGCGGAAAACATCCGCAAAACTTTGGACTAGATATTTTTTTACCTACACCTTCAAAAATTAAATTACTAAACAATTTGCTGCCAATTCTACCCTTAATCCTCCCGTTGATCTTTCCCTTTCAACAGTTGTCCCTGTTCGTCATAAAATGTCCGATATCATTTAAAGAATCAGGCAGATCAAGTGTATTTTTTCTTTCCTCAATCCTAAGAAGTCGTCTGGGCTGGTGGGCATACCAGCAATCGTCTTAACAAATGCGCTTCTGAGCTTGCACCAATCTCGCGTCTTTCGAATTTCTTATTTTTCCGGAGAGCTGGAAAACTGCATGTATGCAACCTATCCTCGGAAAGAATATTAAACTCTTTCTTCTAACTATAGACCTATATCTCTTCTTTTAGTTGTTTGTAAGGTAATGGAAAAATTGATTAATTTTCAAATCTTAAAAGTTTTTAAAAAAACAGGAAATTTTTCATGGCAGACAGTATGGAATCCTTCTCAAGAGATTTCCAGCAGATCTTCTTTTTTTTGTCATACACAACTGGAACAAGTTCCTTAAGTTTCATGATGAATACCAACGTTGTTCCTGACGTATCCAAAGGTTTTGCCAAGTGGCATGATGTGCACCTTCAAAAACTTTCTTGCTACGATTTTGAATTTAAACTTTGTTTCTGGCTGTCTAGATTTCTTTACTGTTATTGTAAATGGTCACTCTTCCAGCCTTCACCAAATTAATGCAGGAGTACCCAGGGCTCAGTACTAGCACCAACTCTATTTTTCTTCTTCACCAAGTCAACAATCTTTTCTCTTCCACAATCAATCCCATACATGGTTTTGCTGACGATAGTACCATCCACTCTAAAATTAAATTTTATTTCGCTGTCGCAAAAAAAAATCTTCCAATTCCTATACTTTATCTATGAGCGGCCAAGTACTGCAAAACACCAGTCATCAAAAAGGAGTTATTTTCTTCTAATCTGTATTCTTTGTATGTATACTAAATCAAACCATCTTTTTCTTAGGTCTGGGGAATGGCTTTCTCCACAACTCTTGGCATACTTGATTTCATTCAAAGAAAAGCTGTTCGCGTTATTAATGATTCGACGCTTACAGAAAAGTATGTCTCTTGCCGACCGACGGGCTATACTTTCACGACTTCTGCTCCGAGGAATTAGCCAGTATAATTCCTCCTTTGGCAGCTCCCAACAAAGCAACACGTAATGTCAGCTGTTTACAGTCCAACTTGAGAGGACTCAAACTTCCTACTTTGTTGGCACTGTTGGGTCCCCCCACTTTGTGTAGTCTTCAGGACCATTCAGACGAGTCATCGGGATGGGGAAAAACTAAGACAAGATTTCTTAACAATTTTATAAACTAAAAACACATTTGTCCGTAACATTAGTAATATTCTAATTTTTTTATGACCAATTTATTTTTAAGAAATACATATATCATTGATTCAAAAAAAACTGCAACATAAGGTTACACAGGCCCACAAAAAAAAAGTGGTGTGTGCTGGGTGTCAAACTAGGATTTTCTGGAGTATTTTTTCCGCTGAATACGAATCTGGAGTCAAAATTGGGGGTCAAACAGCAAATAACCAAGAAAAGGGGTAATTTCAGATATTAACGTTTTTTTTTTTTTAATTTAAGACGTCAATATTTTAAAAACTCTAAAAGATCCACGAAAGTTTATAGGATATAAACTATGTATTTTTACAAGGCCTTTAATTTAAGTTATATAACCTTTCTGTCTAAATACAATATTTTTCGAGTTATAATTTGAAAAAAAACGAATTTTCGGGATTTTTCAAGGTTCATACCTCTGGAAAAAAATCAATTTTTTTAATTTTTGGGGTTTTCTTGCAAATTTTGAGTGATTTGGGATTCAAATGAATAAAATAAATAATTTACTTTTAAAAAAATACAATAAAAAAACAATTTGTTTTCCTATTTTGGACCAAATTTTATGGTCAAAATTACATTTTCGTTAAAATCTCCTTTATTATTTATTTTTATCAAAAATGTTTATATAACTTTTTTATAGACAATTTAAAAAGCTCTCTTTTTTGTTCTATGAATTTTTTTGAATCTCTTATAGTTCATTTAGTCGTAGTCCAAACATTCTGTGTTAGCAGCTCTCTGCCGGTAAATGTACCGTGTCGGTTTTTTGGATTTCTCGACTTTTTGCTGTTCGACCCTCAATTTTGACTTCAGATTCGTGTTTAGAGGAAAAAAATACGCCAGAAAATCTTAGCTCGCCACCCAGCACACACAGTTTTTTTGTGGACCTGTGTTATTTTTTAACAGCAGACTTAAGAAATTATTATTTGTAGTAAGTTAAAATAAAAATGTATTATTTCAATCTTAATTTCTTATATACCATTTTTTATGTATTACTTATACCAATAAAAATGTTAAAGCCGACCGTGTCCATCAAACTTGACAAATAAACATACCAGCTCTGACAGAAATAATAACTTTGATAAAGAGATATACCGCGGAAATGGTTAATAGGAAAAAAGCCTCGAATACTCGAATACCTAAAAGTTCATCAACGCGACGATGGTCGGACTTGTCGAATACAGCGCGTACACAAACCAGTCGCACAAATAAGTTGGGAAACCTTTGTAAAAAACGGTTTGTTTATAAAGTAGGTCGTTTTAAAACGATATTTTTAAATTTATTATTTATGACCAGTCCACAATTTAATTTTTAAAGTTGAAATGTAGAAATTGACTGATTAGGAACTGTAATGTTTAAAATTTACTTTTTTTGGTTATTTCTAGTCTTTAATTATAGTTTTGTGAACTTCTGTAATATGTAAGTTTTTGGTGTTTTGACGCAGTTTACCATGTGAAAAAGTGATGTAAGTTTAGGTTTATTTTACAACTTATTCAAGTTTTAAACGTTTTAATTTTTAAGGTATAAAACTGACCCTCGATAATGGTTATTTAACCAAAACGCGTCGAGTCTCTTAATAAATTAAACATTTTTAGTGAAAATAAAGTATGTTATTTATAAAAAATATGAATCGACTTCCTTCTGGAGGCAAACTTAAAAAAATAAAAGTTAATCAGAAGGCTAATTAAAACTTACACAAAAACAGTCACAACATCAAAAGAGTCACTTTTCCTATAAAAATTCTTATATGAATACCGTCAAATTTTGACTGAAGTAAATATGGGATGCTTCTCGTGTGGCAGCATCAATAACAGTGGCGGCATTAAGATTTTTAGCTTTAAGGATATTCAATTTTTTTTAGCAAAAAAGTGAGACATTGGACCCACACCAAATTTTTACCAAATACTAGGGGCCTCGAAGTTACACTTTGGTAAAGAAAATTTTCATTTGGAAATTTGCAAAAAAAAGTTTTTTTGCAGCGCTCCCAGAGAAATATTTTGAAAATCCTAGACCCGCACTGTGTTTTAACGTCCAACAAAATAAAAAAAATATTAGTTTTTACATGATACAGGACAATTTCAGAAAAAAATTATGAAGATTCAATATTTAGAAAAAATTAAGTAAGATTACTACTATCATTTTATCAAATACAAGTTAGAAAAGCAGAGATCTAATATCAATCTATTCTGATTATTCGCATAGTAAAGAGCAATAACTAAACAGGAGGAAGATGCAACGTTGCCGCCTTTCTAAGTACTCTTAGTTAAGTTGCAATAAAAATCTAATGGTAAAGCAAAAAAATGGTGCAGAAAGAACTGAAGAACAATCTCAATTGTTAGACCTAACTGTCTTTATGTTTATATTGACCTAATGGATACTGCTGTGAGTACTCTATTGTATTATAAGGTTTTAATAATTTTACCTTAACTACTCTATTGTATTATAAGGTTTTAATCATTTTACCTTAACTTTAAAATGCAAAATACTTTAAAAACACCAATAATTTTATAAACACTATAATCAATTATTTAACAATCATGTTTTTGTTATTTTAGCAAATGAAACAAAGATCTAAGTAAAATAGTATTAGTTCTTTACCCAAAATACATTAACAAAAATAATAAGAATCCGTCACAAACTCACAATTTTACTGACACATTAATTAAATATACTCTAGCTCCTGTTTATTTATTTCTTTTTCTGTAAAGCTCAGCGATATTTAAAACCATTAACCTTATTTAGTTACTGCTGAATGGTGCAAAATCATAAAATAAATTTAAAAAAATTAACCACATTCACATTTACCTGAATACTTGGCTCATCATCATGTTGGACAACAAAAAACGTTTGCATATCCCTGACATTTTCTGCTAAGTTCATTGTACTTATTCCAAAACCGATCGTATCTCCAGGATATACCCTATGTAAAACAAGTTCGGGTATCTGTGTACCATTTACAAAAGTTCCATTAAAACTCTGAAAGCAAAAATATTAACTATACTTAAAAATTTTACCTCCCTAGGGAGTGCTGTTTTCTACCCTTATTCCAGAGTCGAAAACGGTATTTTCTAAAAAGGTAGTAGAAAAAATATTGTATTAAAGTTTTTATTTATTTGCCAAAAATAGTAACACAAATAAATTTCTTATAGGTGGCTTTATACAAGAACACAAAATTACATTAAAAACAACTTCTTTATAATTTTTTTTTGGAATGCCTCCAATAATACATTTTAACACGGAAAAAAGGGGCAATTTTGAGGAATAACAGGTAATATTTTAGGCAGCAAGCCTTGTTTTATTTAAATTTATCACTGTGTTAAAATTATTGCCGGAAAAATTTTTTCAAGGTCACAAATGTTTTTGTTGTGAGAATATTCACAACAAAATCATGATTGAAACCGAGAAAAAAATTTACCGGAAATTCATTTTAACACGTGGGATATTCGGTAAGAAAATTTTACATCTTCGTCAGATGAAGTAACGTCAAACCTTAAATGAGCTAATTACAAAAGTACAAGATACTTCCTATAAATTAAGTTCTGTCAATTTGACATTGTGGTCCTCATCATTTGCAGAGAAGGTCGAGTTGTGTAAAGTTTTTTTTTTATTTCTTGAGTGGAAAAAAAATGTCCAGATTTGATACTGATAATGCAAGTGTAATAAAAACGCCAGTAAAAAAGTTGGTTCCAGAAAACACGGTAAATTTCAAAACCAGTATGTGAAAGCAGTTTTGTGAACTTTGCACAGAGAAGGAATATATCTAGTATTAATAATTGCTTGACTGCAATTCCACAATTAGCTGAAATTTTAGAATATTGGGCCTTTTTTAAATTTTCGTGTGAGTAACTCATTTTTATTGCTTTAATTTGCACAACATTTAAATACAAAACATTATATCTAAAATTTTGTGTTTACATAGTTTCAACTAGAGTTTAAATAATATACTTAAATAAATATTTCCGATTCTTTTAGCTAAATGTGAGGCATCTTATTTTTTTAAATAAAGTTTATTTTAGCCTTTAGTAATTCATTTATATTGCTAAAATTTGCAAAACATCTCTATTTCTGTTTCAGTATTTTTATAGAATTCATTTTAAAGTACTTAAATAAAAAATATGACAATCAAACCATAAAATGTCATAATATCAAACATTGACAAAAAATTTTCCACCTTATTAAATTCATGCAGCCTACCCACAACTGAGAAATTTAATATCACTGTCGTCATGATAACATCAACAAAATAAAGAAATTTGATTGGTCTATATAATGAATGTGAAATTTTTAATAAAAATATTTACTATATTAAGATGCTGTATAATACTAATAGAATTGCTGCAAATATTAATATATTTTGTAGGAATTTAGATTTTTTTTAGTATTTTTGTAAAATAATTTAAAATGTCATTAAAAGGCCTATTAGTTTTTGCTTTTATATAGGGTGTTACATAGTGTAAGGAAAATTTAAGGGCAAATTGTACGTCTAAAAATGTGAAAAAAGTTTATATAAACATAGTTCTGGAAATAATCCGTTTACATGGTATGGCATGGTTAAACTTTTCCGACTCTAGTAGTATATTTTAGATTTATCGAAAAGTCTTTCCGGATTAAGATAAGTTTTGATGTAAGCAAATATATCATTAAAGGTCTCATTTACATGTACAAAATTGTGTTCTAACCAGAACGAACTGATTTTCTATTTTTTTGAAATTATGATTTTGAAACACCTTATTGTAGTGATTAATAAAATAGTTTTTAATGCGAAAACGATGCGTTAAAACAAAAAAGTTCCTTCTTTAAGTAAAATTATTCTAGTTATATAAAAGCTTAATTTTGCAAAAACCAGTGGTGTATAGTTTCTAACTAATGACTTTAAGAAACAATTTTTTATATACAAATATGACCTCTAATACAATTTTCATATATACTAAAACTCATCTCAATATCTCAACGAGTTTGATTAATATAAAATAAACCAAAACGAAAGAGTGAACTCACACCTTACCAGTTCTAAAATTTTCCTCACAACATTCTATAACACCCTGTATAATGTACATAAATAAATAATGTATTTCTATAAATTTAAGCTTAGAATACTCGTCTTTGGAAAAATAGCGATGATACCTAAAAATAATAAATAAGTACTTACTTTTAAGTCTTGAATCATAAGATGTCCATCAAGATTAATAATAAACGAAGAGTGTGTTCGAGATGTCTTGTTACTATTTAGGCAAATCTGAGCTTGCGCATTGCGGCCAACCATAAAGTTGCAAGTTAGATTAATATCAAAAATTGTACCATTATGAACTTGCCGTAAACGCCACCGTATTTTATCTGAAGGTATAGATGTCATGATTTCAATTTAACCTACAAAAAAAAACAGATAATAAAAGTCAGGGTACATTGTCGCCCTACACTTGATTTATTTTTGGTACATGGATTGATTCAAAAACATCAAAAAATAATAGAATTTGAGCTAAAAAGTTAAAATCAACATAAAACTAATATAAAAAAGAAAACCAATGCTTATAAAACATGGAAAATTAAAAATCCAGATTATGGGCCTAGGCACTTGGATGCAAGGAGGAAATATCTTCTCCAGTTGGAAAAAGATTTGGCCAAGGAAAATATGATTTTAAGATTTAAAAATACTAATGGTTTAAAAGCAATTACAAAAGAAAATATTTTAAAGGTTGTTTCAGAACTGGAGTCGCAAAATATCTCTCCAATGAGACAAGTGGCAATTCAAGGTTGATGTTTCCTCTGTAAAAGATCCAAAGACAGAAAATCAATACAACGCTGTGTAAAATGTTTGCGTTTTTGTGTAAATGACTCCAAAAAAGATATTTGTTACATGTCATGTAAAGTGAAAAATTAAAATTTTTCTTAATTAAGTGTATTAAAATAAAAATATATACAAAATAATTAATTTGCGTTTCTTTTCATTTTACATAAAAAAAGTGTAAAAACTAAAAAAAAAAAAAACAGGTGCAAAAACATCCCGCTTGGTAATGCACATATGTAAAAAAGCTTGGTACTACAAGGGTTAATCAAAACTGAGCCACTGTCAGATAGATTATTTATGAACCTTGGGAAAGCTTGTTGGGTATGATATTTCTGCTGCAAGGTTGAGGAGTATACCTTGCACTATTTCATTTTTGTCTTTTTATAGGCCGTAACTTTGTGGAGAAAGAGGGGGAACCTCTGGAATGCTAAGGATACTCTACTTAGGTTTCAAAAGCCAGGGGGTAAGGATTTTATGTGCTTGCTCTACAAGCCTTCTTCTGTGGCGGATAAAATTATAACTCTTTCTGGTTCACAGCCATTTTTTTTTTGTTTTCAGATAGCTCACAATAGCCTAAAGCCTAAGTATTAACATACCATTGATTCTTCATTTAACAATCAATTATTGTTAGAGAGAGATGGGCGAGTTCGGCGCGGATAGCATGTAAGAAATGAAGGTAAAAGATGTTTATCCCAATCTCAATTTGACTTCTGGAGGGGCTGGGCTTTACTTACTATAAGGCGATACTTTTGTGTTTGACTATCGCTAGTGAACTACCCTAAGACTCATGGGACTAAAGCTTTCCTGAGAGGTTCAAATAGATCATGTCTATTCTTAACTCGCCTAGACCTATTTTGCAGTGTTAAATTCAAAGCAATCAGTCCCTCTCCCTTCTCTAATAACCTTCTTTAATGCTATAGACTATTCACATCTAAGCTACAATATTATACTATAAGGTCAAGCAGTAAATGTAACTAGTGTTTCTAGCTCAAAAACGTCTGCTGAGAGAATTAAACCTATAAAAAAGTGCAAAGAAATATTTAAGAAGCACAAAGTTCTTATTGCCACATTAATATATAGTCTAAGATGGTTAGCATGCTTTTAAAATTGAATAAAGTCTGGAGAAAACAAAGCTTTCCCGACTAGAAACTCCAGAAACTAAACACCTACTTGTAAACAGGCAACTTTACTAAATCCAACAGACCTATCAACTAGAAAAGTCATGCAAATTTGATAATCATTAACTAGTATCCAAATTAAGAATCGCGTTGAACAGTAAAGAAATAGCTCCATATAGAAGCATTTCTTAACTTTGAAGTAGCTTATGATTAAAAATCCTTGAAATCAAAGACTGCAGTGACTCTTACCATGCCCAATTATTATGTTTTAACAAAAATAAAATATAAAAATCCAAAGAAGGCTAAACAAACGGAACTTACGAAAAACCAAAACCCTTTTAAAACTAAGCACATACAAGGGTAGTACAAGTTGTTACTTACATTACCAAAAAAGTAAATAAAATAAAAACAGAATATTCGGAAAAATCTTGCAAGAATTATAACTGGTTAATAATTTAAACACCAAATATTTCGTCTTTTATAACATTTTGATCATACCCAAACAAAATTCACCATAAAAATAATCAACCCGCGAGTCTGAATCCAACTGTCAAAATTCAAAAATAAAGTTATTTTATTTTTTAAGGGTTAAAATTATTGGACCCAAAATTTATTATTAAAACTTTAAAAAAAGATATATTTTTTTCAATATTATTCTATAACTGCCCAGCTTTAAATAAATAACAAAATATTTAACCTTATTTAACCGTTTATTAAAACTAGTACCAAAACAAATTTTTCCTATCTGTTAAGTTAGCAAATTATCTGCTACGGAAGACAAGTTTGATAATTCTTTTGCCTTCACATAAAATAACCTTCAGAAGAAGAAGCAACCATGCCGCTTGGCCGTGCGAAGAAGCGTGTAAACAAACCCCTTTGACCGACAAAGGGCTTAATTTTTTCAATGGTCATGGTTAATTCGGGGGTTGGTTAAAACAGGAGAGGTTTTTTTTAATCCTTCCCGCATTAGTCTAAATATACGGGGGGAAAATAAAATCTTTGCTAACCAGAATAACCATGATCGACTGGGAACTTAGGGCTTTTGAATTTGTCGGGAACAAACCAAAACTAACCATGACCGACTAAGGGGTTGATTTTTAGTCGATCATGGTTAATTCGGGGTTATTAAAGCAGGAGAGGTTTTTTTAAAAAGTGCCCGCTTTTTCCCGTCTGAAATATCTTGGGAAAAAAAAAAAGCTGCTTTGCTAACCAGAACAACCCAGACCGACTAGAACTTGGGGCTTTTAAATTTATCTGAAATGCTAACCACAACAAACCCAAAACTAATCTGAGGGATTGGGGCGTTTGATTTTCTAAAAGGTCGATCATGGGTTAATTCTGGTTAGTTAAAGCGGAGGGGTTTTTTTTTAATCTTCTTTTTCACGTCTAAAAATTTTATAATTGGGGAAAATAATGGGAAAATAAAAAACCCTTTTTCAAAACCAGAACAAACCAGACCGACTAGAATTTTTTTAAATTTGTCTGAAATTCGGGGACTTTTAAAAAAACCGCTTTTATATGCTGAATATCTTTCTAGATAGTCTCTCCTGTTAAAGCGGTTTTTTATTTTCCCCCAATTATATTTCAGGAAAAATTTTTTGGGGACGTAAAAACAGACCCCCATTTGGCAACACTGCCCCTTTGACCTTTCTCAAAAGGGATTTTTCCCTTGGAGAAAATAAATATAATTTTAAATCTTAAAATCAAAAAAAAAAATATTAAAACACATAATTTCTCCCATATATTTGCAATCCCGGGAGGCCCCCAGAATATGCCCATATTTTGTAAAAACCCAAAAATAGAAAACCGTATATGCAAGTTTTCCCTTTTTTTTCCCCAAAGGACAAAGTTAAAAACTGTTTGGCAAAATGTTTTAAAAATTGAAAAACCAATTTCCAAATGTATGACTGCTGCGGCCCACTTCATAAATCTGATTTTTTCGGGTAAGAAAATTTTTTTAAAAAAGTGCCCAATAATGGTTAAAAATTTTCTATGAAAATGATCATTAACACCATGTTACAGTTTACCCAACTTTTTTTATTTAATTTCAGCTGGATATGTTTTAGATTGATTTTTTTAGGATCACGGAATAAGAAAAAAAAATTTAAAAAAGGAGTGAATTAAACTTGCCTGTTCCCCCACAGGATATTTTTTTGAACTTTCTGAACAAAAAAAGGATAATACTTTTCTGGAAGAACACTTTCCAACAAACATGAAACATATGATTGTTTATAAAAAAGCTTGCTTGAAGACGGCCGATCTAGTACCCACATATTCTAAAAAATCTGTAAAGATATGTTTGTCCAAGCTAACATTTTTGTGTTGGCTTTCATGTTCAAAAACAAAAATTACTAGACTCAACGTCAAAAAAGCTGATTGGGGTAAATCAACCAGTAATGGATTAACATTCAATTTTTTTATTATTTTTTTTTTTTATTTGGGGGTTTTATTTAGTGTTTTAAAGTAATTATGAGATTAGACATTACCTGCAGTGTTTTTTTTTTTTTTTGTGGACTATTTGACATTTTTTTTATTTAATAATTTATTTTATTTTTTGGGCTTATTTTTTATTTTTTATTGGTTTGAAAAAACCATAGAATAGATATTTTTTTTGTATAAATCACAATGATTACTTGTATTTTCAGTTTGGAAAAAACCCAAAAACCCCTTCCCGAGCTGTGATGAGTCGAGGTAAAGGGAAAAAATAACCTAATAAGTATTTTTTGAAAAATGATGCTATCAGAATAGTGATCTTGCAAAAAGGGAAAATAACTCGTTTTAAGGTATCATAATCTAAAAATACATCCTCAGATGTGCCAAATATTTTAAGATTTAAATATATTTATGAAGGTATTTTTAGGATCGTACAGTTGCTTAAAATATAAAACAAAATATGAAATTTATAACTTAGCTTAATGGAAAAAAACCCAAAAGTGCACTAAAGGAAATTTTTTAAAAGTTTTATGGAAAATGAAGATTTGGAAAAAAAAAAAATCTTTGGGTGTTTCTCGATGAAACCTGGATCTTCTCAACAGCTCTTTCCGGGTCTTGGATGACGATGTATATTTTGTGGAAAAGGGAAACATTCTAATGACTAATATACGCTAGAAAATGTACTTTCAACCAGGGAAAAATAAGTGCCCATTTTTTTTAAAACACAAGGGTTTAAAGCACTTTTAACAATCCTCTAATAAAATTTTTTTTTCCTTATAAATTATCACAGTTTTACAAAAGCTTCCTTCCGACAAAGCTGTAAAGACCTACTTTTAGAAATATTTACAGCTTCTGCTCCGAAGCATTAGCTGTCAAAATTTCCCTTCTTTTGTATATCCCAATTAGACAAATTAAAAGTCTATTTAGATGCACCCCTTTATTGTCCACTTCACATTTCCCACTTTTTCCGCACCTTCATCTCTAGATTTTGATACAAATCTTATCAGTAATTTACATCTGACTTCACTCTAGACACCGTAGTATGTGAGCACTTAGACTTTAAGCATAAGGGGTATCCTGAGAAAAATACACATATATGACAGATTCGTAGATACCTCAGTTAGGTCTCTTTCTACATAGGACATATGATTAAACCTGTAGCTCTTAGACAACATTAAACTAGAGAACACACTGCTGCATTCTTAGAAACATTAAAGTATATTTAATTAAAAAAACTATAATATACTTATATTTTCCTTAGATACATTATTCTACATGCTGGTTCAGAAAAAGGATTTGTTGGAGGTGCCGTAGAATTTTAAATCAAAAAACAAAAACGGAGATTACCATGGCGGGATGAAAGCTGAAAATTTGAGAAGTGGGTTAGAGATGATCTATACCTAATTTGAAAAGGCCTTCATTAGTCATTTTAGGTAATGCCAGCTACCATAGGTAGGTTGTTAGAAAACTGGCCATTAACATGGAGGGAAGAAAAAAAATGTAAAGGGTTTTAAAAAACGAAATATTCCTTTGGTAAATCGGGACAAAATAGATTTTGTAAAAAGTTTGATTCAGCGCCTACCAAAATCTTCCAAATCTTATGTTGTCGATGCTCTTATTCAGAGGGTGGTCATCAATGCTGCTTGCATCCATATCTTGTAAATTCAATGCTATTGAAATGGTATATATTTTAGAAATAATAAGACATTCCCTATTTTATGGACCTACATTATTAGTATATTAATAAGGTAAATGGTAATAAAATCATTTACAAGTAATCTTCATTTTAATTTTTAGCTTTTCTTATTAAACTACCTTACTGCTTTTAATAAAAAGCTAAATAAATGACTTATTTCATTTAAACACATAACATAAATTTTGACTTTTTAGTTGCCAAAATGCTTGAACTCAAGCAACCATTTTACAGTCCAGCTGCTAAAACGCCAAACCTACCACTTTGTCTGCTCTCCTATCTTAAAAGTGTCCAGACTATATCTGCTGCGTGCATATTAGCATATATTTTTCCATTAACACGTTTGGTTTTTCTAAAAACGCCTGGTATACGCCACTTCTAAACCTTAACACGACCTTCCAACGTTTTTGATAAAATTTATTTTATAAAATATAAGCATCTTATTGTGTTAATGATACTCTGAATAAATAAATATTATTACTTTTTTGTTTTATTCATTTTATAATTTAATATAGGAAGCAGCTAATGAAAGTTATATCAGATGAAATAATCGATTTTAGACTTTAGGCATCTTTAAATTGTAAATTTCATAATAAGGGATATCAACCATTCCTTAAAGTGAGATATTTTATCAGATATAATTCAACTGTAAAGATTTTGGGCTAAAAAATAAAACATAACGAGTCTGTTTGATATTCAGAAATAGTGTACACTATTTTACATTTTGTACTTACCTAAGCGCTCTAATTAAAGTTGTATTGGGGCAAGTGTACAAAAATGTAAAATAGTGTAAACTATTTCCAAATAACAAACACTTAATAAATAACTATTAATCTGCACTGGATAGGCGAAAATGATAATTTTTTAAAAAATATTATGGCCAAACATCGCTTTCACAATTTATGCAAATATATGAACCGGAAAAAAATACTGATGAATTTAGTTATTGTAATCTAAATTTTTTTAAGATATTAAAATTTTGAAACTCCCTACCCTCAGTACGGTCCTGACTAAATTCTTATATCGCAACTTAAATCTGAAAACAAAATTTACTAATATGTAGGGATATTTTTGCATTGCCAACCTAAAAAATGTTAGCTTGGACAAACTATACCACTATCTTAGGCATTTTAAAAATGGCAAAATGTAAAAAAAAAGGCTAAAGAAACTGAAAATAGATAAATGCTATAAAACCAATTAAAAAAAATAAAAAAAACTAGCAAACACGCACTTGTTCCATAAACTGTTAAAAATTTGAAATGTTTTCCTTTTAGAATCAGCTGATGAAGCTACAGCGCCATCATTGGTTAAAATTTCGAATAAGTCTACAACCTTTCTCTCTCGTGCCTGATTGGTCGGCGATGTGGTGTATGTACCCCGCCCACCAATTTTCACACAGATCGGGATAGATGTAGATAACCCACAAAATACGAAAGGAAAAAATATAACCTTCCGACACACCAATCACCAAGGGTGGTAAACTTAACAAGGAGTGCTCGATATTTACTATTTGTCCGCAGATAAGTTTATGTTTGTGACGTCACCTTTTTGCCCAGAAGGTAGATTTATTTTATTATTTTTTGTTAAATATTCAACTTTCTGTACATTCAAACTAATTTGGATGTACACCTACCATTGCTTCCGTATTGTATACCATTTGAAAAAATTAAGACTTTATACTGCTTGTAAACAAAACAACGGGCAAAACGATTACGTCAAAAATGCGTCACAAATATCGAATTGACATTTAAATTGGTGTATATGGGCTTAAATGGATCTAGTACTCCTTGTTAAGTTTACCACCCTTGCCCGCAGGCCTCTAAAAACCACTATTATTCTGACTTCTATAAGCGCCTGTGTAATAAAAGTGAAAAGGTATTTTAATCTATACTCCCTGAAGAGGCATTAGGTGTCTATCGTTCTGAAACAACTAACCCTTTTTATTCCGTGCTACGGCCTCACCCCGTATCAAAGGTTAACAAGCGGTATAACTACCTATTTTAAATTGTTTACACTGCGGATAAATCCAGTTGATGGCCGTTTGCACCATCAATTTTAAGGAGCTTTAGCGTTAAGTATTCCTTAAATCTCCAATGTAGCCAAACACATTGCTTGTTTGACCATTCGTAAAATTGTTGGTGCAACCAGTCTTAAGAAACGGAGCTAATCCATATTTGCTTATTAGCTATTGAAATGCACATATAGATGCCGGGAAATCGACCCCGATGATCCAGGTAACTGAGAGTAGCCAACTTTGCAATGTTATATCTCGATTACAATTAAATCTACATACTTTAGCCAGGCGCCATTTTAAAGGTCGTAAAATAAGCTTTCTTTTTCATGCTATATTGTAGGTACCTAAATCCACAAAGAAAAGACGATAAGAGTAGCCAATCCCAATTCCAAAGACTTAACAAAAACCGTTTTATAGAACGACCCAGTAGCTTATTTTCTGTGAAGAAATGCTGGTGGGGAAACGTTATCCGTTACGTCTCCGTACTATAAGTAGTTGCCGACAGACTCTGCTGTCGAATAAAAATATGAACTGAAAAACAATAGGTGCAAATAAAGGTTTGAGCGCTCCATAAAATGACTATTGCTAACTAGGACACAACGAATAGAGTTACTGTAAACAAGTTTTTATTTACACAAAAAATACTAAAATTTACAGATTTTTGGGTCAGTCCGTATCACTTGTCACTCCTGTGATACTCGGTAATCATTGACAAACTGTATTATTAAAAGTTTAGTTGTTAGACTCCGAACGCTGTTAGAATGACACCGATACGTCACGGTCTCTTATGGCAAACCCGTATAAAACCGTGACGTATCGGTGTCATTCTAACAGCGTTCGATCTCTACCTCGACTTTCCAGCTATACCCCTAACATTCACCATTACTTTTCTTTATCACTACTCCAGCTTACCCCTGCCCTAGTACAGTTTTTTACAATCACTTTAACCACACAACTCGCTTTACCTTTTAACTTTATGTAGAACATGTCAATTTAAAATTGACACAGAGAATTATTTAGAGTAGCTATACTAGCTAAGAAATATTAATACCATAGAAAACCGCTCATTTTCTATCAAATATTTAAGACATTTCGGAGATTTGCCCGAAATGCTAGAGAACTTTCAGACAAAAGCTTTACTGTTTACCGCAATTGTCCTACTCCAATTCCTCTTTTTGGCGTGCGCTTAATCTACCCGGCTCCACCTCTCTCTCGGGTCGTTGTTGGAGTCGTCCTAAGGGTCCGGATTCTGACGCTCAAGCCCGAAGCTCTCATTGGTTGCTACGTCATCACAAGTTCACGAATGTCGACGCGTTGGCGTTATACTGTACTACATTAGTTTAGTTTTGTCTTTTGAAGAGAACAGAAGTTGTCAGATAGTTAAAGGTTAAATAGTGGTCATTATTACGTTACGTTGAATTTTTGTTAACATATAAACGTTTGTGAACCTGATTTGCAATAAAAAGGTGTAAAACCAGGATCCGTGTTTTTATACGGGGTGTCACGGAACAACATAATATTAAAAAAAGTGCAAGAGTCTTGCAGGTCGGTCTTGGTCTGCGTAGTCTTGCACTCATCGGTCTTTGTCTTGGTCTTGCAAGCGAAAAGCCGGTCTTGGTCTTGGTATCGGTCTTGCTGCAAGACCAAGACCGCAAGACTAAGACCGGTCTCGCTGATCACTAGCGGTGTGCTTTGAATTTATAATTACTAGAGCGGTGTTGTCAATATTATTTTAAAAAATTTCTAATTTTAAGAGATCTTCATTATTTTATAAATATTTAGAAAAGAATGATAGCGTTGTTAGCGTATGGAAAAATAGCATTCATGTGTCCAGATGTGTTTCTGCACCAAATGCCTCTACCCAAATTCTCGCGAAAAAAAGTTAAGGGGAAAAATCTGCATAATAAAGAAATTTGCATTTTTTGCTTTGTTTTTTAAATATATTTTTTGGGCTTTAGAAGGTGATATTTCAATAGAAAATTAAATTTTTATGTTAGAGTATTCTGGCCACAAGTGCACATAATTTGAGTCAAAATTAAAAAAAAACAAAAAGTTGGCAAAGTCACTTCTATCTCACAAATGCAAATCTTTAAATCGTAGCGGTTTTTTCATATTTTAGATTTAATTGAACGTATGAAACAATAAAACCTCTTTAGCTTTGTAGTTCATTTTTAAAGTACATAGTTAATAGCTTATTATATAATTACATCGACTTATCAGCTACGTTTTACGCCCATTCTGTACACAATGATATATTACCTACTTGTAGCTGCTTATTGCAAATACCGGTAGTCGAAAATTTTAGTCTGAAGTTATGGGTTAGATAGATTAGGTATGGATTCGCACAGTACACTCCAAGAAAGTGTTGAGACAATTAAAAAACCCATAACTCTCTACAAATCAAAATTCAACAGGTTTAAATTCTGAATATGACGCAAATATACAAAAATATATAGGGTAAAAAATATTTTATTGGAACATTTATGGGTTGAAACTTTGATTTTTTAATTAAAAAATCTAAAAAAATTGGGGATTTTTAATTGCGGTCCAAGGAAAAATGTTTGACCGACTTTTGAAACAGTAAAGGTATTACATTTATTGCGGCAAATTTTAGATTTCTTTGTAAAATTTAATAAAATAACTCAAATATTTTTCAGATATCCTTTTTGACCCGGATGGGTTTAAAGAAGCAAAAAAAACCTAAATAATCCCAAACCTGGACATACACATCAGAAAACTAAAAAATTACCGTATTTAAGGAAACTAAGCCATACCAACTGCCATCAACAAAGAGAAAGTTTAATGCAGAGTATATGGGTTTCGCAGATACAAAAAAATGTCATGTTTTTTCTACAATTTTGCGAAAAAGTAGTTTTTAAACTTTTAATTATGGATAAAATTAAACTCAAAAACTAGTATTCATTAAATAGTTTTACTTAACTTTTAAAAGTCTTTACAATTTAAAATATATACATTATTGGGATTGGCACATAAAATTAATACACGTTTCATTTACACAAAGAAAACTAATGCTAAAAATAAAATAACTAAATACAAGTCTACAATTACATCCTAAAAATATTCCATTAATTTTATTATTATTATCACAAAAGAGAATAAAATGCATTTTATTTACATTTTTTAAACATGTTTGCTAGTAATTTTTTGTACAGGGTAGCTAAACGAGCGAAGGTCCTCTTTGAGTACTTTTCATATTTTTTAAGAATAACGCCCGTACTGGTATCCCTTTTTTTTCGAGGGGGAAACTTTTTAGTCCTTTTAGTTTTATATAAATGATTTTCTAGAGTCCCAATTATAGGTAGATCAGCTTTAAACAAAATTATTATTAAGGGAGAAAAAAGATATCGCCTCCTCGATCGCCAGATATTTCACCACTGGACTTTTATTTGTGGGGTCACATAAAGTGTATGCCACTCACCCAGAGTCTTTGGAAGAATTGCGCGAACGCATCAATTTCAAATGTTCCAAGTTACTCCTGAAATGCTCCGACATGTGCAAGAAAGATTCTAGCAAAATATTTATTTATTATTGCATGGAAGCTAACGATAGCAATTTTCAACATCTCTTAAATTGATTTTATTTTAGTGTATTAACAAAAGTAGATAATTTACTTTAAATTTTACTTTTGTAAATAAAAGTTCATTAACTCTAGAAATTTTAATTCAGTAGAACCACCCTTTATATCGAAAATTGCTGTACCAAATGAGCTAAAGTAAGTGTTTGTGAGAAAAAAAAGACCTCTAAAACAAAGTACTACTTGGTCATCCTTTCCATCTTGGTTTTTAGGAGAAAAACGCACCATTTTCAAGGCGTTGCAGTTATGGATCACGATTTAGCATAATAATGTTTTATCTTTGAAATAAAAGTGCACGAGTCCGATCGTTACTATTTAAAAAATCATTTTAAGCATTAAAAAATTGGAAATTTTGCTTTTCTTTTAGACTCTCTGTAATTCAAAAACTACTAAATTAAAACAGCTTAATTAGGTATGAGCATAAACTTTCAAACAAGGTTCAACTCAATAACCTTTTCCATTTATGATTTCAGGGGTGGAATTCGCCTTGGCCAAAGGATTGCGGATAGGGGTTGCATATACTTAAAACATTTCTTCCCCAAAAAAAAGAAGGTTCAAGCTTTTTTCTCAAATAATATGAAAAGTAATCAAAAAGGACCTTCGCCCGTTCTCGTTTAGCCACCCTGTAGATCAAAAATATGTTCCAAAAACATTATATATTCAGATTTATTTAGACAAATCTACAACCTCAACGATAGTTTTTTTAAACAAATTATTAATAGACAAATTTGATATGGAAAATCCGTTAAAAAATCAAACGTTATTTTCTAACGAACATAGATTTTTAAATTGTATTATTAAACAAATTTTATTCTGTTTACCTGTATTTTAATTTAATCTGAAAAATTTTTTATTAAAATGTAACTAATTTATCAATGAGTTGACCAACTTTTGGACGACAAAAAGTTAGATTACGTATTAAGCGGCTTAATATTATTAAGTCTCATGCATCCGATTTCCGACGATCCGATCATCCGAAAGTATTTTGATTGGTTAGAACATTTTGGCGCCATTTTTCATCCGAATATTTTAACATTTTATCCGATGTCGAATGGAGTTAAATTAATTTTAATTTTGTACGATATCGGACGTTTCTTTTTAGTCGCCTTACTGTATTTACTTTGTTGGGGTAATTTCAATTTATATTAAATATTAAAATGAACAGGTATAATTTAAAATCTTTAAAAAATTTTAATTTTAACCTGAATGTACCCCATACTCAACAACCACTTTCTCTTCTTCCATTAAATAATATTTTAGTTCCGTCAAGAATTAACAAAAATGTCTGTTTTTATAACATAATTGCAAATCGTAAAATTAAAATTATTAAAAAAGTTTTAGTTAGGTTATTATTTCCTCTTTGTTTCGTTGCAGTTTCACAGGTTGACCTTCAAAATGCTCTTATTTTCTTTTCTTTTGACTGGATATCGGATCCGAAATTCGGATCAATGAGACATGCAAGTTTTCCGACACAAAATTTTAAAAAATTTCGTATGTCGGATGGTCGGAAATCGGAAGCATGAGAATCCGGCTTTAGTCTACCTATTTTGGGTAGACTGTTTAAACTGTAAACTGAATTCGTTGTTTTCCAGTACACCATTTTTGGAAAGTTCACATATACACTCACATCCACACGCTCCTAAGAGTTAAAACGAACAAAACGAAAAGAAAACACCAAAAACAAAAAGGGGGTAAGAGAAATACCCCAGTACAGCTTCATAAGATTTTTTTAGGCTGTAATACGACTTTAATTTTAAAATATTTTTACATAACGGTTAAAACTATTTATATCATAAATAGTTTTATTTGGATCATTAATAGTTCCACAGTCGTTAGGTAGATGACTGCATATATTAAGGCTGTACTTGCTTGTTCTTTTATAACATTTAATTAATATTCTCTTTCACAGAATATTTAATAATAGGCACATGAACCTTAAAATATGCTATTAATACCCCAAGAAACACAATGTGAGACTATAGGCTTAAAAAATATTAATAAAAACATTAAATTGGGTCAGGTTTGGAGTCTGATGGATACTACTATGTGTGTCTTAAGTGTGGTAAGAGGAAGTTGATTTACACAAGACTTAAATATTTGGAAATTTGGAGAACGGAAACTTCTGCGGGTAGCAGACTCTAGTCTGGACACTCTGGGGATAACGAAACGAAGAAAGTGGCAAGTTCAGAGCCTCTTAAGTTGGACTGTAAAAGGATGCATAAAAGTTGCTCTGTTGGGAGCTGTCAGAGAAATTATACTTGCCAACTCCTCGGAGCAGAAGCCGTGAAAATACCTATAGAAGAGCGACAGATCCCCTACAGCTCGACGGTGGGCAAGAGAAGAAAGCTTTTCTGGGAGCGTTGGATCATTAATAAGACGAACAACTCTTTTTTGAATGGAATCAAGGATGATAAAAGTTGTAGGAAACGCCATCCAGCAGACATGAAAACAATATTCTAAAGATGGTGTAATTTGGAATACCTACAGAGTATTCAGATAAAACGGAGAGAAATACTTTCTGGCTCGAAAGAATAGACATCCTTTATCTATGAAGGGGACTATGGATGTAATGTGTTTGTGCCAGTTAAGGTTATTCTCAATAGTAACGCCAAAATGATTAAATGACTTTTTTCATGATATCAAACATGACTGTATCTTGAAGCATTAAACTGAACAAGATTTTTTAAGCCCAAATCAAGATTAGTTTAAGTTCCTGTAAAAGAGATATTTGCATTTACCTGCGCATGTTTTCCAAATCAAGCCTATAGGCTGGCTTAAGAAATTGAATATTAGAATGGAGGATACTATCGTGAGCAAAACTAATAATAGGATGGATTGTGAGAGAGAGATAGTTAATACGCTATTAATATCCAAAGAAACACAATGTGAGACTATAGGCTTAAGAAATATTAATAAAAACATTAAATTAGGTCAGGTTTGGAGTCTGATGGATACTACTATGTATACTATATATACCGATTGGATATCTCACAGAAAAAATCCCAAAAAAATGTAAGTGCATTGGAATAAAATTTAGTCTAGCTTGGTCTAATACCTTTAAAGCATTTAATTAAAAATTTCATGTGTAATTATTTTTGCTGAGATTCCATGGATTACACTATCATTGGTGTTTTAATCATAGGTATAATAAAACAAAATCAACGAAAGTCGAATAAATCTTTTGATATGCACACCTAGGTTATCACGCATTCCATTTGCTGAGTACAAGATGGTCGATATATCATATATTGTGAAATAACACAGCTAGCAGCTACAGTGCTTTACAGTCAATAGCATAATTAAGATTTATGCAGTTCTACTAAAGGAAGATTAATATTCCACATATTGGTTAAAATAATCTTTCGTTATTAAAATAAACCTGCCTATTTAAAAACGACCGATTTTTTCTCAGAAAAATGTAGTTTCGGCGAATCGGGTCCTTTAATCTGATGTCGGACCAAAACGACTTTTCATTGGTAGTACCCAGCGTTGCCACATTTATTAGAATTCTACTTTTTTTGGTAAATTTACTTTGGTTCTTCGTAAATTCCGGAAGGACATTTTTTGGTGGGTATTTAATAGATTTAAAGCCTTTTCCATGTTATGATCCAATCATACATATAGGCAGAGCTGTCAAAACTTGAAGTACTTCAAGTAATATTTTACTTGAAGTACTTTTTTGTACTTCAAGTATTTTACTTTAAGTGCTTTTTATTAGGAGGTACTTGTACTTGAACTTGATTAGTTTTTATAAAGATACTTGGATTTTCACTTGATTTGACCCAGTAAATTACTTGAAGTATTTATTTAAGTACTTGAAGTATTACGATGTACTTGAAGTAAAAAAAGTACTTCAAGTAAAAAAAGTACTTTAAGTAAAGAAAGTACTTTAAGTAAATAAAAAGTACTTGAAGTAAAAACAATACTTCAAGTAAATAAAAAGTACTTAAATTTACACGCCTTAGATAATCGTACAAACAAGTTAAAACAAGAAATACGCGCAACCGCTGCTGTTTCTATTGTATTGCATTACAGCGCTCATTTTAATTGGATCCAACAGCAAGACAAGTTTAACTATTACTGAGAATTAGACTTTTTGTTCTTTAAATCGGTCTTGTGTCAACGTGAAATTATAAGTGCTCTGGTCTGGTGAAAACAAAAAAGAAAGATACCTAATAGTAGAAGTAAAAAAATAATTAGTCCTTTTATTTAAAAATTATAAATTTTTATCTTTTTACCTTGAAACCTTATTTATATTACGCCTATTAATTATTCCTGAATTAAAAAATATTATAACTTATTACTTTCATTTGAACGAAAACCCCTGTATTAAATAAACTAATAAAATGGAAACATCATCAAAATAAAACTTAGGTTGTTCTGACTTGATTGTGTATTAATGGGAAATTAAAATATTTCGCAAGAATAGGTTTTCATATGGGTGCCTACAGCAGGTTGGCACCCATATGAAAACACTCGCTTTTGACAGATGTATCGGATGCCAACGGGTGCCAACGCCAACCCGTTGGCAACCAAAGGGAAAAAACTCATTTTGGGAAAAACCAATATTTTCTATAATAGTTTAAGGCCCAAGCGTTCACCCGAGTACGGCGTTGTAGGCCTGTTGCCATAAATTTACATACGAAATTTTACATTATTTCGGACATCGGATGCATAAGATCCCGACTTAAAACGGAACACTTAGTAACCCTACTTGTTTTCCTATCTATAGTTTTTACCGACTGGCCTACTTTCCTCCTTAAAGCTTTTAGGAGTTATTGGAAAATCCCGTTTTGAGGAATAAACCCTCTAATTTCCTTACAAAAAATACTACTCAAGTATAATTTGTTTTACTTGAAGTACTTTTAATAACTTCAAGTACTTTTATGTACTTCAAGTACTTTGGTTTACTTCAAGTATTTTGGTGTACTTTAAGTACTTTGTTTTACTTCAAGTACTTTGTTTTACTTCAAGTACTTTGGTTTACTTCAAGTACTTGGATTTACTTCAAGTAAAATACTTGGGTGGTACTTCAAGTACTTTTTCAATTGACTTGAAAATGCAAGTACATTTTAATGAACACTTAGTACTTGTACTTGAAGTAATTTTTTAAAAATCAAAAACTTGGTACTTGTACTTGAAGTACTATTTAAGAGTACTTTGTGAGCTCTGAATATAGGGATATAATAATTAATCCTAGCCTATCAAACTTGCTTGCTTCATGCAGCAATGCAAGTAGTGTGTTGGATAATGTTGAAGGCATACGGTAAGTTTATTAATGAATAACAACGGAATATGGAAACAAATGCTGTGTTTGCCCAATTCGAACGTAAAGTGTGAACAATTTTAATTGTATCATAACTGACGATCATAATCAATTTTTAAATAAAAATACCTTATCGATATTATTTGCCAAAGAGGAGGACAAAATATTATATAAAAATATTAAATGTGACACAGATGAGAATTAAAAAAGTTGATTTTATTTTTATGTTAAGAGCATTATAATTTATGTATTATATTTTAGAAGAAAAATTATTTTTGTTTTTTTTTGTATATTAAACATACTATATATTTATTTATATTATTTTGTTTTTTCTTAATGCCTATAAAATAACAGAAATAAAAAATGTACCAAATCAAACAAAAATTGGTGAGAATACATAAAAACTAATTCATATTTTGTTTCTTTAAGTAAGTTTGTGTATTAAAAAAGACCCAAATAATGTACAATTGCAATAATAAATTTTTAGTAGATTTTAATTTTAGACATTTGGTAGATTTTCGAAACAAAATGTGGCAACGCTGCCTGTGCCGGCATAGTGAAATAGGCCCTTTGCATGTATTTTTACTTTCATTGTGACGTCACCCGACATTTAAACACAGATTATGTTTTGACACGGACGTTTTATACTTAAACATGACGTGCTCTGGTATAAAATTTCATTAAAAAATATTTTGCAGAAGTGATATTTAGGTATAAAGAAATATCTATAGCCAATAAAAAAATATGTGTAAGAGGCCTATTGTCACATTTTAGCAACACCGCATTGTACAGCTCATCTAAGGATATTTTAGGGGACAAAAACTTAACAAGAAAAAGGTGTTAGGGAGTATTTAATTAACAATACAGTGCTGGTTGCTTCAATCTTGTGCCCTAGATTCCATTTACGTCTATATATCTACCATTAGCTGATCGTGATTTAACCAATACATGCAAAAATTGCCGGTTATGGATAATATGTCGGGTAGGGATGATGATAACCAGCATTAGTAGGCGATGTGACATGACTCCTGGGTGTTATGGGTGTGGGATGATATGGAGTCTGAGAAACTCCTGAATAGCCTGGAAATGGTGGTATTGGGGGCGACACAGATCCGTTTGTAGCGGGAGGTAAGATTCTAGAATCTCCAAGTAGAGGGCGCTGGTCAAGCAGTCTAGATTGATCTGATAGCAGACGTGTGTCGTCGGTTAACAGGCGGGACTGTTCAGAACCTAAAAGAGTTAGAAATTTAAAAAAATCTCAATACAGCTAGAAGATACGTAAACTACGGGTCCACTATTAATGAAGTAATTAAGTATGTAAAATTTTTACAATTTTAAATTTAAATGTTTGGCTTAACTTTACAAATTAACCTGAACTAACCATGGCTTGGCAGTATTAGTAAATACCTTTTGTGTGTGTGTGTGGTTGCGTTTTATGGCACTGGTAAAAAACCAAATAGCCAGCATTTCTCTTTGCTTGTCAAGAATGTATCCATTTTTCCGTAGTTTCTGTGCTTAACATAAATATTTTTAAAATTCGTTAGCTGACTTTGGCCTGATTTTTATTATCTAATTTTATAATATTTTGTAATTTATTATTTTATTCTTTTTTTTTTTTTTCATCAATAATGTTTTTCTTTTTTCTCTTTTTTTGTTTTTTTTTTCTTTTTTTTGTTTTTTTTTTTCTTTTTTTATTATTATTATTCATATAATAAACAAAAAATTTTTGCTCTTTTACAATTTAAGTTTTGATTCAATTATAAATTGGTATATACATTTATAAACCTCTATATTATTTTTTGATATAAGAGTATTTAAATTACAAGGAAGCTCTATGTGAGATATTATATTTCTAAACAATGTATCTCTATGTGTTTTGAATCTGGGGCAGGTTAAGATATAATGCTCTAGGTCTCCTAATTCACCACATTCGCAATTTTCTTCATTTTGAAGGCCTATTCGTTTCATGTGCTTTGGCACCAATGCATGAAAACTCCTAATACGTGATATAGTTCTAATAAAATTTTTATTTGACTCTTTGCGAAACCAAGATTCCCTAATTAGGTTAGGAAAATTAGCCTTATATCTTAACCCCTTCTCTGAGTTTATATATTGCACCTGCCATTCATCTCTCATTTTAGCTCTTGCATGACAGACTATGTCTGAGTGAGGGAGTTTAAAATTTGAATAGGAGCCACTAGTTGTGGCTTCTTTGGCTGCTTTGTCGACAAGTTCATTTTCAGTTATCCCTACATGAGCTTTAATCCAAACTAAATATATACTCTTATAGTTGTTTATTAGTTCTGTGTACATATTTAATATAGAGCTAAGGAGATAGTTGTCAGGCGCAATGTTGCCACAGGTGGCGATTTTTGTCAATGAACTTTTACTGTCGGAAAATATAACAAATCTACTATTATCTGCATAATCTAAACAATATCTAAGTGATTCCCGGATAGCCCAGAGTTCAGCCGAGTATATGGAAGCTCCATCTGGTAATTTAATTTTTTTTATTATGTTTTTATTTTTGTGATAAAAAGCACAGCCTGTTTTTTTGTCTAGAACTGATCCATCCGTAAAAATCTGTTCATAGTTTTCCCAAGTAGTGGCTTGTTGCTCTAAAAAGTCTTGTTTTAGAATGATATTATTTTTACAATTTGAGTTACGAATGATAACTTTAGGTGTGCATTCTATTGCAGAATAGCTTAATTGAAAGTAAGGTAACGTTTTGTCACTATATATTGCGTCTTTAATCTGGGTTATCCAGGAATAACTCTGTACAAGCATTGGCAGTTTTTTAACTTTCCAATATGGGTGTGTAAAACACAAAATAGTAAGTTGGTTAATTTTATTTATTAAGATGCTATCTTTAGATATTAGCTTTAAGAGTAGTTTATCCGATGTGAATTTTCTTCTAAGGTCTAATGGTGGTTCTTGTGTTTCTGCTTCAATAGCGAGTATAGGTGTGCTCTTTAGGAAACCCACGCTTTGTCTTAGACATTTGTTTTTAATTGTTTCCATTTTGTTTAGGTGGGTTTGCGCAGCTGATCCATAAAATACACTGGAAAAGTCCAAAATTGAGCGGACATAAGCGTTATAAAAAAGAAGACAGATGTTGGGATCGGCCCCCCATTTCTTATGACTAAAGGCTCTTATGCCATTTAAACCATTTTCTGTTCTTTTAATTAAGTATTGTATGTGGTCTTTCCAGTTTAATTTTTTGTCCATATAAACTCCTAGATATTTGACGGTTGTCTTGTGGGGAATTATTACGTCACCTAGTTTTATGGTGTTTGGTTCTTGTTTTCGACTTCTTGAGAAATTACATAATACTGTTTTTTCTATTGATAAGTTAAGTCCATTTTTATTCATCCAAGTTAGTGTTTGACCAAAGGGTACTTGCAATTTTTCCTTGTTTATTTCTAGAGATTTAGATGTCGAATAAATACATATATCGTCAGCAAATTGAAGTATATTGACATCGCTGTCTTCGAATTCTTTCTCCAAGTCATATGTATAGATTGTATAGAGAAGTGGGCTTGGTATACTGCCTTGAGGTAGTCCAATTTTTGCTTCTTTTGGTTCTGATAGTCCTTCATCCGTCCGTATATAAATTCGGCGGCAATGATAAATGTCATAGATATTTTTAATTAACATACGTGGAAGTCCCATTCTCTTCAATTTGTCAACTAGTATATTATATGCAACGTTGTCATACGCTCGTTGAATATCTAGGAAGATTGCCGATGTACACTGGTTTTTTGTAAAACCCAATTGAATATCTGTTGTCAGGTTTGCAATAGCCTCCTGTATTGGTGTTCCCTTGTTAAAAGCAAATTGGGTTTTTGGAAACAATTTAGATTTACCCATCCAAATTTCAAGTCTATTTTTAATTAGTCGTTCGTATGTTTTAAGAGGGCAGGATGTGTTCTGGTTTTCCTGGTTTGTTGATAGGTACAATAATATATTCTTTCCATTCTTTTGGAATAGGATGTGTTCCTGAAAATATGTTATTAAATATTTGAAGTAAGGTCTTTTTTGCGATTTCCGGCAGGTTGAAAAACATGGAATAATGTAAATGATCTATACCAGGTGCTGAATTGTTATTTTCTTTTAATGCTCTCTGTAGTTCTTTCATGGTAAAAGGTTTTTCTAAGAATGGATCATTGTTATAATTTGAGTTTTCTGTACTTATTGGTTGATAGCATGCATATGGTGGCGCTAGTTTACTGTGAAAATCTTCAACCCATGGATCATCTAACTGGCTAGGTAATCTATTTTCTTGTTTTTTGTTTTTAAAACTATTCACCTTTCTCCATATTGTTTTGATGGGTGTGTTTTAGTTTAACGACAAGCAGAAGGATCTCCACTTTTCTTTTTTTACTTCTTTAATTGTTTTTTTTGCCTGTGCATCTGCTTTTTTATAGCTAATTAGGTTTGCCATAGAAGGATTGGATTTGTACAACTTAAAACATTCTTTTCTTTCTTTTACTGCTTTGCTACATTTTTCATTCCACCAAGATTTACCTCCGCTTTTTTTCTGGGAGTTTTTAGATAAAATTGGAATAGATTTTTCAGATACTGAGTTTAAAATTTTAATGAATTGATCATAATTAATATCTCTATGCCCTGAAAAGTTTAATATAGCTTCAACTAAAAATAGTTCCCAATTTGCTTTATTTATATTCCACTTTTTGTGGGTAGAAATGGAGGTTAATCTTGGTGCTAGTTGACATGTCATGAGTATGGGTAGATGATCGGAACCATATGTATCGACCATAGTACTCCACGCTATTTTATCTTGCATACATGGAGCGGTCAACGATAAATCAATCGCAGAGTGAATTCCTCCAAATAAATACCTTTACAAGTACTTAAATATGTATTGATATTTAACTACTCAGTTATTAAAAACTTTTTATATTCTGTTTTAATAGATGCAAATACTTTTCAAAAGTACTTTCACAAATACAATGAGGGTATTTAAATTATTTAGAAATATTTAATAGTTGTGTAAGTATATTTTTTAAAGTTAAAAGAAGAAAGCGGTTTTTCCAACTGCTGTGTTCACACGTCGTTGTCGTGGTTGGGCCCAGTAGGATCTTTTGGAACATGCGCTAGAGTTGCTGGTTATCGGCATTTTTTTGGCTAGCGTATGGAACGAGATTCTTAGCTAAGATGAACACAAGGCTGCTTAGGAAGGGATCCCTAAATCCAAACAAAAGGCGGACAGAACCGCCTTTATAGGGAAAAGGGTTCCCTGGCTTTAAACAGAAAGCGGATAGGACCGTTTTCATTAGGTTAAGGTATGTTTCCTTCCACGCGGCCGCCGCATGCGGCTAACGCACTACGTTAGCCACAAAGCACTCCTACCTCTGTCCTACTCATGTTTTTAAGTGTGCCTGGTTTGTTCCGAGCGGCCGTCGTATGCGTCCGCTGTCAACGACTGCGATTGATGCGACTGGACTGCTGAAGAAGCAGTGTAGCCGCAGTCGTGTGTGCGTCTGATATTTTGTTTGTGTTGTTTTATGTGGAATGTCCGGTGTTTTTTTTAATTGTTGAAAATTAAAACTTTATTTTTGAAATGAGGTACTGGATTTTTTTATAACGTATTTTAAGAGCTTTTAAAATCCCAAGATCCAAACCTATCTTGTAGAACAGAAAAAGTAGCAATGGAAATGTAAAAGTTATTTTGTTACATCCATTCAAATAAAGTCATAACAAAATAAAAACGAAATCGCGAATAATCGTTCTTTTCCAAAAGTATGTATTCGAAATTTTTAAAGTTCTAATGAGGCATTTTGATTAGCATCAAATTGCGCAACTTTGCCTTCATTTAACCGACGTCGTATCTCTTCAAGTTGCCGAGATCCTAATGATAATACTCGAATTTGGGACACCCTGTACAGATTTACCTTAATACAATGGCTAATTTTTCCTCTGGGGTTATTGGATATTCAACTCTGTTGTATGGGTCGGACTTTATATCGTCTTTTATTAAGTCAAGAATAAAACTAAACTGTGCTTTATTCAGTCTAAAATATTTTCTAAATTTTACTTCATCCTGTTGCTGATGTCGATTTATTAATGTAGTATACCAACCCTCATCGCGTCTTTGCTGAAATATTTGATATATAGGGGCATTGCTATGTTTCAGGTTGGCTAATTGTAATAGTATTTCGTCATCCTCTTTTTTTTCTAACTATAAATATATTGCTAGATTATCCATCACGACTCTTACCAAAGATTATTTCTTTTACACTAATAATTTTGCTATCGCGAGTTTGAGCCGCGGTCCTAAGAAATCACCTGATTAAACGGTGCCGCATGCGTTAGTCGCATTGCGTTAGGTGTATGCGACGGCCGCGTGGAAGTAACCACACCTTAAGGCCGGAGATGCGGCCTCAGAAAGAACATCTGGTTCCTCTAACAAGGACCTGGTAGCTACCCACGTCACTAGACCGGGAGAGGAGGGCATGACGGATCTAATCGTCTGCTCGTCATACTCTCCAGGAGACGGACACCAGAACACATCAGAACACATTGTGCTCGTGTCCGGTAGGATTCATTAGAAGTCCGATCCTATTGGGAGAAATATAAAAAGGTGTGAGCCACAATAGACCGAGCGGTCGCAGTGGAGGGCGTAAAAAGTCCACTCACTTTAAACCTACCTATCTAGGAGAATTTTTGGAGGTATAAAACCAGTAAAAATACCACATTTTATGAACACAACCTGAGTAAAACGAACTGGGACATAAAAATGTTCTTTAATATGTGAGATACATTTTTACCATGATACCATGTGGGTAATTTATGACAAATGTAATTTTTAATAGATATATCTTCGACACGTGTAACATTCTGGACAGATGTCATTTTGGTTGGGTGTCTTATTTATGAGATGTGATTTATAAGAAATCAGATTTTTGACAAAGGTACTTTATATTTCTGGCAAACGTTATCTTTAGAGGGGATCATTTTCTTGCCCTGGCCAAAATAATTTACTTTTTAGGTAGTATCACAACCGCTTAAAAGTTACCAGTAATTTTTACCAAAGGACCCCGTTAATAATGAAAAGAGTGACAGCAAAGTTAGCCTATTTGCTCACAATTTCCAGAGATCTTAAAAAAATCCTAAATATTCTGCATATGTCAAATTATTGATAATGAAATATCAAAATGAGCATATTTTTTGATTTTTCGAAAAATATCGAAAATCACCCCTAATTAGAGGTTGATATGACGACGCAAAACTGAAATATATAAATAATATCAATAAGAATGAAAGCGATTATTGTATTTTTTATATAAAATCAAATCTTACAAATAGAAAATAATTTATTTTTATATTAATATTGAAAGTCCACACTTAAACTCGCTAAGGGGGTTAAATCATCCCGTAAATATGAAAAAATCAAAAAGTACTTTAAAAACCTAGGAAAAACTACTAAGATATTCTAAATTATTAGAAATTCAAATCGTGTACTTCCCACCAGTATCTAAAAGAAAACCACCCCAAAGGGTTGAACTATCCCCGAACGGATAAGAAGTGCTCCACAAACGAAAATTTTTAACGCAATTATTATAATTATATTAATTTAAACTCTATAATATATTTGAAGTGTTCTGAATGCACCATATTTTTTTAAAAATTTTCAATTAATATTTAACATCTTAAAAATAATTATTTAGTGTGACGTATTCGGTTTTGATTTCGAGCGCGCAACATAAAAATGTCGCGCGGAGGCCCATTTTGTGCGTTAACTTAAAATTATAAATAATGAAGACAGAGTTCCGGGAGCCCTTTCTTTTTTGGAAATTTCCTTCTCTTCAAGGTTTTTTTTTCAATTTTCCCTATCTCTCATGATTTTTGAGCTGTTATCAAAAATCGAAATGACTTCTTTTTTTCGTTTTTTGTTAATAACAATTGCAATTTTTATTGGCAGAAAAAATCCTTAAAACGTTTTCTAACTATTTTTCGCAGGAATACACTTCTCGACTAGACTCTGACACCGACTTAGAACTAGGGTAATCAAGTAAAAACTCATTGAGTCTAATAAATTTTATAGAGCTTACCCGTTAAATGATCATTATTTCCCAAGATTCTATTGGTCGTGTGGTCTGATAAGATTCGGGCACTGGTTTCTGACAATAGTCGGCTCTCGCCGATTCGACTTGTCGTTAAATCTCCAGTTAACAACCTACTCTGATCCAAAAGACGATGATTACTAGGAAGAGTATGTTCAGTAAGCAACCTATTAAAAAGTAAAAATAATTTATTTAAAGATCACAAGCAACAGAAAATTAAACTGTAGGGAGGTCAATTCGCAAAAAAGTCGTAAATCTCAGCATAACAAATAGGGTTAAAAATGGATTGGTAAAAAAAGTAAGACATAATAGAAAACTTCTGCCATAACCGTATCTAATAGAAAAATAATTTTACCTTGTATTGGCTATTGGATGTAAAGGATGACTTCTAAGACTTAAATCGACACTATGTCGTCCCGGCGGCGTTAAGTCTAAGGAAACCACCCTCATTAAGTCGTAAGGTGGGGGAGGTGGTGTATAATTTAAACGCAGGTCCACTCTGTCTACCTCAGGGTATAAATGATGGTAACGATTGATATTGGAGTAGTTGTGGAAGCTTCTAGCAGACATGTCTAATCCCTAAAAAAGCATTAATTTATTAATAAGTATTGTACTCAACAGGATGCTTATTTCAATCTATTGTTAAAAAATGGCTACAAAAAAATGGGCTAAGCTGAAAAGGTTTAAAGGAAGAAAATATACACTCTTTGTGTTATACAGGGTGAGTTCTTTAAAGTTTTACAATGCGATATGTCGAAAACGGTTTTAAATATTTTCATGAATGACATAGTAAGTACACAAAAAACACCTATTTATATTGAGTCTGGCATCAGATAGTATGTGTAGATGGTGCGGTAAGAAGAGTGAACTCTCTCGCACGACTGTTCGCTCGGCCAAGAGGCAAGGCTGTCCTTATGCTTAAGGAGACCAGCATATGACAGTTTGCAACAAAAATTTTTATTATCCTTGTGAATCACTGCAAGTGCTAGATAACGTACTAATAGTGCTACAGGCATGAATGACAAGAAAGGTATCTGTGCTAGAAACAAATTGTGTTACAGTGTGATAGGTAAGAATCCCGTTATTGCTAGATTGAGATAATGTGCTGAAACAGACCCATTTAAGAAATTTAGCGTTTATTTTACTACGCAAACCTTACATATAGATAAACATATAACGGTCGTTTTCGACTACAGAGCCGCCCGCAGCTGTAGAGCCGAGCCAATCTGTATTTGTAATGTTACCTGATATTAAGTGTTATATTATTCTCTATTAAAATTTAGCTGGTGGTTTTGCCAAGCTTTCATTAAAACTGATCGGACTTTTTATGAAACTTGTTAGTTCTGGTTAACAGGCTAACTCGCACTTACTGAGTCAAATTTGGGTAACGCTAAGTAACACATTTTTACAAAAACATTATGCTGTGAGATTAGAGATTAAATTAAAGTAGTTTGCCGCAATATTTACTCGGACAGGTCCATTTTCTTTTTCTAGCAGCAAGATTATGTCATTTTTTACCACATATAGTAGTGTTAATAAAAACGAAGTAGAATGTTTTGCATATCCTAAGTGCTTTTGAAAAGCGATGCGTGTGCTCTTAGATATTTTTTGTAGGCAAGGTATTTTATAAATTAAAACAAAAATAACACCATTCAGGCGGGAGTTTTATCTCGGAGGGCTCACTGACATATACACTGATCACTGCAAATTGAAATACTACATCCACAAGATCAATTTAGCATCAGATTTATTATGTTGTTTGTACATGAAATGGCAAAACAATACCTAGTTCTAAGCAAGATACTTGGCAATGTTTTTCAGCAGTTTGCTGAACGTTATTGGTGAAGTAAAAATATGGGTGTGAGCCGCCAAATATCAGTTAGTCGCAATGGAACATATATGTCTAAGGCCCCACTCGCTTTTTAATCTCACTTTATGAAAAAGTGGCTAGAAAATTATTAATAGATAATTCACGTGTACTACCAGTATAAGCGACCAATTCTCACTTTATAATACCCTCACGCTCCATGACAAAATAAGTTGGCACTTTTAAGCGAAGAAATGCCAGAATATAACTACTCAGGAAGACATACATACTACTAAACAGAACTAATAAAAATAAATAATAGTAGTAACAGTTGCCTTGCTTTATCATAAATCAGTAGTAACATTTAAAAAGTAATAAACACATAATATTTGATGTCAACTATAAAAACTTGTTTGAGTTTAGTAAAAAAAATCTTGAGCATAAAATTGACCTTAAAATCACCAAATATAAAAAAATGTATCATTATAACTTATAAGTTATTAATTAAAACATTTGATAAACCATTGTCTTAATTTGTCTTTATTTATTTAAAACCTAACGTTTCAATTGATATATCCCCGTCATTAGGTGAATCCTAAGAACATATTAAATATCATATTGTAATTTAAATAAAATAGAATGGAAGTCCAAGAACATATTTTATTCAAAAATACTCTATCGGTAATGAAATGTTTTAATGTTTTTCGTAGCGCAATTTTAAATTAAAAATTCTTATTTAACTTACTTGTAATTCTGAGGAATTCAGCGCTAATGGTTCAAAGTTTCGGTCGGTTCTAAAATCAGTCTCTACTGTTATTCTATTTTCTAAGGTTGATTCGATAAGATCATAGTTTTTGTTCCTAAATTCCAAATCAGTATTTGTTAAATCATAACTTCCACGTTGCCTTATTAGTTCCGTATCTATGCTACTCTCATAATTTTTCAGTCTGTAATAAAATTAACATGTTATAAATATAATGTTTCTCACCCTTTTGTGTCGAGATATGTGTATACACAATAATGAAACCGTTTTCCATATTTGATTTATTTGCGACATCGTATTATCATCGTATAAGTTAAAATATCTTAAAGTTTTTGTATTAATTATTTAATGCTAAAATTATTTTTAATTAGTTTCTGTAATTATTTAAGTTAATGAAACATTCATTATAATAAAAATATTTGTAACATTTTTTGAAATGATCCAAATTAATTTAAAAAAGAGAATTAAACGCATTTTGCAATCCATATTGTCTAACATTGTTAGTTATAAAATACTAGTATGTAAGTACAGGAGGCAAACCCGGATTAAATTAAATATTATCACGAACACGGGGGAAGAGACTTTTACATTTTTATGCATACCTCATATCCAAATCTAATTCAAATTTGCTCCTTATTTCAGCTGATAATTCGTCATGATACTTATTTCTATCTTCTTTTTCTTGTAATCCATTTGACATATCTTGAACTATATCCACTTCGGAATCCAATGGATTATTTGTATTACTTATCGATGTACCTAAAAATTGTATCAAATGCATAAAAAAATAAATTTATTCTTCTGGTCAAAATTCCATTGAGGAAATTTGAAAAAGTCGAGAAAGTAGGTCCTTGTTATAAAAGAAACAGAAGGAAAACAAGACTACATAAAGATAAAATGATCAGTTTACACTATGGACTAATTTATATCAAGACTTAGAACTAACCAATGCTTTTTAGTTTCAAACCTATTGCTTTTCGATAACAAAATTCAAAAAGCTTAAAATACAACAGCTAGTACATTCTCAAAAAATATTTAGTCCTTGTGTCAGTTTTCTAAATTTAGCAATTTAATTTATTTTGGGATACCAAATAATACTTTTATAAGTCAAAGAGTCTTAATTTTTACTAAAAGGCTTTGTATATTTCAAATATGTTTAGAATTTTTACAAAGCGGCTATTTTAAAATGGCGTTTAACAAATTTACAAAATTATGTACAATTAGGGCCACTATTATGAATTCGAGCACCCCCCCCTAACCCCTGGTCTCTTTTCCTAGCAAATGTCCATTTAAACTTGTACAAGAGAGAGAAAAGAAAGATATTGAGGGAAAGAGAGTGAAAGAGGGGGGAGAGACAGAGGCAGAAAACAGTTAGGGTTAACTAGAACTTATAATAATGAACCTAAAAAGACTTACCCTCCCCTTCAAATTTTAACCTTCTCAAATAAACAGGCATTTTATATGCCGGTGTTTTATACATAGATAAATCTAGTTGTATATCGTTTTTGGTGCCATGTAAGCTAAGATTTTGTGCTGCCATTCCATTACTTTCATCCGATGATATGTTTTCCGTATTGATGTTATGACCAAAGTCATACCTTGGTGGACTGGGACAGGGAGAAGTGTTTTTATTGCCAGCTAAAAATAATATTTTATCAACATCATGTAAGAAAAAATCTGTGAAAACTGTGGTTCTTTGGTTTAAATGCCGTCTAAATTAAAGTATTTTTCGACGTTTCGCTTTTGACTGCGAGGTACCTTTACTTTGCAAATTTGGTGTTTTCTGACTTTGCATCGTGTAATCGAATGTAAAACATCGAAAAATCCTTCATTCTGCGTTTGTAATTTTGAGGCTAAAACTTGTAACTACCATCTATTACCTTCATAAGTATTATGAGCCGGAGATAAACTATTAATGTAATTCTTTACAAAGTTCGCCCTTTGTATACTAGTTGGACTATTTTCCCCTCCAGGACTAAACCCTTCTTGATGAAAATTTGAATAATCTAAACCAATATTCTGATTTTGTCTTAGTTCGTTATCTAACTCATCCGTCACCGAAATATGGTCATTCACTGATGGTGACATCAAATTAATGCCACGTGACATTCGTTCTTCTAGGTTATAGCCAACTTCATGCAAGTCATTGTGCTGAGTTAAGGTATATAGATTATTAACTAAAGTGTCATGACAGTTTGAAGCGGCACTAACATCGATATCTATGTGAGGCTCGTTACAAACAGAATCTAGGGCAGCTTCCACAAGTAAACTTGCATTTGAAGGTTCGTGTCGGGTAAATTCAGCCATATTCGAAAGTTTTCGGTCGTATAAATTGTGATCTTCCATGCTGAGATCATCTCTGCTCAGCCTCTCGATTGTATAAAAGTCGGATGCTTTCAGAGTCTGCAGTGGAGGTTCATCTGCAATCCATTTTTTAGAACCTAAAGATAAACACGGTGGTTAAAAAAGTGAAAAAACTAATAGGTAAAAAAAATCTTTGTTTTTGAAAAAAAAAACAACTTTAATCCAACCTATTTACAGAGACTTTTTTTTCCACTAAATACATAACTGCCTTATAATTCATAAATATTAATTGCCAGTACAGATATTTTACACAAACAACACATTTTAAATGCATCCAGTAATTCTACATTAGAAAAAGTAAGAGCACTAAAAATGTATCAAGTTTTTGATAAATAAAACATCTTAAAAAAATTTAGAAATTGTAAATGATTATACTAATTAACCAACCATTACATTTAGACATTTTTTCCGTTTGTTTAGAAATAACGTTGTTGTCCTATGGTATCGAGACGTCTATAAGTAGGCATTGATTCTCCTTTTTGTTATAGTATATGGTATCTGGCCTTTTTGCAAATATATATATATATATATATATATATATATATATATATATATATATATATATATATATATATATATATATATATATATATATATATATATTATATATAGTGTGACATTTGACTATATATTAAGAGGAAAATCATATATATTTTATATAATATATATATAATATTACATATATCTTGTCGATTTTCGAAATTAGATGAATGGGAAACCGTTTCCCGAAATTCTATGGTACCCTTAGGGCGTTTTTCAAATTTTTGGCCAAATTTTGGAAAAAAACGTAAGTTCGTCATTTTTGAAAACTTTCCAAAACGGTGTAAACATTCTTAAGGCACTTTTTTGAGTGGAATCCATTGAACTACTCAGATTTTAAAAATTATTTCTAGTTTCGTTAAAAATATATAAAGCAGTTTTTTTAAATATAAATCATAGTTGGCCATGATCTCAAAAAATTGCTTATTTTTTGCTCTTTCCAATGATATATTATTATTCATACTTATCTTTGAAATTGAGCGAGATATTTCAGTTTTTTAATTTTTGCTATAGTAGGCAATGGAAAAAAATCGGCACTTGTCAAAGTCAGGTAAATAGCATACCAGTTGTTTCATTTTTGCTAAAATAGGCCATGCAAACATGTCAACTATCAAAAACAGACTAAAAAATAATGCAATTAAATTACAAACTTTATATTTATGAACATATTATAATAAAAAAATGGCCTAAAAAATTAAACGAGTTTAAATGAAAACCAGAACCTATGGAAAAACTTAATTCAAAGTAGATGTTCAAAGTTGGCTCCTTCTTCCCTAATACATAATAAACACCTTTTATTCACTGCATTACAAGCGTTTATTAGTTCAACAGGTTTAATCGCACCAAAAGCTTGCCTAGTCGCTACTTGCAACTCTTCCCGTGTTTCGATAGTTCTTCCTTTAAAAACTATATCCTTCAATCTTCCCCATAAAAAAAATCTAATGGTGTTAAGTCGCAGGACCTAGCAGGCCATAGTATAGATCCTCTAGTACCAATCCATTTATCTTGAAATTCTTGATTCAAAAAATCAGTTGTAATTCGTGCGTTATGCGGAGGGCAACCATCTTGCTGATAATGGATATTTCGAGCCTGCGCTAAGGGCAAATCTTCCAAAAATGGTGCAACATATGTTTGTAAAATATTCACATAATCTTGTGCGGTTAAACTTTCATTAAAAAAATGGGGACCCAAAAATCGACCACCAAAAATCCTAACCCAAATATTGAAACCTTGCCGTCCTTGTCTGTTTACGGGCACTATAACATGTGGGTTTTCTGTAGCCCAATATTATGAATTATACCTGTTATTTATCCCTGAAGTATCTATTCGGCTTTCATCTGTCCAGATAACGTTCATATGGAAGTTATTGTTCAATCTGCACTGATTCACATACCCCTCACAAAATGTAATCCTTCTTTGAAAATCCCCATTCTGAAGATGATGAACTTTTCTTACTCTGTACGGTTTAAATTTGTGCTTTTTAAGGGTTTTTACAAGTTTAGTTTTCTCAACACCTGTTACCTCAGCTACCGATCGATGAGACGTGTTAGGATGGTCTAAAACCTCACCTAATATATTTAGTTCCTGAATTTCACTGTCATCATCAACTGCATACGTTCTTGGCCTCGGCTTCTTGAAACTTCCGTAATTTGTTAAATTTGACTTCAGAACTTAAAAGGGTCTTTTATCTGGATGACGACGTTCAGGAAATCTATTCAAATATAATTCACTTGCGGCCTCGGAATTTTCACCAGACAGGAAATAGCACTTTAACATGTCAACTTTCTCGTAATTTTCATACATTTTTGCAATCCTCTCAAATAAAACAGAGTTCCAATCAGTTACTGATAGAAATGATAAATTCTTTACCTGACTTTGACAAGTGCTGATTTTTTTTTCCATGGCCTACTATAGCAAAAATTAAAAAACTGAAATATCTCGCTCAATTTCAAAGATAAGTATGAAAAATAATATATCAATGGAAAGACCAAAAAATAAGCAATTTTTTTAGATCATGGCCAACTATGATTTATATTTAAAAAACTAAGCTTTATATATTTTCAACGAAATTAGAAATAATTTTTAAAATCTGAGTAGTCTAATGGATTCCACTCAAAAAAGTGCCTTAAGAATGTTTAGATCGTTTTGGGAAGTTTTCAAAAATGACTTACGAATTTTTTTTTAAATTGCCAAAATATGAAAAACGCCCTAAATCTCGGATACCGATAGAGATTTCGGGATGCGGTTTTCACCATTCATCTAATTTCGAAAATCGAGCCCAAGACACCTATGTCAATTTTGTTCTATCTGGTTAGGAAATACGAGTTTCCTGTTAAAACAGTCGAAATCGACCACCCTTTTTTATATATATATATATATATATATATATATATATATATATATATATATATATATATATATATATATATATATATATATATATATATATATATATATATATATTTTTTTTTTTCAAAATTTCTTAAACCATTTATTCTAATTAAGCTTAATTGTTTCTTGGTATGAGGTTTTCTGTATAATTCAAACAACAATATTTCTTTACGTTTCGCACCTACATGGAGGGCTTTTTCAAAAGATTTTTTTATTGTATTTTCATGATTTTAAAAATATCATCTACAAAAAAAAATATATCATCAGGCATAGAACTTAAAATAATAATATACAGATATAGGACAATTTACATTTGTAAAAATTATGCAGTCTAAATTATTTCATTATATTTACGTGCAATAACAATTAAATACTAACAATTACATGATAAGACATACATTTTAAAACTTAAAAACAATTTATTTTATTGTTGTTCACTTTTTTATTAAATCAAAAAGTACGTACCCTGAAGAAACATATTGTTGGCATCATTTATAACAGGTAGATGCACACTGTCGGTAGCCGGAAGGATGAGTATTTTAATTTGTGTTTTTTATAGTAAAAAATATTTAAGAAAATTTATAAATACGAAAACAATTTTAAAGATGCTTATGCTATGTAGTCCAGATAATTTTCAATTTGTAGGGACAAGTTTTAATTTTTTTTTATTTTTTAACTGAGGTTTTTTTTCCGTAAGGTGACTTCCTTTAACTATTTAATTAAATTATAATATATTTGGCTTAAGTTGTCAATGTCTTTTTTGTTGTTTACGCAATTATTATTTTTTTTGATATGAATCATTTCCTTTATAGTAAGTTTATGGTAGTTTTTGTCAAAATCCAGTATTTTAGTTTCTGTAAAGTTAAAGGTATGTTTGGTTTCGTGTTCGTGTTTGTGTAATGCGGTAGAAGAGAATTTTTGGTATTTGTGACCATTTAAACGATTGTTAAGATGGTGGGTTGTCATACCTATATATTGGTTTGGACAATTTGAACACGGAATTGCATAAACAACATTTGACTTTTTTTTGTGAGGTGTTTGACTTTTTAATTTTGTAAACAACCTATTTACTAAGTTCTGTCCTTTGTGGCATACCGTTATTTTATGTTTATTTAGAATATGTTTAATTTTTTCTGATAAATTATTTGTATATGGCATAGCAATATATTTTTTATCTTCCAGGTTTTCTTGTTTATTGTTAGAGGTTCCTTTGTTGTAAAATTTGTGTATCCTTTGTTTTATTAGTTTGTTAATGAGTTTCTTGGGAAAATTGTTATTTTGTAGAACAGCTCTGACCTTATTTAGTGCTATTCCTCTATATTCAGGAGATGTTAACTGAATTGCCCTATCTGCTAATCCTATGTTTTTGATTTGACGGGTGGTTTGAATTATAATTTAGGTATCTTCCAGACCATGTTGGTTTGGGGTACTTATATATACTAAACGTACATTTGATCTTTTAAAACAGACTGACTTCATCTGTATACATTATAACATAAGATACAAATTTATAACAACATTATTAACTAAAACTTATAGCCCAACCTTAATATACAAAAGTTAACTCCTGCCTTAAGAATCATACATTTAAAATTACAACAAAAAATCTAACAGTTTTTATGCAATTTAACTTACTACATTCCAAAACAAAATGTATACAGATGAAGTCAGTCTGTTTTAAAAGATCAAATGTAGACGTTTCTCAAGGTACATATTTTGTAGAAGCATGTGTGCTATTTTTAATATTAAGTTTTCGAACTGTATATGTATCGTTTGTACCATTTATAGGTAATTTTATGTTAATATCTATTGCTAAATATATTATAATATATATATATATATATATATATATATATATATATATATATATATATATATATATATATATATATATATATATATATATATATATATATATATATATATATATATATATATATATATATATATATATATATATATATAATATAATATATATATATATATATATATATTATATATATATATATATATATATATATATATATATTGATATGATATATTTATATTTTTATATTTATTTATTTAGAATAAAAAAAAAATATTTTTGATAATGCCAAAATGATTTGCGAAACGTCAACAAATAAATCATGTTATAGAGTAATTTTATGTAACCTATTCCGAAAAAAATTAACCATATTTTTTAAATAAAAAAATATATTTATATATAATATATATATATATATATATATATATATATATATATATATAATATATATATATATATATATATATATATATATATATATATATATATATATAATTTGAGATTATATAGCCAAAGTTCGATTTAATCATATTGAATTAATAAAAATACTTGGTATTTCTTAATTGCAAATTTTCGCAATTCTTAGCCATTTTTAGCAGTTTTTTGCAATTTACTCGAAATGTTGAGCGTGTGTGGGCCAAAAGGACCATGGATTTGGATTCAGCGCATCAAAATACATATAGATGGGTCTCTGCCGGTGAAATTAAAGAAGTCAGTGTAAGAATCGCCAAATACCACACCAGTATATATACCAAATAAATTTGGTAGACGATTTAAAGCTATGTTTAAGCCAAAAGATATCCGTCCTATCTAAAGGCTAATTTACATTTTGTTAAGTAGCAAGTGCTGGTGAGAAGTGAAAAAGTAGCACAAACAGGGTAAAATGAGAAAACCAAAAGTATGGCCTTGTTCAGTCCTAGTTGGATGGCCCTGTACAGGGTGAGTCAACGATAGAGTAAAGTTCATTATTTCATTGGTTTCAAAAGTTATGAGAAAATAGTAAATACAAAAGATGTAAAGATTCTTAGGATGCACAATTTAAAATTATTTTAAAGTATACAGAGTGGCTCAAAAAAGCGTGACGAATAAAACATACATTTTTTTAAATGAAACACCCTATTTTTAAATTTTGTTTTGAATTCCTTTTAAAATTCTTCAACTTTTTTATTAATAATAATGCATACCTAAACCTAATAGTTTTTCCAATATTTCAATTTTTCTAAAAAGAAAATAATTTTCACACTTGCAAAAAATTACGATAGCGCCATTATTTTTGAAGGTAGATCACTCATATTTGATATTAGCGTTATTCGAAGATGACGTAAAAGATATATGCAACGGAATTTTAATTAGATGCTACAGGGTGTTCAAAATAAACGAATATATTTGGATCATTTTAAATTGAAAAATCTCGATTTTTAAATGGCGCACCATATATATTATTATCTTTTCTGAAAGATCTTACAAAAACCCACAACTTTTATTAAGTATGTCATATAACTATTTTTAATACTTTGCGATTTATTTTAACTTTTCCAATATTTAACCTTCTTTCTGTCTAAGACTATTGCTATAACATTAGTTGGCCATGACAAAATGACATTGTCAAATTTTAACCTGACATCTGAGTAAATAAATTCATAAAATTTATTGTGGTGTCAGTAAATTTAAAAAAAATAATAAGTATGGATTTTCCTAAAGCTGAATTAATTGATATGATCTATATACTGGGTGAGGCGCAAAGAAATTCTTTGTTGGCAGTAAGACTTTACAAGGCGAAGTACCCTAATAGACGTGTACCGACTAGGCAATCTCTTCAGTGTTTAATGAAACGGTTTAATGCTAGTGGTAGTATTGAATATGAAAAACGGAAAGTGGTAAACCGGAATGCTACCAATGAGGAAAAAGAATTGGAAATTTTACTTCAAGTTCAAGATAATCCCCAATCTACCGTTAACCGCACCACTAGAAAACACAAATATCATCCCTTCCACATGGAACTACACCAAGAACTTCTAGACCGCGATTTTGAACAAAGGGTAAACTTCTGCACCGTTATAAATGAAGCAATAGATACCGATCCAAATTTTTTGTCTAAAATAATGTTTTCCGATGAAGCTACTTTTCGCAGTAATGGTGCAGTTAATCGTCATAACATGCACTATTATTCAACAGTTAATCCAGTCTGGGTACGGGAAGTGCAAAACCAAAACCATTGGTCACTTAATTTGTGGTGTGGAATAAAACACTTTAATGTTATTGGACCATATTTTTTTCGCGAAACAGTTAACGGGCCTAGATATTTAAACTTTTTGCAGAATGATTTACCTCAACTTCTTCAAGAATTTGATAACATTGAGATCCAACAAATGTGGTTTCAGCAAGATGGAGCTCCTCCGCATTACCATCGAGAAGTTCGAGAATTTTTAAATAATCATTACCCACAGAAATGGATCGGTAGAGGTGGATTCATTGGATGGCCCCTCGATCATGTGACTTAACACCACTAGATTTCTTTTTGTGGGGATATGTTAAAGATCGTGTTTATGTGAATCCCTACAACAACAGAAGATATGGAAAATAGGATTCGGGACGCGTGCAGGAGAATAACACCGTTTATGCTAAGGAACGTCCAAGAAAATATACGAAAAAGACTAAACATGTGAACCAAGTAGAAGGGCATATTTTTGAACATTTATTGCGCCATAATAATAATTAAAAATAAGTTAATTTGTAGTAATAGGTATTTATTATTATTTACTTTTTCTGTGAATTTAAAATTTAAAAATGGCCAACTAATGTTAGCAATAGTCTTAGACAGAAAGAAGGGTAAATATTGGAAAAGTTAAAATAAATCGCAAAGTATTAAAAATAGGTATATGACATACTTAATAAAAGTTGTGGGTTTTTTAAGATCTTTCAGAAAAAATAATAATATATATGGTGCGCCATTTAAAAAAATCGAGATTTTTCAATTTAAAATGATCCAAATATATTCGTTTATTTTGAACACCCTGTAGCATCTAATTAAAATTCCGTTGCATATATCTTTTACGTCATCTTCGAATAACGCTAATATCAAATATGAGTGATCTACCTTCAAAAATAATGGCGCTATCGTAATTTTTTTGCAAGTGTGAAAATTATTTTCTTTTTAGAAAAATTGAAATATTGGAAAACTATTAGGTTTAGGTATGCATTATTATTAATAAAAAAGTTGAAGAATTTTAAAAGATATTCAAAACAAAATTTAAAAATAGGGTGTTTCATTTAAAAAAATGTATGTTTTATTCGTCACGCTTTTTTGAGCCACCCTGTATACTTTAAAATAATTTTAAATTGTGCATCCTAAGAATCTTTACATCTTTTGTATTTACTATTTTCTCATAACTTTTGAAACCAATGAAATAATGAACTTTACTCTATCGTTGACTCACCCTGTACAATCTTAGTTAAACTGAAGGCATTTGTTATTGGCTGCTAGAACTTTTTTTAGCAACTAAATACTTGTATCATTTTAATTAAATTTAGTTTGACTGACGACAATAAAATAATGAAAAGTGTGTATTATCAATTTCCTGCTAGGCACACTAGGCAGACATTACTTTTTATAGGACAATATTACAAGACCATAGCCTCACCTCTTTTGCGAATAGAATAAACCGAACTTAATTCTGTAAGTAAATGGTTATTCTGTATGTATATATGTCCTTAAAAATAAAAATCAACCAAGCATTTTTTCGAGAATTAGTTTTGGAATTTTAATCAAATTTAATTTAATTTTTACGTCCCATTTACTGCATAAAAAAACTATTTTTTTCTTACCTTTACTAACGACTTTCATTGTAGAAGTGGAAGTTTGATTAATTAACTGGTTAACATTGTAAGATTCCACATGCGATGTCTGAGGTGGTGGAGGTGGAGGAGGAGAAGGAGGATCAGGAGGTTGAGAAGGTGGAAGAGATAGTGAATCTTCAGGAAGATCAAGCGGAGATTGCAAGGCCGGAGGATCGTCCATACTTTTACTATCCAAACCTAAAAAAAATAAAAAAAAAAATATATTTATAATTTTAGTATGGGGGAAAACATACATTGGGATGACTAAAGTCGAAATGTGTCTTTCTAGTCATCCTGTTACTTACTAGCATCATCCAAGTCACTCTCTTCTTCATTTTCACCATTTTCCATATTTTTTTCATCGTCATTTTCCTCTTCATCTCCAGAATTTCCTTGTTCGTTGTTAGAGTCATTTCTACGCTTTTCTATGCCACTATAAGCTGTAAAAGTATAGTCCACACTCCTTTCAATTTTTGGCATATTATCTTCCGTATAATTATGAGTCTTTTTATAATGAAACTGCAGGCACTGTTTAGTTGTAAATGCGGCGGTACACCCTTCTTCTGCGCATCTAAAATGTCAGGGAATGTAAAATTGGGCTTAGATTAAATGACCGTTCATTTTAAATAGCATCCACCCACAAATAGCTACTACATTAATTAGTTATTTTTTTGGTAGGGCTTACCACCGTTTATGCTTTGAATTTAAATGGGGATAATAAATTAGTTGTTTAGATTCACTGTTTCATTGATTTACTTTGATTAATCCATCAGTAATTTGAACATTACCTATCAAACTCTTGTTTTGTTAATTTTAGGTACCACTTTTGAGTTTGATAACCTTTGATAATTAATAATACAGAAAAATTTAGTTATATATATGTAATTGATAATGAAAGGGGACCAACCAAATATTAGCATTCATTCTTTTGAGATCATCAAGTTTGTTTCCTTGTTTCAATATAGTTATTTTAGTTTTGCATCATTTAAGCTGTGTCAATAAAATAGTACATTAATTAATTAAATATTTATTGTTAATTTAGTATCGCATATTTAAGTAAAAAGATTAATGTATAATTTTTGGTAGACTCATGTTAAATTAAATCCATTATGTCCATTTTGTAAGATCAATATTTAGCCAATTAAACAAGTTGGTTTTTGTTAAAATATCCACTGCATCTTTTAAGCTGTGAGTCACTGTATATAAATATTATACTATAATAAAATACAAGGTGTTCCATTAGAAAAAAATATTATTTCCGATTTTTCTATTTTCCGATCGTCAGTTGTTTTTCTAAATGTGATATCTAAAATTTTTATAAGAAAACATAAAACTTTTTTAAAAAACACTTTTTCGTATGCCTTCAAATAATACCTTTAAAAGCATGCCAAATTCTAAAGAAAAACCCTGTACCATATACGAAGTCGTTACTTACCTAAATGGTTTGATTCCACTATGCGTCAACATATGAATTTTTAAGTTGGATTTATTTTGAAAGTGCTTTCCACATCTTATGCAAGAACAAGCGCCATCTACTTGCTTTTCATGAACTTCTTTCATATGTCTTTGTAGAGCAGCTCGCGATCCCAATATTTTCATGCAGTTTTTGCATTGAAATTCTTTTAATACTTCGGATATACCTAATAAATGTAATTTAATATTATACTTCTCATACCTTTTTTTTTTAATATTTAAAGTAATTTAAATTATGCTCATTAGGAAAAAAAGTTTAAGTCATATTATTTTCAGCAATGGAAAAACTTAGTAAATACTGAATTCTCTAAAAATTTAAATTCTGATATGATTTTGTAATAAAAAAAATACTAATATTGATTACCATCGACATAAAGATGTGGGAATTTAAAAAAATGTAAATAAAATTTAATATAATTAAAATCAAAAAGAACATGTTTTTAAACTAGATAAGTATGATTTTTTTTAAACGACATGGTTACTGATTTAGGATGTTAATTAAAAAAAGCAAACTTAAGCTCAGGGAAAAAGGAAATCTCGTGCAAATTGGGAAGTGATCAAATATTGGTTTTCCTATTAATTTTAAAAGAAACATAATTAGGGTTTATTAAACTGCTCCAAAAGTTATAACTGTAGGATGATACTTAACGACGACTATTTTTTTAATTTAATTATGATGTACATTTATATTAACTAATTATCCTGTATTAGAAAGCAGTAACAAAAACATCAACAGTTTTAAAATAAGTAAGTAATGTGGGGTTAAAAATTACTTTAGTAAAGACCACTTTTATTTGAGAAATATTAATATTTAGTTTCATATAATGCACGAACCTTTAGAAAAAATACTTTTATCCTAAAAAATACATAATTAAAAAGCATATTAGATCTGCTGTATAAACAACATTTAACCAACTATCTTTAACCGTAAATAATAAACAATAGTTACTTTACTCACTACTGTGCATCCTTTTAATGTGGACTTTTAACTTCTGCGGTTGGCAAAACTTCCTGCCACAAAAATCACAAAGAGGCCTGGCTCTATGTGGATTTGCAGAACAACCATAAGTTCTATGCATTTCTAGATAATTCAGTCTTAGGAAAAACTAAAACCAAAAATACATCGCACATTCCAATCACGTACTTTTTACGACTTACTAGAGCTTGTATGCGACATACCGCACATCCCGATCAAAAGATTTATTCTTGTTTCGTACACTCGCGTTTCATACACCTTAAAAATTTCCCCCAAATATTCTTATTTCATACACAAAATAATTATTCAGTTACCGACATCTCGTACACCAAAAACTGAGGTAGCTTCCTGTCTCTGATGGTTTATAAAATATGGTAAAATACATACTAATTTTATAACTAAATATCAAAATATTTTTTTCTTACATATAAGATGCAAAAATTAAAAATATTTGTTTGAATAATAGTAATATTAAAATAATATAATAATTATATAACTATCTACCTAAATGAAAAAGTTTACTGTTCATACTTCTAGTGATTTATCACGTCTGACATATAATTGAAAAAGATAAAAAACCGCTTTAACTAACCAGAACTAACCATGACCGACCAGCATTAAGGGCTTTTGAATTTGTCTAAATTATCCCTTGTTTCTTTAAGTCATGGCAAAATTGCGGCCTAGACGGAAAAGTTTACTGTTCATACTTTTAATGATTTATCACGTCTGAAATATAATTGGGGAAAATAAAAAGCCGCTTTGACTAACCAGAACTAACTGTGACCGACCAGAACTAATGGCTTTTGAATTTGTCTAAATTATCCCTACGTAGAAATTATTAACAAAATTTTAATAATTCTGAATATGGTATTTATTTGGTTGGTTATTTGGTTCGTCACTAAGGTCGGTGTATGAAACAAGAAGCATAAAATGGAATAAATAATTTAGTGTACGAAACAAGAATATTTAAGATAAATTTCTGAAGTGTACGAAACACGAGTGTACGAAACAAGAAAATACCTGACCAAAATTGTAGTATTTCGAAAATGTCACAAAATCGTTTTTTTACAGAAATATAGACTTTACCCTAGGCTCCATAAACGCACAAAACCATAGCCTTGAAACGTAAATCTAGCCGCCAATATCAATAATGAAAATTAGCATAGTATAGTTTATTGTATTGTGTCAATAAATGTCTTAACAAATAAATAAATAAATATCCTAGCAGAGCGCTTTTGGTAAAAACCATCATCAGTGCTATTCGTCAAGCAGGTGTCACAGCAATTGGACCATACACATTTACATATCATATACACTCCAATTGCTATGACTCCTGCTTGACGAATAGCACTGATGATGGTTTTCACCCAAAGTGCCCTCCTAGGATATTTGTTTAAATAAAATTTTGCATGAAATACAAAGTTTTTTCATTTCCTGCCAATATTAATAATCAAAAGTGTAGGCGTTCTATCATTTTTAAGCTTTTAAAAATCTTACTTTCCCGCACCTGTAGAATTTACTTTTTACGACTTACTACAGTTTTAATTGAGATGTGCAACATATATGTATGAAATCTGACACGATATTAAAGTATAACAACTATTTTCTATTAATAGACACCTCAAATTTAAGTATACTTATACTTACCTTTTTACAATACTGACATTGATAGGCACCTTGTCCATTATGTAATTCAGCTGCATGTTTTCTTATATTTTCTTTACCTAGGACTGCAGCCCCACACACTTTACAATGGTACTTTCTTATAGTCAGGCTGTATCTGACATCATGAAACACAGAGCAATGTGTTCTATAGTACAAAGGGTGGAAAAATGTCATATTGCAGCCACCACAAACTAAAAAAATAATAAATAAAAAAAATGGAATTTAAAATATACCGTAAGAATTTTTACTCCCTAGGTAAAATGAAATGGTCAACAATTTATTAAATTTTAAAGAACCTTTGCATTGTATTTTTAAATATAAATTAGAAAGGTAATAAAGCTAAAAATAGTTTTAAAAAGTCCTTGTTGGGTACTCGCCAATAACACAGCCTCACAAATTAAAAAAAAGTTGAAGGTCCAAAAGACTCGATCAAGGTATCTTTATTCGAATCCGATGTCAGTTTAACCCCATCAGGTCAGGGTCAAAGGAATTTATACTTATGTTTTTGAGGTCGCTAAATGCGAATCTATGGTTAGTTTGACCCCACCTGGTCAAGGTCAAGGGCAGTTTAAGGTCATAGTTGTAAAATTAATCGCAACCAAATTGAAGGCTCGAAAGGCTTGACTATGGTATCTTTATGTTTTTAAGGTTAAATCTGCATAATTAATCACCACCAAATTTGAAAAGTGTAGTCTTATTATTTGAGGTCGCTGACTATGAATCCGTGGTCAGTTTGACCCCATCTGGTCATGGTCAAGGAGTATTTCCAGGTCAAATTTGCAAAATTATAATTTTACAGATTTGACACGGATTCGTATTCAGCGACCTCAAAAACATAAGTACACACTCTCCTTTGGTTGCAAATAATTTTGCAGATTAGACTTTGAAATGCCCTTGACCCTGACCGGAGGGTGTCAAACTGACCTCGGATTCGGATTAAGCGACCTCAAAAACATGGTCAAGTCTTTGGGACCTGCAACTCTTTTTTTATTTTGTGGGGCTGTATAATCTTTATACAATAGGACTGCTTGGGTCCTGGTCCCGAGGTATAGAGACTTTAGCTTTTTTGGTTGTAAATTTACATAAGTCTCTTATTATAAAAGTTCCGAACCGGTTTCAAATTGCTTCAAGAAAACGAAAAACTAAAACAAGTATTTTCGTAAAAGTCGAAGGAAGTAGAGATGTAAAGATTGTATAACCTTAAAGTTTATTGAATGTCCTTGTTGGGACCAGAACTGTCAAAACTTGAAGTACTTCAAGTAAAATTTTACTTGAAGTACTTTTTTGTACTTCAAGTATTTTACTTCAAGTACTTTTTATTAGGAGGTACTTGTACTTGATTAGTTTTTATAAAGATACTTGGATTTTTACTTGATTTGACCAAGTAAATTACTTGAAGTAAAAAAAAAGTACTTCAAGTAAAAAAAGTACTTTAAGTAAAGAGAGTACTTCAAGTAAATAAAAAGTACTTGAAGTAAAAACAATACTTCAAGTAAATAAAAAGTACTTGTCAAGTACTTTTATGTACTTCAAGTACTTTGGTTTACTTCAAGTACTTTGGTGTACTTCAAGTACTTTGTTTTACTTCAAGTACTTTGTTTTACTTCAAGTTCTTTGTTTTACTTCAAGTACTTTGGTTTACTTCAAGTACTTGGATTTACTTCAAGTAAAATACTTGGGTGGTATTTCAAGTACTTTTTCAATTTACTTGAAAATGCAAGTACATTTTAGTGAATACTTGGTACTTGTACTTGAAGTAATTTTTAAAAAATCAAAAACTTGGTACTTGTACTTGAAGTACTATTTAAGAGTACTTTGACAGCTCTGGTTCGGATCGCTTCGGTAGTGGTCCCGGGGTATAGAGACTGAGTGTACTCAGCCCTATTGACCCCTCTGAACTTGCAGATCGTCTGAGACAGAAAAAAGACAAATCCAAAAAAAATCTATATACTTACCTTTGTTTTGGTCGCAAGTCTAACACCGTTTTTTTTTTAAATGTATAAACCCTTAACTGAAAATTAGTTAATAATTAAAATTAAAATTATTGTGTGGTGGTAGCTGCATTTAATGCATTCGAACTCAGTGAGTATGGCTTGCTTGTCATATGGTGGCAGCACGTTAGCATTTACAATGGGAAAAATTTGAATTGTAAATGCTAACGTGCTGCCACCATATGACAAGCAAGCCAATTCCACCTCAACTTGGAGTTCGAATTGCATTGTAAATGCAGCTTTAAGTGATTTTAAATTCGATGTTCTTTTATGCATTTGGTTAATGGGCGGAAGTATGAAGGGATTTTATAACTCAAGGTTATCTTATATTTTTTTTTTGGTTTTTTTCTAACATTAAATTAACGAAAATTAAAAAAAACGCTTAAGTCTTTTGTAAATTTAAAAATATTTTAGTTTGGAAAAACTCACTTAAAACTCCCAACAATTAGAAATCAAATTAAAGCAAACACAATAAATCCAAACACACAATGATTAATTGTTCAAATAATCTATTACGCATGTGCGAACTAAAAAGCTATGAATCGACTCTTGCTCCAGACTGCAAACTGTTGTGGAATTTTAACAAATACCTACAGCTTCAACTATGCAATGATCTTTTTTTTCAAGTGTTGACCTAATGAAACATTGTTAAAATAATTGGGATAAGAAACTGACACATTTGAAAGGGAAAACTTACCGCCTTTGAATAGTAGGCAATAAGTCAACAAACCGTATTTTTTAAAATTCCCCAAAATGCAAAAAAATAAATGCCATAAAAATCAAGGCTTGAAATCAAAGGTTTTTTAAGTAGATAAATTTAAAGTTAGCAAAACGAAAGTTTGTAAGAAATACAACAAACGTTTTTGTTAGTAACATTTGATACTAAGCGCATTATGAGGCGTCGGGACGGCGTTACCAAATGTACTGTTAAAACACATTTATTTAAAATAATTAAGGGAATTTAAAGAGCTGTTTAAATATAAAAAAACCAAAGATGGCCGCCATAAAAAATCGAAAGTTTGGTTAGTAACTGAAAAGTGGCAAGATGTTCGTTGCCAAAGTGTCCTAATAATGTTATAGTTTACAGCATGTCAAAATTTTAAAAAATGAATCACAAGCAAAAATTAAAATTGGCAATTTTCACTTTTTCTGTAACATCTTTAGAACCAAAATTTTCAAGAAATTATTTAACGGCACCGTCATAATAAGCAATAAATTCTCTACAACTTTCTTCATTTAAACATTTCTCTATTTTGTATACTAACCGAGATAGCAATACATGTAGGTCAAATTTGGGACACACTCTAATTGTCTAACAATTCAGAAATTACTTACTTGTTTTTTCTTTTTTCTTCTTATTCGTCGAAAGGGAACTATCCTGCCAATAAAGCAGCTCATCATCTTCATTTATTTCCTTAATGCTAACAAAATAAATACTATTTTCTTTAATAATCACAGTCAAATTTCTCTCATCACGAGTCGGAGCTGGTCTAATAAAACGAACCCAGTTGGAAGTTTCCAGGTCTTCAGTATTAATATAAATATTTCCAGTTTCTAAAAAATAATAAAATTATAAACCTAACCACTGATTCGTATTCAGCGACCTCAAAAACATAAGTATCCACTGTTCAAATTTGTTTGCGATTAATTTTGCAGATTTGACCTTAAAATGCCCTTGACCCTGACCTGATGAAGTTAAAATGACTTCGGATTCGGATTCAGCAACCCCAAAAAAAAAGATACCATGGTCAAGTCTTTCGGACCTTCAACTTTTTTTTAATGTATTTATATTATTGTTTTTAATTTTATTTCACTTAAGTTAATTGTCTGTATATGTGTTAAAAAATACATTAGGTTTCAGTATACAATAGAAATTTTTGTATGTTTAAATAATTGTTGGTTTCAACTAAAAATCCTATTTCGGTCGGAAACTAAAAAATATTAAATATATCATTGATGAGAATTTAAAAACTGCAGATTTTATTTCTACATTAGGGTATTATAAATTCTGAATTATATTCTATAAGTTAAGTTAATTTTTATTTCTTTGGTATCAAACATATTATAAATTTATTTTATTTTATTTCCTTAATGCCTATATTTCGAAATGTACATGAGAAATACATCACATCAAAAAAAAAGTGGTGAAAATGCATAGCTAATCTCAATATATTAAATTTATATATTTTTTATGTAAGTTCGTGTATTGAAAAAGACTCTCCAATAATATACAATTACGGTAATAAATTTCTAGTAGATTAAAATTTTTATGTATTCGGTAGATTCACTAAATAAAATGTGGCAACACTGTTTGTGTGAATGGTGCATCGTGATGATACAAGGAATTTAAATCTCCAGATGTTATTTGGCGCGGGAGATCATATTTGAATTTAAAATGCTTATATTGCTTTGTTTATAAGTTTCGTATTAAAAAAATATTTGGCCAAAGTGTTATTTTGGTATAAAAAATTATTTTTAGCCAATAAATGAAACTTTCTAAATTGCAATTAAAAAATATAGAGTAAAAATGTCCACTTTTTCGGAGGTTTTAATCAGTTTAAGAAATTTACCTAAATTTATTTCCCAAATATCTCTCATATTAGAATCGTCTTGTATATCGACTTCTTTGACAATTTTGCCTATTAATGGTCCGAACTCGGTGAATGGTTGGATTTGTGTCCTACTAACGACTCCTAATCCATGACTAGTTTTGGTATTCGTAAAACCAAGACAACTTGGTAAAGATACCCTAAAAATATTTGTTTTTGTAAAATACAAAAATGTAAAGACAAAACTAATAAAGTGTAATTAGACAAAAGGTAACCATATTTTCTCCTCAGGCCGTGATAATAAATCATTATTGTTGTGGGGGTATAAGGATCCTTCCTTAATGTCCAAAAAGTAAGGTAAAATATTTAAAGAGATGAGTCCCCAACAATAAGACAACCTTCGATTTTAACTAAGTTCCAATATTACATCTTTAATGAGAGCAAAGTTAGAAAATTGTTACTAGCCTTGGAACAAGGAAAGCTAATCTAGAATATTAAATTACTTTGGATTTTCACATCAGCTAATCTGTTTTTTGTGTAAATTTATATGAATATTTACTCTGAGCATAGGTAAATTCTCTTTATTTATTTATATTATAAAGTATAATGTATAATGTATAATAACCTTTTCATAATTTATTATATTGTATATTTAATTGGCATTTGAAGCTTGACCAATTTATCTTAAGCTACATCTAAAAATCTGGAGCAAACTGATTTGCTCAAAACGATCCAAAATTGGATAAAAAAGCAAGTATGGAATTTCTGTTTTTAAGCAAATGAAGCAAAAAAAAAGTATATTGGAACTTAGCCTTTAACATTAAAACTTAGATATAAAAAATTATATTTTAATTTTTGGAAATTATTAGAATAACGGTATTTTAATGAAATATATTATATAAAATTATACTATTTAATTGTTAAAACTGTATAACAAATAACGCAAAAAGTATTAGTTGTGTGTTTCAAAAGTAGCAAAATGTGTAGTGCCCTGTTGTTTTAATTTATATGATATGAAAATTATTCATAAATTTTCAGGATCTCGTATAATTTTGCACTATTTTTTCTTGTCGCTGAAGTCCCTTAAGAGCCTTTACTTTATTTATTTATTTAATCTAAATTAAAACAACTTACAAAGTATTGATACATACACCTAATAATATTGTCATAACAAAAATGAACCCTCTTTTTGCTATGTATATGTTTTTAGGCTTCGGTGAACTTTAGCTCCATTTATAAACGGCAATATTTTGATATAATTTTTTTTTCACTTATTTGTTACACCATAATAAAACACATAGGGTCTGAAAAAATTAATCTTTCACTCACATTAACACAAAATAAAATAATTACTTTATTTCCCATATAAAATACACTAAGGTAATATGGCCGAATAACATGAAAAAAGTGAGAAAGAATAACTACAAAAAGAGATGATACGATGTCATTTTGTTTAGGAATTTCTCCTTAAAAAAGCAATGTTGCCAGATGTTTTCTAATAATTTATTATTATTGAAGGTTGTTTTTTTTCATTTACCAGAAATAAAGTTTTTTTTATAGAAAAAACTAACCAGAACTAACAAACAACAACTTCCAAACTATTACCTAGTTCTGGTTAGTTTTTGGTTAGTTGTTGTTTGGTTTTCCTCATTAAATTGTAAAATTTCTTTATCATAAATGCGCCGTCGAACAAATTTTTCTTTGATCCGACAACGTTGCAAATTCTGGCGTTTTACTTAACCTAAAAACATAGCGGTTTTTCGACTTTTAATTTCATTTTTCTCTGCAAAAATGCATTTTTTCAGATTTTTTTCTTTTGAAATCTACTAAACAAAATGTGTTCTTTTTATCTGTAATATTTATTTTGTTCAAATCGAATGGAGCTAAACGACACGGACCCATGTTTTATATTTTATATGTTAGATATTGTGACTTAATAATAAACTAAAATCAGCATATTAAAGAACCTTGTTTAATATTATTAAGTACTATAAGTAGATATTTAGATGACATTAGTGACTAATACCTTTGCAAATAATATACATATAACAAACTATAAAACATTTTGTGAAAATTGATATGATCATTTACATCAATGTTTAACCAACATAATAATTTATAAGTATATAATACCTTGAATAAACAAATCTATTCCTATCAATATCCTCTTCATTTTCACACTTCATATTTTTTATATTTTGATTTTCATGAATTGGTTTATACTTTTCATTCCAAACATCAATATTTACAGAATCTAAAATTTTATTGCTAATGTTATTTATAGGGCATTGATTGTTAGCATGCTTTGTGTTACAGTTTTGACAAAGGTTTAATTTACTATCTGCAGTAGTTGCAGAATTTTCTTTGGAGTTATCATTCTGTATTTTAAGCTGTGGGGCCTTGCGTACATCATAGTCTTTAACTTTTTCTTTCTTGACAGGTGTGGTAGGCTTTTTCTTTTTAATTTGTTTAGTTGCTTCTTTTGCTGCAGTGTGTTCTAACTCCTCAGAATTTTTATTAACTGGTTCTCTTAAACATTCAATATTTAAATTTTCAGTTTCACTTTCTTGTAAAACTTTTTCATTTGCCTGACTAACATTATTTGTACATAAGTAATTTGAACTTTTTCCAACTGTATTATCATTTTCTAACTTGAAGACCTCCTTATTTGACTTTTTGGTATTGTTGGATCTAGAAATCAATAAAAAATTTAAAATAAAAAAGGTGTTTATTATAAATTTAAAAATCAAAACACAACCACGTGCTCCATGTTTATATTGATCTGTCAAAGTCAAGTAAGCTCCTCCCACAAACATGTCTGCTTATTAAAAAGCCAACATAAAAATATATGTTTGAGTTTTTGTCGCAAATATGTAAACATTATTTAGTGAAACTTACCCAAATATGTGTTCCTGTGCAATATTTAACAGTTTCCCGACGAATTCCTCGTTAGATTTACAACATAAAAGCTTTTTTATCTCATACCACCGCTTGAAGTTCAGAGGACCAATAACGAACTTTAATAAGGCAGTTTCCTGAAAATTTAACACTTCCGAATTCGTTTTTTGAGTGTTTAGGTAGTTTACTTCCAGTTTTACTTCATTTTGCACGGTTTTTGACATTTTTTAAAAAACTTAAAGGGGATAGCCCACGAATATTTGCTAACGCTCCATCAGCTTTAATACCGACATGTTGTGACGTCACGAGGCGGGAATAGTTTTTCAAATCCGATCAATAATTAAAGCACGGTAATTAATTCCTGAAGGAAGGCATCGGGGAAGTTGGAAAGCATCTTTTATGAAATATAAACATATCTGTTTAGATAGTAAAATAATCCGCCCTTGTTGTAGACTGTTTCTTGTAGTCCATTAATTCATATTAAAAAAGGGATTTTTTAGGTTTTTTGGTATTCTACTAAAAAATTTAAACTCCTTTATTTTGATTCTTGTTCATTTAATTCTAATCAAAAGCAGACAAAGCAGTGTAATGATAAAAATATTTTTTTTTTAATAAATAACTTTTTTTGACTTCTGTGGTTATTTGGGTTATCCTGATAGATAGAGGATAGATTATTCCGTTATCTCTGTTATTTTTGCCGAAACTATCAAACTTTACAAAATTAATTTTGTAAAATTTGCTTAAACTCTTCGACCATTTATCTTCTAGAGGCAGCTTTGCCGTTCAGCAGTGCGAGAAAGAAACCTTTCTTGCTCTGCCTGCTGATTAGTCGGCGTCTTCTTGCCTACATAGAAAACCAGTCAAGGTTAAACTTCCTTGAAACCAGCTTGATAAAGAAAACAGTTTTGTCCTTTAAAGCCACATTTGTGGATTTTTGCACTATAGAAAATATGTTTGATAATCTGTACTTTCAATTCGAAAAGAAGTTTAGATATTAAAATAATTTTAGGTTATATTTTTTTAAAATCGTGTTTATTTATGTAGATCTTTTAAAAAAATGGCTAAATTACTATCCTATTATCGGTTGTGCCCTTTAATAGATATAAAAAACTTATTAGGCATTTCAGAAGACACTGAAAAAGGTATTGTCATCGTTACCTTGGGTAGAAATATAGTTATCAAATATAGGGTAAGTTAATTTCTTTGCAATAGGAGTCCAATTTCTCCTTTTTTTATACTGTATGTTTGTAGCTATCTGATCAAAAGCAAATAGATAGTTGGCGATCCAAAGAAAAGTTCAGTTCTCCCGTGCTTTTTGATAAAAAGCAAGAAAAGTATGTGGCTGTATTTAATCAGTCTTTTGTAAGGCTTTGGATTGACGAAGAGGATAACTTAGACAAAGTTAAAAAGTACAAGGTGAAAACTATTTTTTATTTAATAATAATGTTTTTATGGCTGCTCGTAAATTTAAAATTTGCCAAAAATACCTAAAACCTAAATAGAATTTTAAAACTTTATTTTGCATATATAGTAGAAAGATTGTGCATAATGCCTTATAATGCTTATTTATAATTTAGCTTTCTTATATTTATTTTTTGTTTATGTGGTTCAATTTCTAAGAAGGTACTTCCAAAAACTCCTAAAAATATTTTTTGATCATGCAAGTATAAAGAAACAAAAAAATTATATTAGTTTTAAATTGTGACTATTAAATACACTTCCTGTACGTGGTGTTTCATTTCGATTGTCACTTATGAGAAACATTTAAACCATAAGAGATGATAAAAATGTGATACCCCATCTTTGAGCTCTTGTTTTTGGTAATATAATGTGATTTTTGTTTTTCGTACCATTGAATTTTTGTGCCATAAAAAAATAAGTTATGTCATTTCTTGAGAAAATTAAAGTGAACATTTCAAAATTAAAATCAGTTAAAAACGTTTTATAAACACTATTTTTTTGAAATTTCAAAATTAACACTTATTTTACTAATAATACTAAAATTAAATTCTGATTTATAAATTTAATCAAATATAATATTTTTATTTATTTATTTGTCAGTACATTACAGAATAAAATAATTCCAAATAGTACAACATAAACAAAAACAAAAAAATATATATATACACTAATTAAAAAAAACACATATTTAAAATAAGTTAAAATATAAAAGTTAAATATATAAAATGTAAAAAACGCTCAAAAACAAAAAAATCTACGAAATACAAACATTACACTTCCTATGTGCTTCTTTTTATGGCTGAGTTTGTAATTGTTATTGTAATTACTAATTAACCGATCAACAAACGCCGTCATACCATAATTTGTTCGATGGGTATTTACAGAAAAGAGATGTCTAGATCTGGTGTGCCAACTTGGTACTCTAAAGTTTATTTTTCCTAATAGAACGGGACAGTTAATTATACCATTTACAATTTTATGCAAAAAAAGCAATAAGGCTCTTTTTCGCCTGCACTCCAGACTTGACATCCCTGCCAACAACAATCTTGTTTGGTGGCTTAAATTTTGACAGGGAAATCTGTACTTATAAAGTAAAAATTTTACAAATTTATTTTGGACGCGTTCCAACCTATTTACATAACAATTGTAAAATGGTGCCCAAATTACACTATTATATTCAAGAATGCTCCTGACTAAACTATTATAGAGTAATTTTATTACTTTTGTGTTGTTTATATGACTACAATTTCTCTTTAAAAATCCCAACATTCTAAAACCTCTCAACACAATACTATCCACATGTAAATTAAAATTTAATTCCCTGTCAAAGATAACACCTAAATCATTAAAATGGCTCACAGATTCCAGAGCAATATCGTTTATGTGATATTGAAATATAACAGGGGAACGGTTTTTATAAAATCTCATTGTTTTACATTTATTTACATTTAAAGTTAAAAAATTTGTGTTACACCACGTGACTAAACAATCTAATTCTTGTTGGACCAGTTGACAATCGGACGAAGAACGAATAACAGCATAAAACTTTAAATCATCGGCATACAACAAACACTGACAAAATTTAAAAACACTTATTACATCATTTATAAACAAAATAAACAAAATGGGACACAAATGGGAACCCTGGGGAACACCGGAAGTCACAGATATGTCGCACGATGTGGCACCATGCAGCCTAACAGACTGCCTTCGTGATGACAGGTAAGAATGAATCCATTGCAAAAAGGCACCATCCACTCCAAGCCGCTTAAGCTTTAGCAACAGTAGTTCGTGGCAAACACTGTCAAATGCCTTTGATAAGTCGGTATATATGGTATCCACCTGAAAGCCGGCCTCAACGCTATTGATTAGGAAGTCCTGATACAACCCATGATTTGTGGAGGTAGATCTGCCCTGGCAGAAACTGTGCGTTCAATTCCAATATGATGTCTAAATGTATTAAAAAGTATGTCTGTCAAAATGGATTCAAATATCTTTGGTATTATTGACAGCAGGGATATGCCTCTGTAGTTCTCGATTAAACTTCGATCTCCTGCTTTAAAGATTGGAAATAAGTTCGATTCTTTCCACACATAAGGAAAAATTCCAAGATCAAATGAATTTTGAAAAATCGTACAGAGGGGAATAGCTAGTGAGGAACAGCATCTTTTTATAAATAAAGGTGTAATACCATCCGGACCAGGACCCTTATTACAATCAAGAACATTGATTTTTGCTTCTATTTCCTTTACTGTAAATTTGTGAGTTGTCAGAGAAACAACCTCTTGTACGTTCTCCATCACAGGCATCTGCAGACCCGAGTGATCACAATAGGAAGACTGGGAATGGGGAATAAAGATTTACACATGGAAGTTGTGCGAATAATTAAGTTTTTATTTTTCCATAAAATATTTAATTTTTTAGGAATATTTTATTACCTTAATAAATGTTTAAAATAAAATTCAAAATCAGATTATTTTTTAATAACCAGTTGACAGGAAAGTTAAAACATGTTGCTACAGTTTTACATATTTTATGAACAGGTTATTTGATTCCCTGATATCGTGTAACTTCCATTGCTCTCTTAATAATCATAAAAAAGAGCAAGGGTTGCAATGAACCACAGTAAGCGTGAGTTTTGCAACAGGTCTAAGTCTCGCAACAACCCAACCTTATATCATACAAAAGCTTTTTATGTTAGAACTTCCAATTTTTAAATTTATTTAATTTGTAAAACCACATTATATTATTTAAGTATTCTACATTTAGCTTCACAAAAAAGTAGTTACTGTAAAGTTATTAAAGCAATATTATTCTGTAAATATCATCTTTATTTAAAATCCAATTTTCTGACAAATCCGTATCAACAACCCCCCCCCCAGCTTTTGATTTTTACAGTCACTTTCTAAATAATGTTTTATATAAAGGTAAAGCACCTATTCTAAAATACCTAACACAAAAGCCCCTTTTTAAAGAAGAAGGTAATAAATGTAAAAACGCTCTTAACACATTTTTTTTTAACAACAAAATACCATAGGGGAGGGACATTGACTATAAATTTATAAAATTAGCTTTTATTATTGGGAACATTTATTTAAAATCAACGATTTCGTCTAAATAAACCAGTCTCAGTTTTTATAAGATAAGAACGAGGCTTATCTATTTTTTTTTAAATAATTCCATATTGCCTTGAATATGTTATCCAAACTGGATCATTGGTTTTTAATGCAGGCGATTCTTTTGTGTTGTGTCTAGAATTATTATTTATTGCTTAATACTCTTTTCTCTTCTTCTTTTTACCTAAGCTTGTATTTATATACACAATTAATTTCTGGGATAATATGGTTGTTACCAATTCTTATTTTACGAAAAAACATTAATTTTGCTGGACCAAACCCACATTCCAATGGAGATGACCTATACGCCATCAAAGGTAGGTTAATGTCATCATTCTTAGTTAGTAAAGATTTTGCTACCTTGACTGCAGCTTCAGCAGCCCTATTAGACTGTGGGTATTATGGACTGCTGGTGATGTGTTTAAAATTACACTTACCAGAAAACTGTTTAAATAAACTTTGAATTTTCTTTTATCCATGCCGCCAGGTAAAGGTATTAAACCAATATTTTTCTATAGATATCAACTTTATTCAAAATCCAACTTTCTAAAGAATCCATCTCAAATAAGATATCAACAATCCCCCAAGTCCTTTTTATTATGGTAACTCTTTCTAAATACTTTTTTATATAAAGGTAAAACACTTATCCTAAAATACCTAACAGTTACTATAAGCTGGCTTCAGTTTCAAAGTGGGCTTCCTCGCCAACCACTTATTTGATTTTATTAATCTTTTTTTTAGATGTAAATTTTTTTTCAGTAACAATGTCATGTCAAAATTTTTTATTTAGAATTTAATTAAAGCATGTATGGATGGAACAATGAGACGAAGTTTCTTTCCCGGCGTTTGTTTTAAAACATTGTATCGCCAATAAGGACAGAGATAATGCCAAAAGTTCAAAAAGATAAGGCTACAGTGTTACTTCACTAGATAACAGTTGCTGTAGCTGCTGCTTCCCACAGGGGGTTACAAATTTCGGAAAAGAAACTTTGTTTCATTTTTGCACCCCGGATATGCTTTAATTAAATTTTAAATAAAAATTTCTGACATTGCATCGTTACTAAGGAATCAGTTTACAATTAAAAAAAGATTCTTTAAAAAAATCAGTGGTTGGCGAGGAAGTCAACTTTTAAATTAAAGCCAGCTTGTAGTAACTGCTTTTTTGTGAAGGTGAATGTAAAATACTTAAATAACACAATGTGGTCCTACGAATTAAATTTAAAAAAAATCGAATGGGCGGTTCGCGAGAAAACTAAAAATAGCGGGCCAGTTTGTAGTGATGGGTGTTTGGTGGAAGTGAGTGTATATTGGCTATTTTTAAAGAACGCTCTATCGGCTCAAAGATGAGTCTATTTTGGAAAATTGCATCCTTAATTTAATAATATTTGCTTTATAGAAAAAACAAACAAACGCCGCCCTTGCAGCCTACCACAAAGGATAATATAATAACTGTTGATTAAACCCAATATCTGGGGAGAAACCTGCTCATACCGTTTATACTAAGTTGGAGATTCACAAATGCCGTTTGCAAATTCACTATAATTAGGCCATTTTAATCTGAGAGTAACATAAACAAAGACAACTGAACCAAAACGCAAATGACCAATGGGGAGACCTTTTCTTTATTTGTTTTGGCCTAAGTAATTCTCAAAGTTAAACAGCTTGATAATAGTAGTTCAGGGTTTTACCTTAATTATAAGAATTAGTGGTCGCTGGTTGATTTAACTTAACATTGCTAATATAACCTTTGTCCATAACCGCAATAGAATCAGTCATAAATACTTACATTCTTTTTGTATTTTTTAGTTTAATCAACCAATACAAACAATTATAACTCACAACAGTGAAACTTTTATTATCTTTAAATGCGGTTCAATCTACCCTCTACATGAAGTACTGGAGTCAAGAAAGACATTTAACCCAACAATAATTATTGAAAATGTCGACATTCATGATATTGTTTACACATCTTTAAATGAAGACTTGTACTTTGGTTTTTTGGTTAAAACAGAAGAAGTTTTTACATTTTATTGGACAACTTACACTCAATATAACAACAACCGTATTACAAAAATTAGCTTGCAGAGGGATGGAGCGACATTAAAGGGATATGCACTACACCCAGAAAGAAATTCGGTTAATCTATTAACCGTTTGTAAGTATATATTCTCCTTATTTTTTTAAGCACCATCGTGATCTTTTAAATTATTTCCATGTGTGCCCTGAACTTTAAATCTGCTATATTCATGCCACCAGTAAAGATTTATACTTTTTGACCAAAGATTTTCAAACAGTTTGAAATAGCAATATCAAGATAAAGTTAGATAAAAAATATGTCCAAAAAGACGGGTGGGTATATAACAATTTATTTGTTGTAGGATATATATTTTGTAATCTTATTTTTGTAGGGTATATCCAAATTGCGCACCAAATATAAACTTTTCAAACAATTTTTGTACCGCAATTTTGCCATACATAAACTGGGAATAAATTTAATTTGATTAGGCCATGGCAGAATTGCGACCAAAAGAGAAAAGTTTACCATTCCTACTTTTAGTGATTTATTACATCTGAAATATAATTGGAAAAAATAAAAAGCCGCTTTAACTAACCAGAACTAACGATGACCGACTACAACTGTGGGCATTTGAATTTGTCTAAATTATCCCTACGTAAAAGTTATTAACAAAATTTTAATATTGTACAATATGGTATTTATATCGTCTGAAATATAATTGGGGAAAATAAAAAGCCGCTTTAAATAACCAGAACTAACCATGACCGACCAGAACTGAGGGTTTTTTAATTTGTCTAAATTATTTCTAGTAGAAGTTATTAACCAAATTTTAATAATTTTCAATATGGTATTTATTATGGGCCGCAATAATACCATCCCGTTGGGGTCAAACCAGGTAATCATTTATAACCTGCAAATTTTATTCAGGCTAACCTTATTTTTGGGGCGAAGTTTGGCTATTATTTTTACCTCCCTAATAATTTGGGCCGTAATTTTACAAAACCCGATTTTTGTATAAGCTCATAATTTTTTCGTCAGTGTGCCTCAAAATCCTGGTCGAGAGAAACGCTAAATATACAGCAATAATTCTGACCACATGTACAAAAGAGTAGTGTTATGATGCCTATTATGTAATTAGTTACTAAATGCATTTTATTAGACCACCCGACAAAATTAATTTTAAAAATTAAGGCACCTCATCCACAATGATAACCAGGCTGCGTAGAAGCGAAGTCCCTAGTTATCAGGATCCATTAAAAGAACAAACAGTATACCAACAAATAACCAAAATTTCAATTAGCCACCAACCACTAACCAAAAACCCGTGTTTTTTCCAATCCTGGACCACACCATGGAACTCTCCCTCAGTAATATAGGATTAAGTAATGTCATCCAGGCAGGACGTAGAGTTTAACCTGTAATCCAAATACATAAACGTCACGAAAATGAACTAATGTAACTGAGGGTGTAGTAAATACAACCTTTCTTGGCCATGTTGCCTATTAATATTGAAATTATCATATTTGCTTGTTAAATTTTTACCAGAAAAATAACTAACTGCATGAACACCTGCTTTTTTAGGGAGTGATGGTAAAATATATTCCAAAACTTTAATCCATTCGGAAAAAGAGTTGACAGATCCTGGAGAACTTTTTACTGTTATAGAGAATATATCTGGTCAACATCTAGTTAAAGTTGTTACATTAGACGAAAACTATATTGCGATATATGGATCTGATCCAAACGAGGAGGGAGCCATATTACTAATTTATAATACCCAATTTAAGGTAAATATGTATGAACTTTTGTAATATTTTTAGGTTTTCTATCAGATTCCGAGAGATTGCCCACATATTCTGGGACACCCTGTATTATAGCTTAGTTCAGATAAGGTCATATCTTTACTAATTTATAATAGGTATTTAACTAAATAATTTGTCTGTTTCTCTGGTCATTGACTTGCTATTTCTAAATGAAGAGCACTAGTGTGCCCACTACTGTAAAATTAAAACCGTCAAAATACTCAAGCATGAAATTTCATAATGACTTTAAGAATGCAGATTTTGTGAATTTAAATAACTACCTTTAAGCAATTAGTTGGGACATGATGTCTTTAAATTTAAGTATTAAGGGGTTAGGCTACTGTAAAAGTCAAAAAACAGGGTCTTTTTTGCCATTTTTTTTTTTTTTTTTTTTTGGAGAACAAAAACTTTAGACGAAAGCGGTTTTCAGCATTTTATTGACAATCTTTTAAAAATTATTTCCCCCAATTTACATCTTTTCAATCTGCAGCGAGATGGCGCTGCAGTCGTTCAAGTGATGGCGTTCCCAGTGTGAAGCAGTTTGCGGGAGAAAATGATTTGTAGCCGGAGGTCGTCCTCGAACAAGATCGATTAAAGTTTCATAAACATGCATGTTTAAACTAGTGAAGTACTGGCCGATTGTAAAACATGGTCTAATTTTCAGGCAAAAATATCACATATAATCGTTAATTACAAAAAAACTTTTAATGATAGAAAAAAAACTTAGGTACTTCACTAGAAAAAAGTATTTTAAATAAGTTACAAAAGGATCCAGTCGATGAATTAATCAGAATATGACTTTCGTTTTCACCCAACTTGAAAACATGGTTTCGAGAAAAACGCGTTTAAGAATAAAATCGATTTTTTTGAACCCGCTACAGTGGCCTAACCCCTTAATGAGCCTACACTCAGGGATAGTATTTTTTCCGGTAGAATCTTTAAGAATAGTTTTATAAAATGATTTAAATTAAAACGAAATAGATACAACATAAAATTAACATTTTCCTAATGTCACTTCCTATTTGTTGGTTCATATTTGAAAGAGCCTCATTTTTTTTAATATGTTTTAATAAAAAGGATTTTGTTTAATTTTTAATAACAACAGAATTAATTCATTTGAGAAATATGTGACTTATATTAGAAAATAGAAAAATGATACAATTAGTACCTGAAATGACAAAAAACAAAATGTCAATATTTTGTCAAAGTCTAACTTTAGTATTGATTAAAATAAATTTTCCATATGAATTTAATTACTACCACCCTAGAAATTTGCGGTCAATTATCGTATGTTTTAAAATGGTAAAATAACAACTGCGGAAATATTGCGGAATTGTTTAAAGAGTATTTTGGAATTGTTTATTGTGATAGTGCTGCACCTGTTATTGATTATAATTTAAATTATCTATTGAGTCGATATGCAGATTGGATACTTATCTGGGTAATTGTCTCGAAAGTTGCCTCCTCTCCGATTTTAACCAAATTTGGTAAACGGGGGTTTTTTGGGGCGCTGATTACGAATCTGAAAAAAAAATTTTTCGACAACGTTTCGTTTTCGAGATATTCATCATCAAAGTTGAAAATCAAACTAACCTCATTTTCACTATATTCCCCCTTCTTTTTGTACACAATTCTTGATTTTGACACTAAAATGGCACACAATATTTTAAAACTTTGTATTTTTATATATTTGTTTTTAAAATCCCTAGTGTATACATTGGGGCGGCCATATTGCGGCGTGTGAAAGTGGAGGTTTTCAATTAAATGGAAAAAAGGTGTAAAATAAATATAAAAACAAGTTTTTAAAATGTGTTTGTGAAATATTGTGTTCCAATTTAGTGTAAAAATCAATAATTCTGTGCAAAAAGAAGAAGGAATAGTGTAAATAAGGTTAGTTTGAATTTCAACTTTGATGATGAATATCTCGAAAACTAAACGTTGCCGGAAAAATATTTTTTTAGATTCGTAATCAGAGCCCCAAAAAACCCTCTTATTCCAAGTTTGGTCAAAATCGGAGGAGGCAACTTTCGAGACAATTATTACTCTTATCTGTATCTAAGCTGCTCAACCCGTGATCCTACTAGCGTTCCTGAATACTTGCTTTATTTAATATAAAGCATAACTAGACCATTGCATCTCTTTTCTAACATATTTTGGATCCGTAATGAACTTTTGAAGAAATGAAAGTTTTATTATTTCCATTTTCAAGTTGTAGAAAACTACAGAAGTATTTAAAAATAAATCCTAAGTTATTGAATGCGTGGACCCCCGTGTGAACAACTCTATTAGTTTTATTGATGTGCAGCATGGTTTTGCGAGACGTGGGACACTGCATGATTCTGCTTGTCTGAATATGTTTATTCATTGCTGTGATAATAAACCTCTATCATTAAATTTTAAGAAGTGTAATACCATTATATCAATTCTATTAAGTTGACTTCTGTGCGTCTGGTCAAGAATTTGGCAATGCTGATCAACGTTCAGTCAACTTTTAGGAACAATTATTCTTATATTACAACAAAGACGTTTTAAATGCTTATAAATTGTTTAAAAATGTTGTTTTTTTAGAAGCACATTTTCATTTATTAATCGGAAAATACCACGATTTTTGATTAGTTTTTCTTTATCCAGTTTCTTCTATATTGGTATTATTAAAATCCAAATATACAATTAAATTTTTTTGTAGGTAACACAATCCAAACAAATCCATAAGTTGTATTCAAATGAAGCAAAAATTTGGCGAACATACAATAGTATTCTACTTCCAGTGGGCCAAAATTTGGTGGTAGTTCCCTTCTGTTTAGAAAGTGAACAACTGGCAGCACTTGTAGGCAGTCATAAGCCCTTAGAAAGTAAAATAGATTCTGATATTGCATTTGTCACGGAATTTGAAGTTGCTAGTTGGCAAGATGACGGTAAAAAGTCCAAGAAAAATAAAGAAAATGGAACAGGGAAAAGCCATTCTAAAGGTATTTTATTCTCAGATAACTTAAAAACCAAAGTTCAAGAGTTTCTTAAGCAAGGGCAACCAGAGGCTTTAATATTGGAACAAATACTGCCTGAAATTATCGAGGAAAACAATGTTAACTTACTAGAAGAAATTGTTCGAAATTTCACTGACATCCCTGAAAAGTATTTGGCCAAAATTTTGAGGTATGTACTTTCCTGTGAAAAGACAATGTTTAATATGAAAGATAGTGGTTACAAATTTAAGAACCTACCTCAAGAACTGCTGCCAAATGGAAGAGTAACTCTCTTGGACAAAATTTTGATTAGAAATTACAATGATATCCTTCTTCTTCCTTATTTACGCTCCGAATTGTCAATTGAACAAGCCGTTGCTATTTTAAAATACCTAACCTATGAGCTTTCAGAAGATGGTCATAAGTTGCCATCTTTTGATGTAGTAAAAACGGAAAGATGTATTTTAAATTGGAGTTGCTTGATTATTGATTCCAATTATCAGAAGTTTGTGCTTTCCAAGGATGAAAAAATAGAACAAGTTTTAAAAGATTGTAAGGCAACTGTTCTAGAGCATTTAGAAGTCTTGGAGGGTTTAAAAAAAGTTGTACCTGCTTTAAGTCGATTTGAAGAGGAAGTTAAGGGAAAAAGTTATGGGGGTGGAGGATTTGAGAATAGTTTGTATAGTGTAGAACAAATAAGCTTTTATTAAATGATGTTTAGTAAGTAGAGTTTTATTTAAGACAGTTATGTTTTCATATAGCCAGCTTTTAGTACAGTTTATTTTTAAACTTAAAATTTTTTATACTAAAATTCATTAATACAAATTATTTCATGCGACAATAAAAAAACAACTACCCAACCTCAAATATTCAATAATTATAAAATCACGGTCTGTGCCTCTACAGACAGGTCTTGGATCTAATACCACCGGATTTATTGAAATGGTAGGAATAGAGCTTTTATAAATTTAAATCACCAGAGGCTATTATTAGAAAAGAAAATCTCCTTTTTGTAGCATTAGCCTATAAACACAAATGTATATTAGAGTATTACTGTGTCCGTGGGTGGAATAGACAATATAAAAAAGGGTAATCCTATTAATTTAAGATTGAATGTACTTTGGTATAAATGAACAAATTATGCTTTAACAGGGAAGAATATATTTTATATTCCACAATAAAGCCCAATAAAAAATAATTTATATCACTTGTTCAAATGAATTCGTTCATTACTGGTTAATATTTTTGCAGAATTTAAAGTAATTTAAGGCAAATATCGATATAAAAGAATTTACACAATCATCATTTATCAGTTCACATTATTGACAAATTATGTACACGGTTATAAATGTAACATTAACTTTTTATTTCACGTTTGGGAAAAATAAATTTAGTATACAAAGTGGTTCAAAATACACTTTTTAAAAAACCTCCTTTCACATATACAGGGTGTTTCAGAAAGTCTGGACGTGGTGCTACTATCTTATTTTAAATGAGTCTCCTATTTTTTTTTTGTTTGAGATTTGCATTCTCCTTGAAATTCTAAACATATTTTATGTAGCATAGCCTATGTTTGACTTTAATGGTTATATCGCAAATTGCAAAAACCATAAGCTTTATCATTATCACTATCAGGCTACATCGCTATGTTTATTCATTTGATCAAATAGCCATGAAGTTTGACATATTTGTCAAATGACTTTTTTTCACATTGACATTAGTTTTAATAATTTAGTAAAATATTACTTAACTATGGATTATTCTAAAGAAGAAAGGGAAGACATTTATATATATATATATATATATATATATATATATATATATATATATATATATATATATATATATATATATATATATATATATATATATATATATATATATATATATATATATATATATATATATATATATATATATATATATATATATATATATTTATATATTATTATGTTATAGATGTTATAGAATAATTATGATCAAAACAGGGCTCAAAGGGAATATATGCGTGTGTATGGCTGCGAAATAGTCGTAACTAAATCAGTTACTAACTAAATTTGGACTGGATGCATTTATTTTTTTTTAATTGATGAAATCAACAAGCGTAGCGATATTTTGTGATAATGATAAAGCTTACGGTTTTTTGCAATTTGCGATGTAATTATTGAAATCAGACATAGGGTATGCTACATCAAAAATGTTTAGAATTTCAAGGTGGATGCAAATCTCAAATAAAAAGTAGTAGGGGACTTATTTGAAATAAGATAGTAGGACAACGTCCAAACTTTCTGAAATACTCTGTACAAATAAAAAAAAAGTATTTTAAAACATTCAACTTTTCTACTGAACTCTTTTTTCCGTTACGTCAAATAAAAAAGTTTATGGGAGGTTACATTTATAACCGGACTTCCTGTACATATATCTTACCTAAAAAAAGTATTATGGTAAATTTATTTTTCGATAAGAATTTTTTTTCTAATGACTAACTTTTTTTCACATTTTTTTTATCTTGTCAGTTCTGTCCAGAGACACAATGATTAGTTGATTATAGTTTAATATACGTCCAAGATCGGATTTATATAAATTTGATCTTTATTTTACAATAAAAAAGAGCCTCCATCTCACAAATTTTTATTTAAACGACTTTTTAAAAATACAAAAACAGGAAATGATAAAATACGATAAAAATACATATACTACTAAAACCATTTTAACACTTTTTTTCAGAGTGAAGTGTGTGTTTTTAAGAATATAAGAGATAAAATAGTGTACAAAAACCATTTGAAAACTTATCCTTAACATAACATTTTTTAAAATCTGGACTTTTTCCTTCCTTTATTAAAATCTGGCAGGTTTATGTAAAATTTTAGTTTGGTATCTCGACGATTTTCACTTAAAAGATCTCGCCACATTGAGGAATATTTCGAAAGTATTGCCGTTTCTCGTTTTTGGAATTTTTTAATTGGTTAAACATTTTGTCCTTTACTTTTATTCAGATTTGAAAAAAGTATACCCGAAATATTACCCAAAACTAAAATTGTGGAAGATGGGAACTATCTATGTTCAGGCTTAAGCCTGACCTTTACACAGAAACCATTCATTACATAGTTCTTTATTTGTTTCACACAATGTAACCAATTGACTTCAAATCAGTGTTGTCTTCTAGAGTAAAGATAGTTCTCCGGTATAATCGGAGTGTGACATGCAGTGTAGAAAACAATGTATTTCTTTATGTCGTGCTACACCCTTTTGTGCAGAATTGTTGCACTGATTTTCTTATTTATTGCATAATAATTAAAAAAAGCAAATGTATAAAAAATATTGGAAATCTTTAATTATTTAGATGTGTGGCTTCCCTTTTTGGAATGTTAAGTTGTTAAATATTTTAATTTTAAAGTGCATCGAAAATAAAATAATTAAAAAAATCAAAAAAGTCAATTTTTCGATCTATTTTTTAATTTAAATAATTTATAAATCCGAAATTTGATTTAAACCTAAATGAATCTATTGTATTGACGAAAAACTTAAAAATACCTATTTTTTATTTTCAAAATAAAAATTAACACCGATTTTTTTGTATTTTACTTAAAGATTTGTAAATCCGCCGTAAAATAGAACAAAATGAAAAAAAAACTGTTAAATGTTATCTTTATTTTTCGGTTTTTTATGATTAAAAATAGGTGGAGCCACACATCTAAACAATTACCCAAAACTGTATTAGGTCACAAAAAACAAATTTTACAAGAGAGTCGAAATTTTTTTTCTGTTTTCGGTAAACAGTGTGAAACAGTTTTTACTAAGATAAAATCTTTTTTAGAAATACAACCAGCTGATTTTAAAAATCTATTAAAAGTTTTAGAATAAAATTGATTATTGACTGATGATTTTTAATGGACGGTTTTGCTCTGAAGTACAGAAATGTAACATTTCTATTTGATTTTAAGGTCTACAACATACAGGGTGTATGTAAAGGGTCTTTACAAAAACCCTACCACATATTCTTCATACCAAAATTAGTACAAAGTTGCTTATTTTGGGCGCTAGGCAGCGCTGAAGTGACAATGTTAAAATTATTTTTCTTAATTAATTAAAAAACTGCTTATACTATTTTGCCCAAATTTGGTACGTTGGCATAGCTTTATGGGGCAAAAAAAACCATGTCACAATTATGATTAATATTAGTCCATGGGCGTAGAACGTTTTTTAATAATTGCTTGTTTTAGATTTCTACGCCAGTGGAACAAGAGGCGTTTGGATACTAAATTTATATTAACCAACTTATTGGCTACAAAAAAGGTACTCTTAATAAAACTCGATTTCTCTAACGGTTTTCGAGAAATTTGCATTTTTAGAATTTGTAGTAGTTTTTACCAAAAAACAAATAACAGGATGTCTCTAAAATATCTTTTAAAAAGCTCATTACATATTTATCCAGACTCCTTAGACCAAAATTAGCCCAGCTTAGCAAACTTGTCTTAGTACAAAGTCGCTTAGTTTGGGCACTAGACAGTGCTGAAAACAATTTAAAGACTATCACTTCAGCGCCTTCTAGTGTCCATACTAAGCAACTTTGTGTTAAGGTAAGTCTGCTTAACTAGGCTAATTTTGGTCTAAGGAATATGTAATGAGCATTTTTTAAGACTTTTAAGTGACATCCTGTCACTTGATTTTTTAGTAAAAACTACTGCAAGTTTTTAAAATCTCGAAAACCGTTAGAGATCTAAATTTTGTAACTTAAACCCCTCCTGTTCCATTGGCTTAGAAATCTAAAATAGGCATTAAATAAAAATTCCTAGTTCTACGCCCATGGACTGATATAAATCATAATTGTGACATGAGTTTTTTTTGCCCCATAAAACCATGCCAACATACCAAATTTTGGCAAAATAGTATGAGTAGTTTTCGAATTAATCCAGAAAAACGATTTTAAAATTGTCCCTTCAGCGCCGCCTAGCGCCCAAACTAAGCAATTTTGTACTAAGGTAAGTTTCCTTAAATCGGCTAATTTTCGTCTGAAAAATACGTGGTAGGTTTTGTAAAGACCTTTTATGGACATACATAGATGTTAATTTTAATAAACATTTTTAGAGATTTAGGTTGTAATGTGGGAGACCGATTTAAAAACTGTTTCAACCAATTAAATTTGAAAACATCAAATGGGTTGCCATTCTAACTTTAAATAACATATTAGATTGATTAGACACCCCAAAATTATGCTTGCATTTATATTTTAAACATTTATGAGTGTGCTAAATTGCTCAACCAGTTTATATATTATGTTTAACAAAGTACAAATACATTTTTTGCTTGAATTGCTGTGCTCAGGCAAAATGAGTAGTAATATGATTATTTACTATCATAGGTGTCTTTGTTTTTATATCCAGATGTATAACCAGAGGTGTCTGCTATATCCTCGCGACCGTCTATTCCTTTACCATGACCGCTTTCATCGAATCTCTCTTTATGAGACCCTGTATACTTGGATGTATCTGTCAGACGATCTACTGCACCCGTTTTCACAGCGACCTATAAACCAGACAGTGTTAATAAATAATAGGTCAAAAAAATATATAAAGATAATAATCAATAAAACTATTCAATACATTTTAATAACTGGTATTGTAGCAGAAGTTAAAAAGTAATAATTAAAAATTAAAAGTGGGGCCTAAAGAACAAAAGCAGTCAAGTGGAGTAGTGCCAAGAGGACATTTGGCTAAGGTAGAAGGTGGGGTCGATTTCTCATAGAATACCTACAGAGTGTCCGGATTGCCTTGTAATTGGGTATCTCGGTTATAATTAGAGATAGAGACTTGCGGCTTTCGCAAAGAATCGCTAATTTTTGATGAAACTTAAGATGGCACTTAAAATATTTTTCATAGCTCTCTTCGTTTTTTTTGACACACAGGGCGAAACATATTTTTTTCTATTTTTACAAGTAAGCTATTTTAAAATTAAACATATAATTAAATATCGAAAATGGCCTAATTTACCAACCCAAATTTTTCAGGGGGGAGATAAAACTAATATTTTTCCTGTTAGTCTTTTGGGCAAGAAAATATCGTTCTTGTAATAATTTTGTCATAAAAGGCCATGGCACACTTCTTATGGATTTGAGTCACCGACAGATTTTTTTGAAATTTTAGTATTTTATTATAGAAGTCCAAATAAGCATTTTCTTTCATTGCGCCAACCTACTAGCTATACAGGGTGATACCATAAAATAAAGTCAAAAATTCTTAAAAATAATTATTTTATTTATTACAAAATACTGTCTGTTACCCTAGACGAAAAAATTTAAATTTTTTAAAAAAGAAATTTTAAACCAAATTTTTTAGTTCATTTTTTTTTTCCCTAAGGTGCACGATTTATTAATGAAACAACAAATATACAGTCCAGTAGGCCTAAATATAATATATTATGTCATGTATGTTATTATTATAACCTTTAGAAATTTTTGTAACTTGGCATTAACTAATTTATATATAGAGTGTGTCCCTCCAAAAAAGTCATTTTTAGATACCGGGTGAACCACAATTATATTGCGGTTTTATTTATATTTTTTTCCAGTCATACTGAAACTGCTGTTGTAAAAAGATTTTTTTTCATCGATCTACACTATAAACATTCTGGGTGATGTAAACAGATGTTTCGAAAAGTGACTTAGTATTACGTAAAATGTCGCAATTTAATACAAACATGAATAATAATCAATGCATAATATCAGTAAAAATACAGATTACGGGTTTTAAGGTAACCCTTAATCATTTCAAAACAAAAATAAACACTATGGTAAACTTCAAACAGTAACAAGTTAGATACTCTTTGTAGAGGGACATATTTTTATTAATAACTCGTAACAACAATGATGTATTAATTAGTATTATTCATTTAAATCAAACCAAGGCCATTGTTAGCCTTATTAAAAACTTAATACTAAAATGTTTTTAAAAGTAAACTAAACTATTTATAAGAAACAAAGATGAAAAGATCATACTAGTCAAGAACTTGTGGCTCTTCAACTGCTCTATGTGTAGCGTCCAAAACAGTTGTAAGTAAAACAATTGTTGGATATTTAACAACCTGTTGATAGCATATCCCAGGTACCATATTACACTGGCAACATGGGCATATACGCCAAGCGTTGTGGCACCCACTTTGCATGTGCAATAGGTACCCGAAATAGGATCACCATTTTCTTGGAATGGAAAAAGCAAATATGAAATGAAAATACTATGCTTAATAGCTTGCATAAACCTTGATAATATCTTTGCTTATATTAAGCCAGGTTAAAATTGTTAAACTTGAAAAATATATTCATTATTTGATTCCCTTTCAGCGGTATCTTCAATATAAGCTGAAGAAAGCCTCATTTGTATGGGTATATGGTTTTAGAAATAACATAGTCTATAGGCAAAACAGGAAATTCAATATTATTATTTTCCATATTTACCCATGCACCACCACCTCGACGTAAGTTAAAATAATGTATACATCTTGTGCATTGAAAATGACTGCCTTTATAATCTAAAATTGGAGCTCTTTCGCGCTTTTAGATATTTGTAGTCGGGGTATAAAATTGTACAATGCTGTTCGGGTTAGGGATTATATACGATTTGTAAAATTGTCTACACGTCTTTGAATCAATTTTCCTTAGTTTCGAACTTCTGCGCAAGCAAAACCCTTATTTTGCTTTATTGTGCAATATTCCACTAGCTAACTTCCGTATGACTGGAAAAAATATAAATAAAACCGCCATATAATTTTGGTTCACCCAGTATCTAAAAATGACTTTTTTCGAGGGAACACAATGTTATATATATATATATATATATATATATATATATATATATATATATATATATATATATATATATATATATATATATATATATATATATATATATATATATATATATATATATATATATATATATAATGAGTTACTGCCAAGTTACAAAATTCCTAAAGGTTATAATAACATACATGACATAATATATTATATTTAGGCCTACTGGACTGTATATTTGTTAATTTGTTGGTTCATTAATAAATCGTGCACCCTGTAGGACATGACAGATAAAAACCCTGTACACGATAAAAAAGTACTTGGTTTGGAATATATATTCTTTTTATATAAAAAATGCCTAATTTTATCAGTCTAAGTCTAGGGTAACAGACAGTATTTTGTAATAAATAAAATAATTATTTTTAAGAATTTTTGGCTTTATTTTATGGTACCACCCTGTATAGCTACAATGAACAATGAAAGAAAATGCTTATTTGGACTTCCATAATAAAATACTAAAATTTCAAAAAAATCTGTCGGTGACTCAAATCCATAAGGATGTGCCATGTCCTTTACTTGATTCGTTAATTTTTTTTATTTAGTCGTGACAGTGGCGGATTTACCAGCAGGCTGAGTAAATTGGGGCCTAGGGCGGCAAATTTAGGCCCAGATTTTTTTTTATGTATTACAGAAATTTAAAAAAATACATATTTATACACCCAAATGTTATTAGGTGTACACAAACAATTTAACATGTTATGTATTTCACCACTTAAATACATTTTTCCACAATTTGCAAGTAATACTTTTAGGGTTAACACATGTCCCGTTCTCATTAATAGACTTGTATCCGAATTAGAAATACGACAAAAGACCTACAACAGGTAAAATGAAATAATAAAAAGTGTTCATTTATGACCAAAACTAGTCATCATCAACCTTTACGGGAAAAGCTCTTTTCTTGGAAGAAATGTGATTTAGAGTCTGACTTAGTTTAAGAATGACATTTTCAATGTCACCTTTTTAAAACCAAATTCTCGATTATTGCTCCTGCAAAAACAGAATTTGCAAAATGTTTATTCAAACTTGGATATACCAGTTTGCATGGCTCTATGTACACCAGCACAAATTGTTCGGGTGAGAGAAGCTTTTCTACGCGCTTAAGCTCTTTTGTGCATAAAGTCAGAAATAATGAGTTTGCGAATAGAAAATCTCGGCTCAAAAAGGTATTGCAAAATTTATATAACTTAATTAATAGAATGTATCTAGAAACTGACACATTGATCTCCTAGTTCAAAATCATACTAATTACATACGGAAAAAAGAGTGGTGTAATTAGGACGATAGTTCACAAATTATAACGTTACAATTTTATTGACAAAAAAATTTAATTAACATGATTGTAAACGGTAGGGTCGACACAATTTGAATAGCCTACTGGCGACAAATGTGGAAATCCGCCACTGAGTCGTGATAACGGTGACTTGGGCCATTTTTCTGTCAATCTGATTAATTATGGACTTCAGCCGTGATTTTATTTTTCTCGTTCTGCCCTCTGTATGTATTTATTTAACTTGATACAATTTTTAAGCGATGAGTTACCAACCAGATGGCAGTAAAATGTGTGTGTGTGTGTGTGCTGAAGTGCAAAAAGTTTCACGAAGGCAAAAATATTTGCAACACTAAGAAGATATACTGTTTATCCCGCATTAACTAAAATTATAGAACAAAATAATATGCAAATGCGTTAACATTTTAATAAGATGGAGCACCTCCACATACCATTACCATAGCTGTATGTGGACGAAACATTTCCTGGGAGGGAGATTAGGCAAAGAGGTGCAATTAAGTGGCCTGTAGGATTAGCAGATTTGAATCCGCTAGACTTTTTTTGTGGACTCATGTTAAAAGCAAAATTTTCAGTACTCAACCGGAACCCTGACTTACGTCAACGGATTATCGCTGAATGTCGACAAATTACTCTAGAAATGCTTAGGAATGTGCGACGTTATATTGAACAAAATTTTTACTACTGTATAGAAACTGGGGGAAAATATTTTGAACAGCTGCAGTAATAGGTAAGTTATTTTAAACACACGAGATCAAAAATTTAAACCGTGTGAAACTAGTTTTACTCTAGCTAAAAAAAACTATTAACTATCACTTTAAAACCTTATCAAAATTTAAAACAAAGACGTAAAAAATAAATAAAAACCATAACGTTCTACACTAAAAAAACTGTTAAAAGGCATTTTTGAAAAAGTACTGACCAAATTAAAAAAGTATTGATCAGCTTTTAAAATGAGGTGTTATTTGACTATCATACTCATCTTGTGTGTGTGTGTGTGTGTGTGTGCGTGTGTGTGTGTATTGCGAAAATAGACGGACTCTGAATAAAAATACAAAAAAAGTCCATGTGAATAAATATAAGAGAATGAAATTTGGGGTGGATGTTTACATATCCTGGAAACGGGTTAAAATCTGCAACCTTCAATGTTTTTTTCACCGGGGTTGGAAATTTGCAATTTATATCAATACCATCTATAATGTAAAGTAAACACGAGAGAGAACCAAAGAAATGTACTGTTAAATGGAAACACGGAATTGTTAAAGTTATGTATGATTTTATTACAGTTTTTATTACATCTGATTGAACCTCTACGTTTATTTTATTAAAAAAAAATTGTGTTGGTATATATTGGCATGTACTTTTAAATAGTAGGTATTGGTGGAAAACACGTTATAAAGTATTTATAGTATCGGATTAGAGTAATTTGTAAAGGGTGTGTCATTTTCAATATTTCGAAGGAATATCAAAAGTAGAATATTACGGTTTTTACATTAGTCTCCTATTTTTTAACGAAATATCAGATTATGCATTTGTTATGACTTCTTTTGCTTTTTTTCATTTACATCATTTATTGCCTTTGAGATGTATAATGCCCTCCGTAGAAAATATTTTAATTTTCGAATTTCGAACACGACTCGGGCAGTAGTTTGTAAATTACACGAAAATACGTTAGAATACATAAACATAACTGCGTTATTGGGCCTTTAATGCAGATGTCTTCACTGGACATAGATTTTACCAAGTCTTGGCACAATTTCAACACATTCTGCTGAATGCATGACGATTACAAACCGACTTGTAGACAACTTTACCTATCTTTCAAGGATTTACATCTCTAGGTTATGTCATTTAGACTGGATCTACAGTTTAATGTGCAATCCGAACCGCAAAAAACAGTACAAAGTGATGGACACAATCAGACTACTAACTACGTTAACAGCTTAAACTTCGCTGATCTGAAAGAAGCGGTGTTTTAACGAAGCAAAAGCAGTTGATGCCATATTTTTTTAAATTAAGTACTTTACCAGCACACAGCATAAGATTAAAAAATATATACGAGACCCATTGTTTATATAATTACTCTTAACGCTTATTAATATATGTCCAGACAAACAAATGAAACAGGTATTTAAAACTTACCGTAGCTTTATTTGTTCCGGGAGCTCCACAATCCACAAGTTTGGCCTTAATCTCTTCACTATCCATTTTTTTCTGACTAGCCAAATCATCTATGAATGCCACGAAATTCTGAAAATTTATGGTCTTTGATCTACAAAGTGAAATATCTTATAACGACCCATTTTACGAATTAACAATATATACCGTTTAGCTATTCGTGTTTTTGGTACATTTAAGAATTTGCTTTTCACTAATCATAAAAAGAAGTTATGGTTTTAATTTTTCGGCAGTGTCACAGCCAGCTTTAGTTTGAAGAAATTTTATATAGCTGACCTGACTTGCCCTATATATTGTTCTATACATAAGCTGATATAAAATGTCGTATTTTTCTGCTTTTGAAATTATTCTTTATAAATCATAGGTTTAAATTTTTTTCTATAACAGTTATTAATGATGACGCCTAGATACCAAAATTAGGGAGGCAGTTTTTCTTTGTAAAGAAGTAAAATTAACAAAATATATTGATTTGCTAAACGGCTTTGTACCAATCAGTACAAGTTCATGCAGGGAAGTAAACCATATTTGTGACTCTCCGTATATTTAAACCAAATGTAAAATAGCCATCTTGTGTATTTTTTCCGTAGGTTCCTAAAGAACACTTAAGAAAGCAATACATAGGTACTACTATGACACAAAGTTAACATTTAATTTGGGGACACTTTAGAAGTTTACGATTTAAGTTGGGAAGTAGGAAAAGTTTAACAAAATTACCTATAGACAGTGCTGTCGCAATTACTTTTAAAAAGTAATTTAATTACAATTACCAATTACTCTTCTAAGTAAAGTAATTCAATTATCAATTAAAGCTAAAAGTAATTGAATATTTTAGCAATTACTTTATTTAAACTACCTCATATATTTAACATGATACACGCAATAAATAAAATATTTATACTAATATGCATCATACACGCACGTCACGCTATTCAAACTGCTTTCTTGGCAAGTTCAACATTAAATGACTCTAAAATAAATATTTCTTTTTATCCTACCCCAAACATCAACAGACTTTTCCACAAAAAAAACGGTGGCGGTAAGCATCAATCGAAAATACTAAATCGGCGCGGAGGCGGCGTTCGCCGGATTCAAAGCGGCCCGCCGTGTTTCAAGATGCTCTTTCTGCCTGGCCAAAATTCGGTCAGATTCCCCATAAAGAAAGGTAATTAAATTTTTGGTAGTAATTTAATTTATTTATTAAGTAATTGAATTAATTTCAAAGTAATTGAATTACTTGGTATTTGTGAAAATCAATTACCAATTACAATTACATTATCCTATTAATTGATAATCCAAATACAATTACCTTTTACAGAAAGTAATTAAATTAAAGTAATCCAATTACTGAGAAGTAATTGAACACGATTTTTCAATTATTTTATTTTAATTACCGCCAGTTCTTCCTATAGTCAATGATCCATAAACAACCTATAATGTCAAAACACAAAAAGTAAATATTCTGTCTTAGTCTAACGTTTATTACTACTTTTAACACATACTGGTAAAGTGATACATATAATGAAATTATTTTTGTTGTTACTAAAAATAAATGCGAAAATCCTTTTATTACAACATATTAAAAAAATAAGGTTTCAAAAGCGAACCAATAAATAATAAAATGAATGTTAATTTTATGGCGTGTTTCAATTAAAATGATTTTTTTAAATAATCTTTCAGATTTTACGGACGAAGTACACAATATGGCTAATTCACATTTTTTTTATACGACGAACGCAGCAAATGTTGCCCTGTTTAGTCCATGGTTGACATAGTTTCACTGTCGTACTTGACGATAGTCTGCACTTAAAAAGTATGAAGCTTTTAAATATTTTTTTTAACTTAAATTTTAAGTGGTTAATAATATTTATTCAACTAATATTAAATTTGGCAAATATACACATGGGTTAGTTTTGATTTGAAGGAAAGATTTCTTTATTTTTTAAAGATTTGTTCAAAAAATATCTTTTATTATCCATTTTACAATTTAATTTTTTCATCTCTCAAACGAAAGACTTTTCTGCTGTAGAAATTATACAAAAAATCTTTCAACAAAAGTGGCCAAGATCTACTTATTGCAGCCCGAAAACCCACAGGGCAGAAAATAGCACAAATTAGTTAATTAGAGCTATATTTTTATGTGTTAATCTTTATTTTAATCCTAAATTTTTCGAATTCTTATTATTGATTATAGGAAAAAATAGTTTATTAATTTGGAGGAAAATGTTCTCTGCAACTAATGGTTCCTTAATACGCATCACTGTTATGGTGGACAAAAATGCGACAAAGAACTGCTGTTACAGAACTGGCCAAGGTACAGAGACTTGCTTGCTTAGCTATAACAGGAGCAATTAAAACAACCCCAACAGCAGCCATGGAATGTCTCTTAGACCTTCCACCACTTAACCTCATAGTGATGGGACAGGCAAGAATGAGACTTCCGACTGCAACAAAAACCAACTGGTGTCTAGTTTGGGACACAACAACATTAAAAGTCAGGTTGGCGGCAACATCCTGGATGAGAAAATAGACCAGATGATTCCCCAATACTCATTCAACAAAAACTTCGAGATAAAAATTCCAGATCGAAGTGAGTGGCAGCAACCCGATCTCCCCGGCACGGTTGGAGTCATTATCTGGTATACGGATGGTTCCAAAACCGAGCAGGGATCTGGAGCGGGCGTGTACAGTGAAATGAGGAAATCACAATTCTCCATTCCACTAGGAACACACAGTACTGTATTTCAAACTGAAATATATGCTTTACTGCACTGTGCAAAAGAAAATCACAGGAGGGCTTACAAAAACAAGCGGATCTGCATAACAACAGACAGCCAGGCGTCACTAGGGGCACTAGTAAACCCCGAGGTAACGTCCAAGCTGACATGGGAATGCCAAAAAGAACTGGAGGTCCTGGGAGAACGCAACAGGGTAACTCTCCTGTGGGTACCAGGACATTCGGGAATAGAAGGCAACGAAAAAGCGGATGAGCTAGCAAGACATGGATCATCCACACCAGATTGGACCAGAACCTGCCCTTGGAGTGACCAAAACCACAGCACGAGGGCAAACCAGGGAATGGATCCGAAACAAACACAAGGAATACTGGGAGAACCTCGGTAGAATAAGACATGGAAAGGGCTTCATAAGGGGCCCATCCAAAAGAACGAAGGAAGAACTACTCAGACAAAGTAGGAAAAGACTTCGCATAACAGTAGGGTTGCTAACAGGGCACGATAACCTAAGAGGGCACCTACACACATACAATGGGGACCCAAGTTGCAGAATGTGCGACGAGGGGGAAGAAACAGCCTACCACATACTGTGTGAATGTGAAGCGTTCAATCACAAAAGACAGGCATTATTTGGGCAACCGAAAATGAGCTCACAGGAATTTATCAACCAACCAGTCTCGGGGTTATACAGAATTGTAGAAAGAACAAGACTAATGGGAGGATTGGTATAAAAGACAATGGGAGATTAGGCACAAAAAGTCCAAGAGGCTGCGCTGTCTCCGGTAGTGAAAGACGGTTCCCAGGAGGAAGAAGAAGAAGAAGAAGAATGTTTGCTTAAAGAAGTACTAATTAATTATTAAGCTTAGGGCGGTATAACTTTATTTGAGTAAGTTGCAATTTGTTTGTGGCGACCAAGCTGTGAATTGAAATTGAAGAAATTAGACCGAGCCGTACCTGTTTTTGGTTAAATGTACGAGGTGATAAGCATGTTTTAGCAGTAAACACCTAAAAAATGTATATAAAAAATATGTAGATTTGATCCTTCTGAGAAATGGCTGAAAAAATTGTTAAATAAACATAATAAAAAGAAATTAATTAAAAAGATTTTTTTCTGCTTCAATTGCCCACAAAAAAAATAAGTGGTGTGTTCTGGGTGTCGGACTAGGATTTTTTCAAGTATTTTTTCCGCTGAACACGAAGCGGAAGAAATTGGGTCAAACAGCAAATAATCGTGAAAAGGCGTAATTTCAGATATTTAAAGATTTTTTTAAAATTTATAACGTTGATATCTTAAAAACTATAGAATACACACGATATTTTATATGGCATAAACAATGTATTTTTAAAAGACCTTTAATTTAAGTTATTTTACCTTTTTCTTTAAATGCAATATTTTTTGAGTTACAATAAAAAACCGAATATTTAGTATTTTTTAAGATATACCTCTGGAAAAAATTTGAAAACTATTTTTTTTATTTTGGATTTTTCTGCAAATTTTAGGTGATTTGGGATTTAAATAAATAAAATAAAAGATTTATTATATATAAGAAAAAAACAAAAACCACATCAATTTCGTTTATATCTCCTTTATAATTTATCCTATCAAAAATGTTTATATAACCGTTTTATAGACAATTTCAAAAGATTTTTTTTGTTTCATAAAATTTTTTGTATCTCTTATAGTTTATATTATAGTCGTATTCCATTCCGTGGTAGCAGGTTTCAGCCCATGTACCGTGTCGGTTTTTTAGGGTTTTTTCCATTTTTTGCTGTTTGACCCCCAATTTTGACTTTAGATTCGTGTTCAGCTTGTTGCACAATAGCAACAGACAAAAAATAAAAAAAGTTCTTGTGTTTGGCATTAATTTTTGGATTCTTTAGATTTTTGTGAGAAATTTCATATTTAGTCAAAAAAAAAAAACTTTATGCCATGTTGGAAAACCCTGCCAAATTTCGTGTGAAAAATGGACAATTTGCAATTCGCGTGGAGTCAAGAATAGAGAACAACTTGTTTTCTGATAGATAAGGCTTAGTCTAATTTTTGGATGATTTTTTAAAATAAAGTTTAGTTTCTTACTTAAATTTATTAAAGGCGATTCCAGTATCAGTTGTAGTTAGCTTCTTATCAAAAACCTGGGCTTGTTTAAACCACTTATCGATCTGCGTTAAAGTTATCGTTTTTCCATCAGCTTTTGTGTCTCCAAATTTTGCAAAAAGAATAAACTGCTGGTCAAGTTTAATTGCCATTCTTTGATATTTTTACTTTATATTTAATATGAAATTTTATTGAATTTTAGGATAATTTAATACATAAAATTTATGATAAAATGAAAGAATGATTGAAATTTAACGTTAATTTTACTGCGCTGACACTGAAATTTGACTGACGACTGAGGTGTTGCTTTAATCCACCTTACTAGGTGGTTTATTTTAAGGGATGATACGTTTGACCTAGTTATTTTAGTAGTTGTTTTATATAAATACGTTTTTGTAGGTGGTTGCCATAGTAAAAATAGGGGTGCGTAAATTCTTTGTGTCAAAAAATATAAGAATGCGTTAAAGCTTTTTCATTTAGAACATTTTCCTTAAATTAAAAGCCTATAGCCCAATTGCATCGCTTTCTATTTAATCTAGGATTATCTAATCAAAAGTTTACATTTAATTCAGGGATTATACGAATTTGGCTTGCAAAAGGGCGAATCCAAAACATATATAAAACCTAGGATTAAAATTATTGCACAATATGGCAACGGATATTAAACTTTTATTTTATAATGGTTTCTTCCCTGTTTCCTTCTTTTTAAAGGATAAAAATTGTGTTTCTCACGTTTCCTTTTTCTTGGTTTTAAAATAATTGAATATTTATAATTTTACTACACTGTTTTTTAAATAAAATGTATGCTGTTAAAGACAGAAACCGTAATCCGCAAAGAACTGCAAATTTTATTGCTATTAAAAAAGAACTTCCTATATATTTGTAGATAATTATTAAAGGGCATTTTAGAAAATAGGAAACATTTTTTTTAATATTTAGAAGAAAATACTTAGTATAAAGGAAAAACACACAAATTCCCGGCAAATAGTGTAGGTGTAGAGATATTTTAGGTGTGGTTTTTCCCTTGACCTTATTTGATTTATTTATAGATAATATCTACAAGTTTACATTTATAGGACTAGATAAGGGCAGATATAGATTTTCACTTGGCAGTAATGGGGGTATTCTAAATCATCCTCGATTTCTTCCAGAGCATTGTATACCGTATTGTTTAAAAGATGAAACGTCTGGAAAAATTGATTAGTTCAAATATTCAAAATTATTACCCCATACATATTTCCGCCTTAAAAAAAACAAATCCTATTACGTCATCGTCGAATATATAATTTTCAAAAAGCACCAATCCGTCAAATCAAAAAAATATTTTAAGGTTAGAGAACCTGGATTAGCATCTAATTCGCATTTAACCCCTCATTTTTGATGGATTAAAAATAATTCTAGTTTTAGAAATTAATTCAGAATTTAAATAGCCTTAATCCTGGAGTGGCCAAGCTGGTGTAGTTTCTAGCGTACCAGCCTCTCACCACAACAAACACATGGTCATAATCCGATTAATAGTTTCGGAGAAATCCTTGGACGAACATACATACATACACTATTTTGTATATTTGTTTGGAAGCCCTAATAGATTATCATATGTGAATGCAGTGGCGGCTCCTCCATTGGGTCATTTGGTCAATGACCTCCCAATATTTTTAAATAATATTTTCGAACAAAAACATAATAATGATATAAATGAGAAAAACTTTTTTTTTCAATCTTTCAAATTTTCCTTTATTATTCTAAGCATATAAACTCGAGCCGAGTCAAGTTTTCCCGATCTAATTTACGATTGGTCGATTTTGGCTGCTTTCCGAAGCAGTGTAATTGCATGATCTGGGTCAACAGCCGCGAAGAGGAAAATTACGCATTTTTCAAGATGTTTGTTTGTTATGCGGTTATTATAGAACGGATTATATACGATTATAGGATTTTATTTTTTGTTGGTGTATGTTTTTGTAATGTAAATTCGGAAACTGTGCATTTGTTGACAATTTTGTGTACGTTACCGATGACACATGTAGAGAGCGAGAGATGCTTCTCTACAATAAATAGAATAAAGACATTTTTACGCAACACAATGGCGGAAGGTAGACTCTCTGCGTTGGCCATGTTAAGTATTGAAAAGGCCTTTATAAATAATATTGTAAATTACAATGAAGAAGTAATCAATCATTTTGCAAGTGCCAAAGACAGAAGGATTGAACTAAAATTTATGACTATTTAGGTAAGTTAAGTAACCCTTTTTATTTTTTATCATATAAAATATGCTTATTTTTAACCTATAAGTTGCCGTCATACCTCTGGCATAGCGATATTACTGACTGCCGGGTGTGATATTTTTTTTTAGAGTATGTTGTGCAATTTTTATGTTTAAACAGATGTCGATGCATATTATTTGTTATATTGATATTTTTCTTAATAAATAGAAATATAATCTTGCTTAATCATTTATATTTGAATTTTCTTTCTTGTTTTTTCCTTGGAGTAAACGTCTGTGTGAAATAAAATGCCTAAAATTGTTTTTTTTTACTAAAAATCAGTTAAGTTATATGCATTTTAAATTTAAGCTAATGAGCTCCCCGAAAGATTGACCACGAGCCGCCACTGTGTGAATGTGAATATAATGTAGTTCCAGTAATGTTACATACATACGTTTCGATTGATAACCTCCTTTTTTTAAGTCGGTATTATATACAGAGTGATTCATGAGGAAATGTCAATACTTCAGGTACGTAGTCAGGGTCCAAAAACAAACATTAAAGTCTATACAAATATGGGTCCGCAAGGGCTTCGTAGCCGAAATACAGGGTGTTCACCACAAAGCTGACATGTGCTTAGAAGTAAATAGTGGAATTTTTGAAAATTATAAAACCTAGCTTAGGTTTTGTCGAACATAATTTAAGAACAATAATTTTATTGAAAATTAAAATACATATTGTTTAATTATACATTTTGTTTTTATTTTTTTAAATTTTGCTATAATAAAATCAGAGGCATCGTATTTTTTAAAATCCAAATATCTCAAAAACGGTTGCTTATATTAACTTTTAACAGGTATTACCTTTTTCACGTAAAAATAACAAAACAATTATTTAATTTACTTAAAAATGTAATACAGGGCCGTTCCAAAAAGTTGTGATTGTTCAAATTAGTAAAAAGACCTGTAGGTCGCACCCCTTACAATTACAATTTTGGACACCCTGTAGAGTTCGAATTAACCAAACATGACCTAAGCGACTGATATTACGTTACTTATTAAGCTCTTTGTTTAGTTGTATTAATCAAGCACTATTGGTATTTTTATTCCTTTCTAAATTCAATGGCAAAACAGTTTTTTGTTATATTTTATTTTTTCTCTGATTAAACCGATGATGAAAAATTTTAGAGGAATATAAATGACCACAAGAGGTACCTAAATATACAAAAATACAGAGCATTCCATTTAAAAATGCACCATCGTGACGTCACATTTTTTGTGACACCCTGTATAAATATTTTCCTAAAACACTGTGGGTTAAAGGTAACGTCTGCAAAATATGAAAATTTTACAGTGAATAATAAATGAGCTACAAAGGGGTGACTGCAGGACCCTGTATATATATATATAATATATATATATATTATATATATATATATATATATATATATATATATATATATATATATATATATATATATATATAATGATAAGGGTAGTCTTGACCGACTATTAATAAATCCAAAATCTTGAGGGTTCAAGATTTTAGACTTTTATTATATATATATATATATATATATATATATATATATATATATATATATATATATATATATATATATATATATATAAACATTATTAACACCCCGTATTACGGCCCTTGCGGACCCAAATTTGTATAGACTTTTATTTTTATTTTTGGAACCTGACTACGTACCTCCAGTATTGACATTTCCTCATGAATCACCCTGTATACCATAAAATAATAAAATGTGTGACTGATTTTGGACATATCTTTTATTGGAATTGAATATACGTTTTTTTAATCAAAATTTTATTTGTGTTGCATGTACACTATTTTATTGCAATTAAAAAATAAATATCCCATATCAAAACATTTTTCGAAGTATTTTTTGCTACCCAAATCAACTACACTACTGCAAAAAATTAAGGAAATAAAAAAATATTTTGAATTTTTAGTGATTTTTGGAGGGCTGTATTTCTGTGAAAAATGGTCGTATCGAGATCGTAAAAAAGCATCTGGAAGCTTAAAAATTCTGGTTTTCAGACCTTTGGTTAAAAAAATTTAAGAGCGACAGTTATCGAGTAATTCAAAGGTATAACACAATTTTTTTTTTTTTGGTTTTTTGAGATCTACAGGCTTGGAAAAATTTTTACACTAAAATCATGGTATAGACTTGATATCCTGTTCATTTAGCTTCAGTTCAAAATCTGAAATAAATTTCCTATAAAGTTGGCTTGTGGCTGTTGAAAAAAAAGGTTTTTTATCCTTAATTTTAACCTGAAAAAAATGAAAAAAGATACTTTTTTTCTTGTTTCGAAAAATCGTCCGTATCTTTGCGAATGTTCATAAGGAGCCTAATGTTTGCACGAATTTTTATACCCCAATGTAGCCTCAACAAACTTGCAAATCGGCAGATCCGTCGACCAGATGGTTTTTTTAAACTGTTTGATCAAAATTTCAGAAAACATTAAAGGAGCAAAATTTATTTTTACAAGGACCTTGTAACCCTCGTAAAAACGAAAAATTGGGTTTATCATAAAAAAATCTCACAACTGAGCATCTTTTATCCATTGAATTTGGAAATTTAAAGAACATTTTTTTTCAAAAAATACCAAATATACAAGGTGTGTGTGTGTGTGTGTGTATATAAGTACCTTTTATTATCTCCTCCATTTCGAATTACCACCTCTGCAAAATGCGCCCAACCTAGGGTTGCCAGGCGTCCCGATTTAGGCGGGACTGTCCCGCTTTGGTAAGTTAAGTCCCGCGTCCCGCTTAGCAAGGCTTAAGTCCCGATTTTTCACAATTTTAGTAAAATTTTATTTTCCCATTAATCTAAAATTATTTGAACTTTAAAACATTTTTGTACGCGTTTGCGGCAATAAGTTTTGAACATACTCCTATAGCAGAGTTCGGCCCCATGAGTTTTTTAAATCTTTATGACAGCTCACGAAGGATTATTATATATGTATTATATCCTACATATTATACATATAATATATAAACCTAAGTACCAAAGTACCGTGAGTGCCGGGTTTTCTGGTGTTTAACCCATTTCTTCCCAGTTGTTCCGTCAACGTTGTCCAAGCACTGAAACATGCAAATGTTGCATTTCACAGCACGTTTTAGACAACGCGGTAGTGCCACCACGGACGTTATTTTAAATAACTACTACCTAACAATGTCTCTCCGGCTCTGGGAATCGAATCCAGATCGCCGGAGTGGCGAGCCAAAACTCTGACCACTACGCTACCGGAGAGACTAATAGACAAATAGTGAGAGAATATTCAGTTTAATGGTAATGTCATGGCGAAAAGAAAGGAACAAATTATCCATGGAAAACTTAGAGGCGGAACTTATGATTAAGTATAATTATGACCTTTCTTGTGTAAATTTTGCCAAATATTTAAAAAAGGAAGAAAACTCCATTTAGAAAAAGTAAAATCAAAGCAAAAATATTTAAATTTATTTAACATTTCTTTGTTTTCTTTATATATCTATATATATATATATATATATATATATATATATATATATATATATATATATATATATATATATATATATATATATATATATATATATATATATATATATATATATATATATATATATATATATATATATATATATATATATAAAATAATTAGTGAGGCTCACTATAAATTATCGGTATCTCAGAAAGTAAAGAACACATTTTTATGTATTACTTGAGGGGTTTAAAAAATGGTAAAAATTGGCAGAGAAAAAATGTCCCGATTTTTAAAAATAAAAATATGGCAACCCTAGCCCAACCGCTGTGTTCACATATCGTCGTTGTGGTTGGGCCCAGTAGGATCTTTTGGAACATGCGCTAGAGTTGCTGGTAATCGGCAACTCTCTTGGCTAGCGTATGAAACGGGATCCGAAGCTAAGATGAACACAAGGCTTTAACTCAAGGTGTAAGCATACCGTGCTGATAAGTAAATGACATCCTGTGCCTTAAACAGGTGTCTCCAACGGTACCTCTGAGATACAGGGCGACCTCTCAGAGTATCTAGCCTTACTACGGTAATGCGGGGCTCTGCCGTGGTGGAAACATAGGAACAAAGTGAGAAAGGTGCCGCTGACCGAAACAGATAAATCCGTTTCGAGAGGTACCACTCAAGGTCACAAGCAAACAAAGGTGCGCCGACCGAAACGGGTGAATCCGTTTCGTAAGGTGCCCTGAGTCACCGGCGCCTGGTTCACGGGAAAGGACTAACCATCCCGAACAAACAGGTGCTTAGGAAGAGAGTTCCTGAATCCAGACAAAAGGCGGACAGAACCGCCTTTATAGGAAAAAGGGTTCCCTGGCTTTAAACAGAAAGCGGAAAGGACTGTTTTCATAGGATAAGGCCGGAGATGCGGCCTCAGAAAGAACATCTGGTTCCTGTAACAAGGACCTAGTAGCTACCCACGTCACTAGACCGGGAGAGGAGGGCATGATGGATCTAATCGTCTGCTCGTCATATTCTCCAGGAGACAGAGACACCAGAATATATTGTGCTCGTGTCCGGTAGCGACACGAGTAAAAGGAGATGTAAAAACTCTCTCCCAATCTGGTATCGGATTCATTGGAAGTCCGATCCTGTTGGGAGAAATATAAAAAGGTGTGAGCCACAATAGACCGAGCGGTCGCAGTGGAGGGCGTAAAAAGTCCACTCACTTTAAACCTACCTATCTGCAAAATGCGATTTCAGATTACTACAGGATTCTTTGTTAAATTTATCTGGACACACTGGAGTGGGGGTCAATTTAGTACATTTTAAAAATTCACTTGTTTCATTTTTAACGGACTTGGAGAAAAATATTGACTTATTCTCCAAGCAATGTACTGTCGATGTCGCCGCACCACAATTTCCCCAATTTTCAAATTTATTAAAAGTTGATCCCCTGGGCTCATCTTATCTTCTATATGCGAAAAGTGGTGCCATTTATCCTCAAATTTTCCACAAAGCTAACAAGTACGAAAAAAAAGTTTTGCTTTAGAAACCTATCTCTTTGATCCAAAAGAACTATCCAACAGTTTTTTAAAAACTAACACAAACACACCCACACACAAACGTGCGTATGCACAAAGGAAGCGTAAAACCGACCGTGCAACCTCCACGTGGTACGCTTTGTGTGATCCAAATACAGACGGTCGACACAAAAAATCAAAATTTTATTTTTTTTATTTTTTTATATCAATTTTTTTTGAATTCCCAATTTAATGGATAAAAGATGCCCAATAGGGGAAATTTTAAGAAAAACTTAATTTTTCATTTTTACGAGAGTTACAAATTTTGCTCCTTTAATTTTTTCTGAAATTTTGATCAAACGGATTAGAAAAACCATTTGGTCGATCAATCTACCGATTTACAGGGTTGTTGAGAGTACATTGGGGTATAAAAGTCCTGCAAACATTAGACCCCTTATCAATATTCCCAAAGATACGGATGATTTTTTGGAACAAGGAAAAAAATCACTTTTTTCCTTGTTTCGTTTTTTCCAACGGCCGCAAGCCAACTTTGTAGGAGATTTATTGCAGATTTTGGAACTGACCTTCAATTTTCTGTCAGATGACTAGTTACTGCGATATCGATGGTTAAAGCCAAAAAGAACCTTTTGCATTTAAATTCGGATATCTCCGGAACAAATCATCGTAAAAAAATTCTAAAAGAGAGATAAAGCTGAATGAACAGGCTATCAAGTCTATATCATGATTTTACTGTAAAAAAAAATCCGACCCAAAAAATAATCGCAAAAAATTTACAAAAAAATGTCTTTGTGTTATTCCTTCAAATTACTCGATAACTCTCGCTCCTACAAATTTTTGGCCAAAAGATCTAAAAACTAGAATCTTCAAGCTTCAAGATGCTTTTTTTACGATGTCGATACGACCATTTTTTACAGAAGTACAGATCTCCAAAAATCACTAAAAAATCACAATTTTCTTCTCCCTTAGTTTTTTGCAGTAGTGTAGTTTAACAAAATTGTATGGGGTTTAAAAATTAAAATAGATTTCAATAATTACACAACTTTTTACGAGTAGTTTATTTAAGCGCCGATGTATATCATCAAAACCTGTGTATTCTAACTGTTCTATTATTAAAATTTTCTATAATTCAGAAAATCAAATAGATGCAACACAAATCTTCAAAATAAAATTTTTATTTTCGGCAGGAAACTCACAGAATAAACATAAACATCATTAATGTGCGCGAAATACAAAAATTTCGTCCTACGGTTCAGTTCACTCTAGTACCTCATAGCGCGATCTTCTTAGAATTCTCGCTAAAAACGCATCGCGGCATCTTCGAAAAAACACCTAATATCCTCATAGGTTTTCTCAGTCTTTTACCAAAGGATCATCCGTTTTCAAAAGGTAAATATTTAATATTTTTTCTTTAAAATATGTCTTTTTAATGTTGCTTATCTTATTTGAGTGTTTAATAATTTTAATATTTCAAAAGGACTATATTTTGTTATTGTTTAAATACAAGACGTTCTTATTACTAATATATTTTTTACAAATTTTGCTATTTGAAACCTACTATACCGTTTAATATACTTTTATATAAATTGATATTTTTTAAATATAATCATATATCTACAAATTAATAATAATATTAAATACTATGTCGACTTAAAAACCAATTATAGTACAATAACTTTAGAACAAGGAATGCTTTATTTTAGTTAGAGGTTAAAATATTTTCTACAACATACAGAAAAAATAGTTGTTTTCCTTAAATGAAAATAAATTTTCATCAAACATTGAGAGATTTTATCTCAACAATGCCTCTTTGTGTACTTTGGCCTATTGAGTTTCAGAAATCGATCGTGTTGCGCATGGTTTAAGGGCAAAACTGCAGAGTCCCTTTTTTCCTTAGGAAAACAGGCACTCTAAGCTCCAATTTCTATTTGTGGAGATGACATCAGTAAAAGTGGTGTGTTTTTCTAATTAATGGACTGTCATTTAATGTTTCCATTCTTTATATTTAACTCTTCATATCAGTCTCTCAACTTAACTGGAGGCTAGTTAAAACCATATTTTTAATTTGTGGTATTTTTGTAACTATCTAAGATTTTTTCGTTAAAATACAAGTGGAAACAGAAAAATAAAACAATTTAAATTTTAAACAGTTCAAGTTATAGTCTGGAATATAAAATATATAAGCCAATTTTCTTATGCTGCTCCCAATAGAATCACACGAACTGCAAATTTTACACATCCGTTCACAGTCCAGCCGGACAGGCCTTAAACTTTCTCACTTTCTTTGTTTTTTCATCCCTAGAGTATCTACACTGTGAAATAATAATATTTAACAACACATTTTTTTTAATAGATTGGTAAAATTTTTCAATCAATGGTTGGTCTATGAAAAGGGAAAAATATGTAGCTGTTCTGACAAAATATAATTAGACAGCAAACTGCTTTCTTTTGCCCTAAAATAACCGTTTCTATCTCTTTAGTTTCAAAATTCAAATACAGTGGATTTCAAATTTTTTTAAAAATTTTTTTTTATTTTTTTTTTAAAAATTTTTTTTTTAAAAAAAAAAATTTAAAAAAATTAAAATTAAAAAAGGGAACCCCCAAAAAAAATTTTTCCCTTTTTTACTCATTGTCTCTTAGGGAAAAAATGTTTATTTAACAGAAAAATATTAAGTTTATACATCATTGAAAAATTTGGGTTATAATTGTTCCCAAAAAAAGGGAATAAAAAAAATTTAGTGCCGATTTAAAAAAAAAAGGGGGATGGTTTCGAAAACGAAAAATCGTACGGAAAATTTAACGCTGGTTTTTGAGCTTAAGAAGTGGCCATGAGAAAGTGCCTTTTTTTTTTTCCCTTTTTTAAATAACGCCATAAAAAAAAAAAAAGGGGAAACAGCAAAAATTTGGTTTTTTCCGGATATCTCCGTGTTTTTCCGGGGAAATTTTTTAAATTTTTTTAAACGGCATTTAAAAAGGAAATTAAATGCGCAACCTTTTCCTAATTTTTAACCCGGGGGTTTGGATTCTTACGGTTTTTTAGATCCCCATGGGGCACTTTAATCTGTGGCAACCCCTTTTTTATATTTTATAAATTTTTATTTTTATTTTTATTTTTATTTTAAAATTTTTATTTTTATTTTTATTTTTATTTTTATTTTTATTTTTATTTTTATTTTTAAAATTTTAAAATATATATCTTTTATTATTACGAGTTCGAGGAAATTTTCAATTTTTTTTTTTTTTTAAAATATTAATTTGTGCCATATTTATGTAAACCGGGTCTGCGTCGAGACTGAAATCCGTCATTACCCGAAATGACTAGTAAGTACATGTTTCGGCAAATTTAATAAAAATATTAAAGTGGGGGAAATAGTTAATAATTTTTCCGCAATGGGGGGACAATGAGCCAAAAAACGAAAAAAAAAAAATGACACGCGACCAACACCTTTTTAAACCATTACATGTAATGCCTTGGATCCGTTTTTGGGGGGGAAAAAAAGGGTAAAATTTTCTTAATTCATTGTTTGGGTTTGGGGAAATTCAGGGGGAAGGCTAAATGGTTCACCTTTTTTTGGTCAAATAAGATTTTTTTGTTTTTTTCCGGCAATTTTGTACTTTTTAAAGTCATTTCAGGGATAACAGATTTTTTTTGTTTGACCAATATAATATAAAATTTGCGAAAAAGGGAATTTTTTAAAATAAATTTTAATCCATTTGGGAAAAAATTTTTTTTAAAAGAAAAAAACCCGAAGACTATAAATCTCATTAGTTTTAATCATTTAATTTTTTGTTAAGGAAAAAAAAATTAATATTAAAAAAAATTTGAAAACCAAAAAAGAAATATAAATTTTAATTTTTAAAAAGGAAAATTTTAAATATTATTGTTAACCACAACACATAATCGAATTGGTTTTATTCTGGCTCTCGTTCTTAACACTTTACTCAAATAATGACGTAATGTTATTTTTAGTTATTACTACACTCTTATTTTTAATTTAAAAATGTTTATTTTAAAAGGTATGGCATATTTTATTGTTTTTAAATGTTATTAAAAACCTAGTTTTATCTTTATCATTAAGTAAATAGAATTGAAAAGTATTAAAATAATATGCCTGCAATACATACAAAAAGTGTTTAAAGAAAGTAAGTGGAAATTAAATAAAAGATAATATTCTAGCAATATATTTTAAATTGCTTGAAGTAACATTACCTAAGATTTTCTTCATCTAGGTCTAGGTCTAGGTGAACCTTTTGCACCTTTGATTGAGAACCTATTTAAATGCATTACCTCACGTTGCCCCAGTGGTAAAGAAGTATCCGTAAAACGTTGGATTGAAAGAATTAGAATGGCCCACTGGCGGACCAGATCTAAATTCGATTGAGAATTTATGGAACGAATTGAAAAGAGCTGAGTATTAGACTATTCCCCAGGAATTATTTCGGTGCTAAGAAGATTGCGAGCTGTCTTGCTGCGAGAGGATACATACTCCATTAAATTGTTTCCTTTATTTTAAAATAATTTTTTTGCGTTTAATTTTTTTAATAAAAAACCTAAAATCAGGGTCAGTTCTGGCTGGTTTGTTTTAAAGCTTACTTTGAAACAGAATGTTATTGGTTCATATGTTGTCTAACTAAAGTTAAATACTTTAAAAGATTTAAATTTCTTTGCCTAAGTAGTTGATGTCAGTAAATTAAAAATCACTATAAAAATTTAAAAAAAAAGGGTTTTTTTTAAGAAATAATGTAGGCATAACAAAAAATTCTTTGGCGCTTGTACAACGATAACTACATATATATAAAAGGTTTTTAAATATTGAACTAAAATAAATAATATTTTAATAAATTAAAGTTATGATCAAATCAAATATTATAGCAAATGGTTTTATACAAGATGATGTAGGTATGACAAGTTTATCCTTGGTGGTTGTTATCAAAATGTTTAGAATATTTTACTCAAAAAAATGGTATGTCATGAATAAAATTTTCTATAAAAATTTCGCAATTACTTTCTAACAATAAATATTAAGAAAGTTATACACGACAAAATTATAGTTACAAGTTTTTCTTGTGTTTTTTCAAAATATTAGAATATTTTACTCAAAAATGGTAAGTTTTATAAATAAATTTTATGGTAAAAATTTCGGCAAATTACTTTCTAACAATCAAATATTATAGCAAATAGTTTTCACGAAAAATTATGCAGGTATCACAAGTTTATTCTTGGTGGTTTTTTAAAATATTTAGAATATTTTCCCAAAAAAAATGGTAGGTATGTCATAAATAAAATTTTACCTTAAGGTAAAAATTTCGGCAAATTATTTCTGAACAATCAAATATTATAGCAAATAGTTTTAACGACAAAATTATGCAGGTATCACAAGTTTATTCTTGGTGGTTGTTTTAAAATATTTAGAATATTTACTAAAAAAAAATGGTATGTCATGAATAAAATTTTCCTTTAAGGTAAAAATTTCGGAAATTATTTTTCTGTAACAATCAAATATTTAGAAAATGGTTTTAACGACAAAATTATGAGGTATTACAAGTTTATTCTGGTGGTTGTTTTCAAAATATTTAGAATTTTTTATCAAAAAAGGGTATGTCATGAATAAAATTTTTCCTCAAGGTAAAAATTTCGGAAAATTACTTTTTGTAAAAATCAAAATTGGGAAAGGTTTTAGGCTTTATAACAATTTTTTTGGTTTGTTTTTAAAATATTTAAAATTTTAACTAAAAATGTAGGTCAAATAAAATTTTTAAGGGTTATTTAACAATTTTTTTAATATTTGAAATTCGTTACCAAAATATTGATATATTTTTAAATTAACATTCTGACATGAAATTGAAAAGCTATACTATTTGATGAAGAATGAAGGTATAAAAGTTTTTTTATGTGGACAAAGACAAAAATGTTTTAGCTTTAAAATTAAAAATGCCTTTAAAGAAGCAACATACAGAAAAATATTGTCAATGTTTAAGTTCACAAACCTTCATTCTTTTTTTTGCACTTGTAAATTGCCAGAATTATGTTTAAGCAGACTTTTTAAGAGTAAATTATTTTTTAATTAAAGTTAAAAAAATACGTTTGCGTAGGCTCAGTAAAATATTTTTAAAGTGATTAGGTTGTTGCTTCGAGAAATCCTTCTAGCCAATATAAATTTGGCAAAGTATGGTGAGCCTATTTACCTACCTAACACACCCCATGAGAATTAATGTTCGTATAGCGTGATTTTAAAAGATTAAACTATTTTGCGGAAGTTTTATGTATGCTGTACTTCTATAGATATAGATTATCTAAAATTTCACCGCATCGCCAAGTGTTAAAACCAATCAATTTTAAAATTCCGAGTGCTTAGCTCTTTTTTTAGAATTTCCTTTGATTCTATCATTTTATTTAAATTTTTTATTTCTAAATTTTTATAAGGTTTAAAAAAAAATTTTAAAAATTTAAAAAAAAAAGCTTATAAATTGGTTTTTTTAAATTTTTTTACCACCAAACTTCTATTTGAAAAACCTAGAAAAAATTGGAGACAAAAACGTACTTTAAAAAAAACTAAAGAAATAATAGGTACTATAATAAATATTTTAAAAGGGTTTTTTACTATTTTTTAAAAAAATAAATTAACATAGACACATTTTTTAAATTACAAACTAGTAAAATAGGTTTTTTAAATAAAAGATTTTTATTGGCGTCTTTTTTTAAAAAAAAAAGGTTTTTTTCCTTCACTTTACAATTAAACATAAAAAATGTGGAATAAGCCAATAGGTTCTGAAAAAATTTTTGTAGTCCGGGAAATGAAGCTTAAAATGGAAAAAACCCTTTGAAATTTTTTCGTCCTCATCAATTTCAAAAAATTGAAATTAGGCTCATCTAATTCTACTTAAATTTATATCATGCCATGGGCGCTGTTTGTTTTTTAAGGTGAAAATCCCCTAATTGTCAAAACTTAAAAAATAACATTTTAAAACTTAAGAGGGGAAAAATTTGGGGGATTATTAATAATGATTGTTTATGTTTGGAAATAATTTCAGAATATTTAACCTAAAAATCAACCCTTGTTGAGCCTAAAGAAAAAAAATTTTTTTACCCTACAAAATTTAAATTAATTTTTCGTATAATTTAATTTTTGGGAAAAGGAAAATCAATAAAAAGAAAAATCTTGTTAAAACTAAATTTTTTCGTAGAAAAAATAGGGGCCGACCCCCTTTTATCATAATTTCTTAAATTTTTTGCAGAGACTTTTTTTAAAAAAGGGGCTAATTATATCCCCTTTAAAAAAAACATAAGTTTCCCAAAAAAAAAGTTTTTTTATTTGACTTTGAATTTTAAAATTTTGCATTTTACAAAAAAGAAACTAACCCTTAAAAAGCTTAGCTCATCCTTTTTTTGTAGAGAAATTATAAAAAAAGTTTTTTTCTTTTTTTTTAAGCTAAATTTAACTTTAACGTTTTTAAAAAGCATATTTTTAATTATTCGCAAAAACCCCCTTAAAAAGTCAATTTTTCGTCAAAAAATTTATTTAATCGCGTATAACTCGAAAAATATTAGTTTTACGAAAAAAAAGTGTAGATCATTTTTACTTAGAATTTAATTTTTTTTAGATTCCTTTTGTTAAAATGTAATAAAAAATTTTACTGAGATGGGGTGGCAACCACCTCCAGGTTAAAAACGCCCCGAACTAATGGTAAAAAATAATTAAAGATATGGAGTCTTAGTTTTTGTAGAGTCAAAAAGTTGATATATTTAGACAAGTATAGCCCAAAACTAACGGGAATACCGCTTTTATGAGACTAACCCTTTTTGTAAATCGACAATTGTTTTAAATAAGAGTTTTAAAAAATTTGATTCACCGGGAAATATTTGTAATCGTCGATAGGAACTCAGATGTTAATCGGAATTTTTATTAATTAAAAAAATTGAATATTATGCTTTTTTGTTTTCAGCTACGTTAAAAAATTTAATGGCCCAAACAATGGGCCTAAAATTATTTTCATTTTAATTATATTAGTAAAATATTAGTAATTTTTCTGAGGACATCTCTAGTCGCGACTCTACACGCATGCGCAGCAAAAAAAAGATACAAAATAAAAAGGGATTTTTTAAAACCTTCTGTATTAAAAATAGACACGGGAAAAAGGAAAATTTATAAAAGTTAAAAGTTTTTTTTTAGACAAAAAAAAAAAGTTGCACTTTTACCCAAAATAAAAAAAATTAACCCAAAAAATTTATTAAAA
>JAHBCN010000626.1:164493-188241 GCA_019359885.1 Listronotus oregonensis
CATAAACCTATATCTTTATGGGTGAATTTTCCCCAAAGGCCCAAAAACAAACCATTTTTTAAAGCTGTTTTGGCACATAAAAAAAGAAATCCCTTAACAAGTGGACAACTAACTTTATTATTATTTAAGACGTAAAAAAGTGTATAAAATTTTTAAGTAAATTACCATGCAATAAAAAATAAAACAAAAAACAAATAAAAAAGTTTTGAATTGGAAAAAAAAAACTTAAAAGAGGAAAAATTTTTGATAAAACTTTAAAAAAAGCTATAAATTAAAAAAACCAATTTTAAAAAAAAAGCCAAAAAAAGTTTTTTTGGGCCCCCGGGCGACAATTCAATAGTAACATATACTTCTGGCGACGGGGATTTCCCATATTTTAGCGGGGGAGAAAAGCCACTACCAGCGCCATCTACAAAACTCGCTGTATAACAAACCAACTGTATTATTTACCCTACAAAGCGCTGCAAAAGTCGGTATTAGTACCACATAAAGCGAAAATTCGATTTTTTTCCCAATTTCTTAGCGACTTTTTGTAGATGGCTGTAGTAGGCATTGTCCCCCAAAAATATGGAAGTGGCCTGTTGCCAGAAGTGACATTATGTCTACTAACGACTTAAAAAAAATTTTGGTAATTTTTTAATTTTTTTGTTTTTCAAAAAAACTTTCTTAAAAAAAATTGTTTTTTTTATGACCAACATTTTTAGTTATCTTTTTTTATTTTAGCTAAACCCCTAAACGAGATTTTTGTTTTTAAATTAATACAATTTTCCTAAATTTAAAAGGTTTATTTATTTTTTGGGATTTTAAAATTAAAAATTTGAAGCGTTTTTTTTGCTTTTCAATATAATCTTGATGTAATATATTGTTAATAATACTTTTTAAATAAGGGGGGTAAGTGGAAAAAAAGATTTGGCATTTTTTTTATAAAAAATTAAACAAACGAAAAACTAGCGCAGACAGATGTGTTGTTGACTATGTGAACTAACTAATTTTACTAAGCAAAATTTTTTTATTACAAACCATACAACCCCCCCATCAATAGTCAAGGTCAAGGTACCCAAAGGGCAAAGTCACCGTCAAGGCAAGGGGCGGGGCTTGGGGATCGCCCGATTCGGTCAAAGGTCAAGGGGGGGGCTTGGGTGGGGGGGGCATGGGAAGGGGGGGGGAAGCGTATATTTCCCCCTTCGATTTTAATTCTGTAATAAAAATTTGACGAAGTCCAAGAGCTATTTAAAAAAACAAAAATTCGTTAAAACTGTACAACTTTCTTTTTAGTTAACTTACATCGTATTCCTTTCGTTATCAAGACCCAACCCTTCATATTTGAAACATGCATTGTATAGTATAGATAACAGTGGTTTATAAATAATTGTCTTGCAACAAACTTTTCATTATATAAAAAATAATATTTGGCTTTATATTTAGGTTTTTTAAAAAGATGTCAACCAGCGCAACCCCTGAACCTCCAGTTAAAGAAGTAGAAAATCTGAAACTTGAAAATGGAGGAGAAAATGGTAAACCAGCCACCCCACCTGGCACTCCCACTCCACCCCAATCAACTCTAGAGGAACAATTCAAATTGTTTGCTAAATTTGGAGACCCAAAATCGGATGGTAGACAAATTACCTTGTCCAATAGCGATAAATGGATGAAACAGGTAAAAAATATATATTGTTATCCTTAATTACCTTACATTATTTGCCCTCAAAAAACTGTTCCAAGAGGAACTGTTACCGGATTCCAACGGTCCTTGAGAATTCGTTATTTAATTATAACTACTACGGAAAGTGGAGACATGCTTAAAATTTCTGATCGAAATATTTTATTGACATGATTTTGTCTAAATCTAAAATCATAGAGCCGCCACCACTGAAAATTTAATAAAACTTTAACAAAAAATTGCACAAAATTTATTGGACAGTAGTTTAACAGGCAAAATCAATATATTATATGAAAATGTAATAAATTTCGTTGAATTAATATTAAAACGTGGTTGCTTGAATTATTTTATTTTAAAAAGTAATTTATTTAAAGAAATACTCTACGTCGAAAATTTCATTGTTTCAAAAGCATGCCAGATAAATAAAAAATATAAAATTTAAGTTGCTTTACACAAAATATGTATTAATGATTATTTTACCCGCTAAGCATTTTACATTTAAATCTTACCTCTAAATTATAATTCTTATCTGTTCCTGACTTCCCTCGATATTTTTGTGCTTTTTGCATCTGTAGATAATTATTTATAAATATGTATAATTAATATATTTCGTAAAAATATAATGTATATACTTATACATTATATCTGATTTACAGGTTGAATAAAGCAGATATAATAAATATAACTCTTTGAAAAAATACAATATACAGTACCTTCGAAAACTGTCTCGATTTATAGGTGAAACATTGTTAATACAGAAAATTTAAAAATTTTAAGGCATACTATGTCCATGGGAGCAACTCGATTTAATCATTTTCAAGTTGGTGGCACTTCCGGTTACACTGGAAGTAGGGATCAACTTGCCTATTATAAATTAAATATCCTACGTAATATTACGTTTTTAGATTCTACACAAATTTCCATTTAGATTTTATGTTTTATGTCATATACAGAGGTCCAAGCGTTTTTGACATATTTAAGTTTTTACGTCAAAAATAACGTTTGCAAGCCCCAAAATAATTATCATTTTTATTTGAATAAGTATTTTTTTAAAGGCAACTACTTTACCAGATTTTTTACTAACAATACTAAGATTAAAAATACCTTGGATAAACTTAAAAAGAAGCTAGAAGAAGACGAAACCAATATAAATATTAGCCATGCCACCCTCCCTAGAGTTGTTTGTAAAATGGGATTTAAATACCGTAAAATAGACAAAAGACAAGTAGTAATGGAATCGCACAGATTACGCACGTGGAGATTTAATTACCTTTAAGAAATTAAAAGGTATAGTTTAGAAAACAAATCCCTAATTTACCTTGATGAAACATGGTTCGATACACACGACACAGTATCCAAAGGATGGGTTGATTTCAGTCAAAACTGTCAGATGAAAGCACCTTTAAATAAAGGAAAATGCATTACCATAATACACGCTGGTTCAGAAGATGGATTTGTCCCAAACTGCTTGCTGTTGTCTGCAAAGAATATTAAGGATTCTAGCTTGGATTATTATGAGGATACAAGTGCAGAACTTTTTGTAAACTGGTTTCAAAATTATCTTTTAAAAAATATTCCAAACAACAGTGTTATTGTCATGGATAACGCAAGCTACCACAGCCGTCTGCTACACAAAGCACCAGCTTTATCAAGTTCAAAAACTGAAATCTAGGAATATTTTTTAGAAAATAATATTTATTTTGAATTCAGTTACAAAAAAACGCAACTTTTGGAAGTCCTACATTTATATGCAATTAAAAAACAATATCTATGTGATAATTTGGCTGAACAGGCTGGGCATACTGTCTTACGGCTTCATCCGTATCACTGTATGTTTAACCCCATAGAGCATTTGTGGAACCAAGTAAAATAAAAAATTAGAGCAGAAAATGTTACACCTACTTTAAGTCCCAGTGTTATAAATTTGATAAAAAATGTAATTACTAACATACCAGTTGAGAGCTGGAAAAATTCACTACAGCACATTATAAAAATTGAGTACTCTTACATTTCTATCCAAAATAACATAAGTCCTATTGTAATTAATCTCAATGATGATTCTGATAGTGAAACAGAATTAGATTTAGATATTTAGATTAATAATATAATTAGGTTGAAGAACAAGAAGTCTTATTCAGATTAAATAATAAAGGCTCTCTTATAGGAAAAACTGATAGAGATCGAACGCTGTAAGAACAACACCGATACGTCACGGTCTCATATGGCAAACTGATATAAAACCGTGACGTATCGGTGTTGTTCTAACAGCGTTCGATCTCTAATTATTGTAGAACTTGCAAACGTCATCATTAAGAAGGATCTCCAAGGAAAACGCGCGGGACGGCAGAAATCTTTTAAAGTAGAAATTGATTGGGCTAAGCAAAAAAATGTACATTCCTTTTTGTATATTACATTAAAAACACAAATTATAATATATAGGGAAAAGTCGGCTTAACCTTTACTAATGTTTATTGTAAAAATTTATTTGTAAAAAAATATAAATATGCTAAAGTTAAATAGTAAAATAAGATTATTCATTCCTATCTAGGATTGTTTTTTTTTATAGGCAAAAGTTATTGATGGCAAGAAAATTACTACAACAGACACGGGAATCTACTTTAAAAAACTAAAATCCCTAAAAGTTGGAATTGTGGATTACAAAAAATATTTGGAAGATCTTGCAAAAAATAAGAAGGTTGAACTGGATGAAATTAAAAATAAATTAGCTAACTGTGGACCACCGGGTCACCATGGAGTTGGAGTAAGTTTAGTTTAGTTAGTTAAAAGTGGTTATTAATTTTAAATCATTTAAATAAATTCGCATTTGGGATTCAGGAACTTGGTTTTTGAAATTTTGAAAAACAATATAAAGCCACAATACGGAAAACAAAAATTAAAGCAAATGACAGAAAAATTTAAAATTCATATAATTCAATTTAAGATCACGTGGTAAACTGCAAATAATGTTAGAGAAATAAATAAAACCTCATAACCCAAAATCTAACGGGCTTCCTTCTTAGGGAGGAGGGCATATTCTTGATAGCGAAGGGCGAATGCTCGATTAATTATTTTTTTAATTGTTCTACCTAGGCAGTTCCAATGGTATTCGGCCTAAGGGAGATTAAATTAAAAAACTGGTATTACTTCTTTTCAGTTTAAACCCTCTTAAGTTCAATACATTTATTATATCTTTTGCCAAGCATCTCTGTACAGGAAAGAAAACAGTTTTCGTTCTTGGCAGGAAAATAAGCCTTTACAGCTACCCAAAACTCTTCTTTCCAGCAAGATTTTATTCTCCATACCTCTTATTTCAATATGATAAACAGGTATTAGTTGCTTGAAACCAAATCTGAACTGTAGGGTGGAGGACTGATTTTTTTGAAATCCTCACTTTCTAACAGCCGTATGCACTGGAGCTTTGTCATTCAATAAATAAGTAATTATAATCAGTTTTTCCCGTCTTGTTGTTGGACGTTGCTATCCCTATTCACTCCAACGGTACCGCAGGTTTGTTGAATGGGGATGGGATGTTAAAATGTTGCATGAAAATTGCAAAAATGTTGCGGAAATGTTACAATATTCGTTTTACCTCGTTTACCCCACCCAGCACCCCTATTCCCTCTAACGGTCCCGCAGGTGGCTCCGTGATGAGAGCCACAGCTAAAAGAGCTATTATAACATTTAAGGTCACGTGCTTACAGATTTTAGAAATAAGGCCCAGGCTCGTGATTCTCGACTCGCTCTAAAGTATAAGAACGATAACAAAGATAAAAGATCAAATCGAGTGAATTGAAGAACTTAGTAGATGCTCTTTTCTTTAAAATTAATAAACGAAATTCCCTGAAAATTCAAGAAAATGCTGACCATAACTTTTTATGCTGACTTCATGATTTTTGCATCTCTCTGGAGGTTTTTCCTGGCTTTCTCATCATTTTACCAACAAATATATGGAAAAGAGTATCCGTATATACCGTTCAAGAGGTTTTTAATTTCTATCGGATTAAGGCCCTCTTCAGTTAGGAATTTGCTCACTGCACAATACTCGATTTTAAACTGTAAAAAAAATTGCTGACACATTTATTCCAAATCGCTGCCGAAAGCATAGTATTGGACATCCAGTGATATTACAACATTCATAGTAATAACAAGTATAGGATCCAATTTCCAATCCAAAACTCGGATCCAATACTTGCGAAGAAATTGGTCAGGCCGAATTCTTTTGGTACTGCCTATATGTCTTTTGCGAAATTCTTTTTTTTTCAGTTTTTCTTTTTAATTGTCTTTGTGTATATGACAAAGATTTCTTAATAAGCAAAAAAATACACCATGTAGCCAATAACCTTTTTTCTAAAGCAATATTTGCCATTTATGCTTGCATTTATGTTTAAAGTAAATTTTTTCTTTGATCAGAATATGTATATTTTTTTTACAGAAGGTTCACAATACCAGCACAGTCGACAGACTAACAGACGCTTCGAAATTCACCGGAACACACAAGCAAAGGTTTGATGAAAGTGGCAAAGGTAAAGGTATTGCGGGAAGAAAAGACCTTGTTGATGGTTCTGGTTACGTCACGGGGTACCAGAACAAAGACACGTTTGATAAAAAGGACTAGAGGAGTAATTAGGTAACCCGAAATGTGGGAGTACCTTATTTTTTGTATTTTATAGTTTTTCAGTGATAAAATTGTAAAGTTGTGAGAATACGGTAGCACAGAACTGCTTGTTATGTTTGTGTATCAATTTATTAGGGTCAGTGTATCTACATAATTAACAGGAAAACAAACACACAGTGTCATCGACAGATTCGTTTAGAATTCTTTATGTTTAAAATTATTATACAGAGTGCATCCATAGATGTTCCTTAAATTCTTCTATTTGTTCCTACAAAATTTTTATTTTTACCAACTCTACAATTCTACATTTAGTTCTGTTGGTGTATTGAGTCGCTTGTAAGAGCTATTCGCTGAACGTAACTGTCTCATGCATGACACGGAGAAAGTATTATGTCCAAGTACAGAAAGTTGACAAACAGTACGCCGTTGTTAGGATTGCATTTTGAAAACTATACATACATAAAAACTATAGGTTTTTATGCAAAACTATTAGCTGTGTTTAGGGCTTAAGGGTGCCCAAGTTTACTGCTTGCTGATTGATCCTAAACTTTTAACGATTTTATGTAGTTTTTAGTGGCAAAGCATGTTGAGCTCACTCAAATATGTAAGAGTTGTTCAAAGGTTAAACTCACTATCTATGGCTGGGCAACCTATCCAGGATTTAACTTTCTTGAATATATTCATCAAACATGCTCACGCAAGAGCAACGGAAATCATCGACAAACAGCTTTTGGATATGAGATCAGATCTCATAACCGCGGCCTATAACTTTAATCAATAAGCTGACATTATAGATAGAGAAAGCATTTCATTCATATACGCAATCGAGAGCTGTGCCCAACATGGTTTGTGTTTATTAATGGCGATAGAATGCTACAAGCATAGTTTGTACTTACTTGTGAAATGATAATCTAGGAATCATATCCATCACTTTACACACTTGGCACTTCCTTACAATTTTAATTTATTAAAAGTACTTACACAAAACTTAAATTTAAACAATTTTCACAAAAATAACCCAAAAAACAACAAGAAACATTTATACTAAAACGCCATATTGAATGTGTCATCTGTTCGTTGAAGCCGCAGGTGGCCGAAGTACAACGACTATTAGTCGTTGGCCGAAGTACGCCTTTACAAAAATGTTGTCACGTTGTCGCGTCTTTATTAGTAGCTGTCCAAAAACAAAATAGTATTTTGACATCGTTACTTTTCTGTGTAATACTTTATAGTAATAAATATAACAAATATTATTCACAGTTTAAAATAGAATAGTAGAGCTTAATTTGATGTAATTTTAAAAATAAATTAAGTAAAATTTAATCATGATGTACTATCAAGTAAATGAAACAGAAAGATACTTGGCAGCCACGCTTTACGACAAAATAGTGTCTGTAGTAAGCATTTTTCCGGGTTTTGGTGGATTTTATTGTTTGAGTACAGAGGTTTCATTCATCGCTAGGCAGAACCTTAGAATGTGCGTTTATAACGCCACGCTTATGCCTAATCGATGCTTTTTTCAGTTAAACTAACAGCTCTAATATATTTTTAAAAATTGTCACTTTATTATCGACTTATTGGCTTTAATAAACCATAGGTCAGCTGCGAACTTGACATATGGACAAAGTGGACACCTCCATCACTTTTCAAAGGCCTTGTTTAACATACTAATGAATCAAATACAGATAATGGAATGGGTACTGGTGTGCTTGGAGTAAGGCGTAGAGTGGCCCACAGCTTTTCATTAAGAAAGCAGGCCACAGTATATCAAGCGGAAATCTTATGCTATTAAAGCGTGAGTTTAAAAGAATGTGAATAGGTATATTACAGCTTAAACAAACACATTCTGTTAGACGTGCTCGCAAGCTGCCCTGAAAGACTTATTAATTGTCCATTGTAATTCATCCAAGATTGCGATGGAGTGCCTGCACTACCTAAAGAAACTTGCTGCCAGCAACAAAAGGATAAAACAAAAGATACATATACTTTTTGAAAATATACATAACGTAAATCCTGTTTTACATGGGCATCTTGTTAGAAATTTATTAGACTGAATTAAGGAAAGCGGGTTTTTATAACAAAAAATAAGACAATGAGCCAAAAGGCTGCAATGCAAAATATGAGCATGCGACCAACCCCCGCCTAAACCAACCAATCAACCAGTAATGTTGATACTTATCTATGTCTATGAGCGTCTTTTACGTGTGACGGCTCGCCTATTTTTATTTAATGAGAGGTCCTGGCCCTGGTTAAAGCACAGTTGATAAAAAGTCAGAGAACGGTATTCTAATCTAAACAATGGTTTTCACATTCATATAGCATGATGCACTCTGTATTTTTTTAGTAAGTTTTTTAAAAAGAAACAATTAAAAGTTTGACAAACTAATATAAATCAAAATTTGTACAGCTATATTTATAGTCTTCTACTCTTACTTAAGATCTTCCTTTGTGTCTTGACAATTTTGATTATAGTAAATATATTAGAGTAAAACATACTTTACACTAAGTACCTTAAATCAGTAACATAGTTTTTATTTAAGCTATTTTAGGCTTAAATTATTATTATAAAAATATATTTACATTCGTTTAGTTTATCCATATGTTAAAAACATACATTGTAATATATGTATAACTCTTAACAACGTTTGCTGCTAAGAGCTTTGAAGAGTTATACATGTAAATACAGCCAATTATAATTACTTTTTAACATGATGCAAAAAATAGATTTATATATTATACTTATGTCTTCTTACTAAAAATGTATTTAAAAGCACACTTTATGTTTTTTTTTTCTTTAACGCGTCCATAAAAATAAATCAAAATTTCACAGATTTATTGGGTATACCCTGATCATCTGACTTTTTTTTTTGAAGGGGCCAAACGGAGTAATCTTGCTTATGGTATAAAATATTTATTTCGCAAAACTGCCCAATTCTTATTAAACTCTCCTAATTTAAGTCACTATGGACCATCATTATTGTATATTAGTTACAGTTACAAACCTATGCGAAAGTTTTAGTTTACACAGGACAACATACCCTAAATACTCCATACTGCTTAATCTGTATCTGCAACAGAACCATGTATCAGAGATTCTTTTTTGAAATATGGATTTTCCAAGGATTTTCTCAAATCTGGCAATCAGTTGAGATCATAGAGGTATTATAGATAAAGCAGGGGAGCCATGCCTCAAACTGTTCTTCGATTAAAAAGAGAGAGGATCAGAGAGAAGATCATAGTACTCTATCTATCTCTCTCGCATGCGTCAGTAAAGAGAGACAGATAGGGTACCGCGATCTTCTTTCTCTTTCTAACCGTCGGACGTTTACGCGTACAGGCAGCCGTATGTAATCCCTGCTCTATCCATAACACCTTTATGGTTGAGATTCGTTCTTACTTAACCAACAGAATATTTTTATTTATTGGAAAATTTACGATTTATGTTGCGGTTTTTGTTAAGTATTTATTTATTAAAAAAGAATAATAATACAAAATGAGGTTAAATGCCAAAAGTAAAACACTAAGATTTATTTACTTATTTTAATAGAATGGTTGTATACTTTTATTGATTAAGATAAGATATAAGTTAAATATTCTACCTAAGTGGAACTGTTATATTTACTCGCTTATCTTGACTAATTCTATTTTTGTTGATTGTGTCATAATTCCAGTATTAGGATAATTGCTTCCATTTTTACCACATTTTTACAATTAAAATATCACCGCATATTATTTTAGTAAATGTTATATTTTTAAGCATACAAATTTTTTATTTATTTGGACTTGCCGTTAGTTATTGTTTATGCAATCGACCAGTAACATCGATCTTCCTTTAAAGTTATCAACTGTCACCAAATAAAGCCAAAGTTAATAAACTGAATCGACTGTTAATGAAATTTTTTAATAGCTCGTCGATGATTTTAATTTACAAATAAATCGTTGTAAAATTTGTGTCCCAAGATCGGAAACACCCTGTATAGTATTCAGCAATATCTATCAACGGCTAAATGATATGCAAAAAAATTTATTTCAAAAAACAAACGATATTACGAAAAGATAAAGATACCAAAAAGAAGATTACTGCAATTACAATATTTATAGAAAATATAAAATTAATAACTTCTTTGTGGGGATAATTTAGACAAATTCAAAAGCCCTAAGTTCTAGTTGGTCATGGTTAGTTCTGGTAAGCAAAGCGGCTTCTTATTTTCCCCAATTATATATCAGACGTAAAAATGCAGAGACGTATTAGATAAGACCCATGATTTGCTTTTTTTACATTAAATGCATTATTTAGAAAAAGCCTACTTTTTTAATAACGCGCCGAGTCTCTGCGACCAATTGTGTCTGCGTCGAATTCTAAATGCGTCGTATTTGACCGCGTCGAATTGTCGCTGCGACGAATTGCCGTCGCGCCTGTGGTCGCGCCATATTTGCCGCGTCGATATGTCGCGCGACCCATTATCCGCGTCGAATTGTCGTAGATCCCCTACGAAGATTTTTTGATACATTAATCTGCCATAACAATGTACATCTCAAATTTATCAAGCAAATATTATATAAAAAATTTTATTATATTAAAAAATATCAAAAAAGTTTTTTTTAAATAAAAATTATTTATATTTAATGTCATTACTCGGATTTAATTAAAACGACCAATAAGCAACTTTATATTAAAAACAACATTGTTTCAATTCGCTCATTATCTCGAAATTCTCGGAGAAAATAGATGACCGTGGTTTTAAATATTGCTAAAGGGGGCACTAAGAGCCATTTAACAGGGTTACTATCCTTAATTTGTATCAACCATACCAACTAAACAGAAATTAGTGTTTATTTGGTAGTTAAATGTGTGTCTTTATTTAACTTGGGCTTTATTTCACTGCATGAATACTGTAAATATGTTCTATAGTTTTGTTGCGGATTCATGTTTCAGTTTGTTTTATTAGGGATACTCGCCTTACTACTTGCAGATCGCCTGCAAAAAAGAAGAAAACCCACTAAAAAACCCAAAAATCAAAAATATTAATTTACGTTTCGGTGGCTAGTCGGCCACCGTCATCAAGGTAAAACTACAAAAAAAATTAAGATATTTTTACTCTAGAAACTTCGGAAATTCTAATAGCTTTTATGACGTGTTGTCATAAATGACACGTAGATTAATATTTTTTATTTTGGGTTTTGGGGGTTTTCTTCTTTTTTGTTGCAGGCGATCTGCAAGTTCATAGGGGTCAATAGGGCTAAACAGGCTCGTTATACCCCGGGACCTGGGCCGAAGACGGCCCATTTTCCAAAAAGTAGTAAGGCGAGTATCCCAAATAAAACAAACTAAAGCATGAATGCTATTAAAGACTTTTTTAGCGAAAATATCTATTGTACTTTAATAAGTCAAATTAGATTTGTTTACATATTTTTTTTAATGTAGCTGTATCATCCCAATATTTTTAAGCGATTTTAGCAGTAGCAATAATTACAATTTATTTACAAAGACAGAGCGTTATATTTACCTATTTTTATGTGATGGTGTATAATTTAATAAACGGTACATAATATCTATTTTTTCCTTTTGTTCTTATCATATTTAACGAAAAAAGAAACAAGTAAATATTCGTAAAGGTAAATTATTAGAAGGACCGACACACATTCCAGAGATAACACCATCGTGTGTCTTGAACACAGATAGAAAATCATCCAAATATTAACAAAAGGACCCGAATTTTCTTTCACATGAACACTCGGAAGTAAAAAAAACGATGAGATAGATCTAATTCTAAAAGGGCCATTAATTGTTCCACAAAATATGTATTTTTGATCGCCACATAGGCCCGGATTGGGGGGAGGGCAGGCGGGGCTGCTGTCCCGGGGCCTCCACAAGAAAGGGGCCACCACAATAGTCTCAAAATATTCGTTTTGAGCACAAGAATGATTTCACCTCGGATTTTACAAACTTCGGTTAGTGATATTTTACATATTTCTTAGTTGAAAATGCTTATTAACAAATTACGCTGCTTTTCTTGTCAAAATTAATATGTTGAGGAGGCTTGTTTTAAAGCTCAGACCTTAAGTTTAAAACGAGCGGCTGAGGGACTTTCTATGTTGAACAGGAGCCGAGTTATGACGGAAAAGTTAGGAAAAAAACGTCATTTTGCAATATTTTTGCATTAAATTTGCAATATCTGCAGTTCTAATTGACAGATTTTAATTTAGAAAACGCCTCAGCCTTCGTAGACTGTCGAAAGATTTAAAAAAACATTTAATATAAGAGCCACACCTAATAAATAATAATTATAGTTGGACGACTTTATTAAAAATATATAAAATAATAAGTTATTATATAAACTGATTCTCTAAATGTCTGTAAGTTTTAATCAGATCTGGTATTTTTAAGGAAAAAAGTCTAGATCCATCAATAAGCCAAAGCGAACCACTTGGTGCATATTTTAAAACTTCGATTACAGCCATTCCAACTACATCTGGTTTTTGCCAACATGTTTCCTTGAGATATTTCTTTAAATCGTTAGCCATTAGGGAACAACAAACTTTCTGATCCGCATCCTAGGATAAATAAAAATAGGTAAGAAAAATGAAATTAGGCAGTTATATATAACTTGATTGGCGCAATAGAAATATTCTCAAAAAAAACTTGGGTTTCGATTTAAAAAAAAATCATCGACAACATGATATCTTAAATTTGGGACATGTACTGTATAAATATATCTTTTGTAGAAAAAAGTGCGACTAAAAATACTAATTGACAGGTCCGAGCATCCAAAATATTACATGTTTTGGACTTATTAAATTTATTTCAAGTTAGAGACTCGCACCACAGCTCGCACCGTATATAAAGTTTAGATTTTATATTATAATGTAATACTCTCCCCAAGAAAATATATAAAAAAAAAACTTTGTACTATGACGTTTTGGGTAGCACATTTATACACATTTGTCACAATGATCCGAGCTTCCAAACGTTCCTACCCCTGTTGGGTACATTACTCAGAGAAACTTTCAGCTAGTGATGGGCATATTCGGATAATTTTAATATTCGAATATTCGTATTCCGGAAGATCTTCATATTCGGAATATCATTCGACATATGAAACATTGACCGATTAACGCCAGTCGATATTCGATTTATTGCGCCGACCGTCGATTTACCCCGAAGGCGAAGCGTTTGCTTTCGAAATAACGAATCATTCCGAATGAATCAGTTGTCGGAAGATGAAAAATGAATTATTTTGTTTCTGCTTTTGATTTCAGTCGACTATTTTAGTTGTTGGGTTGATGTTGTGTTCGCATACGTATTCGTGTATGTTTTTAATTTGTTTTGGTGTTATTGGTGGTGCGGTGGCAGTTTTAATTCGTAATTATTGGTGTGGTGTATAGAATAGTATACTGTGGCCGCCAAAAAGTCGACACTTTGTGGAAAATTTCTAAGGTTCCATCACTACTTTCAGCTTTTATTCTATGATGTAAGTCTGGCAGTAACGGACTGTTTCTCTGTTACAGATCTTTCGCAATTACTTTTAAAAAGTAATTCAATTACAATTACCAATTACTCTTCTAAGTAGTAGTAAATTACGATTACCAACTACTAGCATGTTTGTTAAAAGTAATTCAATTATTAAATAAAACCAAAAGTAATTGAATATTTTGGCTATTACTTTATTTAAATTACCACTTATTTTAAACACGATACACAAAACAAATAAAATATTTGTACTAATATGCATCATAAGCGCAAAAGTATAAAACCGGTGGTGGTAAGCATCAATCGACAATACTAAATCGGCGCGGAGGCGGCGTTCGCTGGATTCAAACCGGCCCGCCGTGTTTCAAGATGCGCTTTTCGGCTGGCTGAAATTCCGGCTGTTTTTCCATAAAGAAAGGTAATTGAATTTTTCGTGGTAATTCAATTATATATGAGGTAATTAAATTAATTTCTAAGTAATTCAATTACTGTATAAGTAATCGAATTGCATTCTAAGTAATTGAATTATTTGGGATTCGTGAAAATCAATTACCAATTACAATTACATTATACTATTAATAATTGATAATCCAGATACAATTACCTTTTCCGGAAAGTAATTGAATTAAAGTAATCCAATTACTAAGAAGTAATTAAATACGATTTTTCAATTATTTTAATGCAATTGCCGACAGCTCTGCTCTGTTAAATCCTTAGCTCTAATACAAAAAAGCAAAACTTGGAATAATCTAATAAAATTTTGGAAAAGATCAACCTTTTTTCGCCCTCTTATTAACCATTTTTAAAAATATCTTTACTACAACATGCATGACATTTTTAAATTGAAGGTAAAACGTGAATAACGAAATCCTTATTAGTTGAAAAGAACTACTTCCTTCCTTGGATTCCTGGTCCATGACATATTTAAGTGTAGCAAGCGAAAACAAAAGAAACACTTATTAACTGGATGTTATAACGAGTATAAAACAAGTTTTGACAGAATTAAATTGGTCTCCGCAATAATTTAAATAGAATTTAATTTTTATAATTTGATCAGTGTGTCAAAATGTTTGTTGCATACTACACTAGAAAAAGTGGCCCAAGTAATTGTTTTAATCAAAAATAAACTTAACCAGTGAATTGTTGTTCGACCACTGAATCTGACACGTTCAGCTGTTAGAAGGGTCCGCGAACGTTATGAGGAGACCTGATCCTTTTATCGGCTACCAGAAGCAGGCAGAAAGCAAGGTACAATAAAGCCTGATCTCCGCTTTATTGTGTCAACGTCATTAGGAAACCGGGGACTTAAGGCGCCCAACAAGAGCTCTGTGAGGTCCGAGGAGTGATTATTAGCCAGTGAACAGTAAGACGCAGACTGCAGGAAAGCAATCTGACCCCTAAAATTCCTGCAACCGGTTCAAAACTTACCCCACTACACCAACGAGCTCGCCTACAATTTGCATTGGATCATTTAAATTGGACATTGGGGTCCCTTCTGTTCTCCGATAAGACCAAGATATGTCTCTAAGGCAGCGACCAAATAAAGAAAGTTTACCGGAGATCAGAAAAGCAATTTGTAGAGTGCTGCATTAAAAAGCGGATTAGCTATAGCGGCGGTTCATGCCTGATCTGGAGTGCAATTTCTATGGACTCTGTGACTAGCGGACTATGTGTTCATCGAAAGACCTGGCCGTGGTCACGAGGGAAGAGTTTTAAAAAGCGCTCAGTACATTGTAGAGATTCTAGCAGTTTATGTGGTACTTTACATAGATTATATTAGCCACAATTTATGCCCGAATGTCGAAGCCAGAGCATATTATTGCGGTAGAAGAAGAGTGGCTTAACGTTCCACAAAAAACAATATCAAATTTAATTAGGTCTATACCCTTTATTAATAATTTCATGTTATTGTTGTTATCATCTTAGTTGATTGTTAAGGAACCATTTTTCTTGTAGTAATAAAATGATAAACTTATTTTATTCATTCAATTTCATAATTTTTAACTTAACATTAAATGAATTTCGATAAATTTATACCCATGTCAAAGCACATTAAATTATCTTTCCTGTATAGTTTTCCTTTGATCTGACGGATAATGAAAAAAACATTTAAAGTCAAAAGTGTGCAGTGCACCGATTTCTATGCACGTAAATTTATATATACATGACAGACAGTAGAAATGTTGTTCCAGTAAATCTTCTTTAATTCACACAACTGAAACAATAAGTCCTTTATGTTCAATACTGGCCAACCTCAGATCATTGCCTTTCACACATCTAAGAGCGCAGCAGGCCAGTCTGGTCTGCTACGCTCCCTTCCAAACTTCCTTCCTACGGATTTCCACCTAAACCTTGTGCTTGGATTTCTAGTTACCTTTTTAATCGAAGTATACCTATTATGGTAAATGGCCATTTTTCTAGCTTTTATCCAATCAAACCTAAGGTACAAAGCATATTAGTGGCAACGAATTTCTTTCTTTTAGACATTAACAATCTTTTCATTAACCCTATTATTTATTTTGCTGACAATAGTATCTCCACTAATATTTATTTTCTTACGCTCTCTTAGTCTATAAGCCTAAATACAAAATCTTTTTCTGCTTAATCCGCGTTCATGGTCTGCAGAACAAAAAATCGTTTAATTTTATGGGCGTTACTTTCGAAAATAGCTTAAAATGGCATAAACACAATATATTTGTAGCAAGAACAAGCCTTCAAAAGCCTGAATTTCTCTCTCGATATAATACTTATTTCCTCTCTTAACAAGAACACTCTATTTATATCTCAAATCAGATAGACCATCTTAGTAGTAGTTACTTAGGCTTTATACAATCTCCGTTCTCCTAAAGGATATCCAACATACTCATACAAGATTTAACATAGGAAATTGCCTTTTACAAAAAAAGGACCCACTTTAATGAAAACGGAATTTTGGTTTTTTTAAAAATGTTTCTTTGGTCTTAAAATACATTTTTAATTTTACAATTTTAGGATGTACAAGATCCGGTTGTTGAATTATCAAATTATTTTTTAATTTGTAGCAGCAAATATATATTTTTAACCAAAAGCGCCCTGTCATACACAATTTTCAATATTGCGGTCTGACCAGAAGTGAAATTTAGTTAGGTTTGGGTAAAACGAAAGCTGACTTAAACAAAAATTAGTTATTAAAAACATTTTTTAAATATCTTTGCATTTAATATGAAAAAAAGACACATTTAAAACGGCACCTGAGTTAATACAAACCTTTGAAAAATTCGTTTGTGTTATTCCACAAATAAGTGCAACAGTTCTTACGCCAGTATGTAAAGCATTCCTTTCGTGCCCCATACCTTGTGTATAGCCTATAACCCCCAAAAAACTTCCGGCTAAAACTGGCGCAGGACTAAAAATTTCTATCCCGGGAACTCCTACTATGTTTAGAACGAAGCCTCCTGGCCTGACAACGATATCCTTTGCTACTTGATTAATGTTTAATGTACCAATCTAAAAAAAATAATTTGAAATATAATATTCTTAGCAGGTAATTAGATAACCACCCTAAACAATTTAATTAGAATTTTTCTTGACTGCTTTTTTGTCAGAGTTTTAAGGTTTATTTGGTAACACAGCCCCCCAAAAAAGTTGAAAGTCCGAAAGACTTGACCATGGTTTCTTTACGTTTTGGAGGTCGTTGAACCCGAATCCTGGATCAGTTTGACCCTATTAGGTCAGGGTCATGCGCATTTCAAGGTCAAATTTGCAAACTTACGAAGCCCAAAAAAATTGAAGGTTTGAAAGATTTGACCATAGTATCTTTATGTTTATGAGGTTGCTGAACCCGAGTCCGGGGTCAGTTTGACCCTATCAAGCGTCAAGCGCATTTCAAGGTCAAATCTGCAAAATTACGCAGCTTAATTAAAAAAATGATGATTTGAAAGACTTGACCATAGTATCTTTATGTTTATGAGGTCACTGAACCAGAATCCGGGGTCAGTTTGATCTTATCAAGTCAAGGTCAGGGTCAAGGGTACTTTAAGGGCAAATCTGCAAAACTATTCGTAATCAAATTTGAAGAGTGTATACTTATGTTTTTAAGATCGCCAAGTACGAATCAGTGATCAAATTATAATTTGGCAAATTTGACCTTGAAATAGCTCGTGACCATGACCCGATGGGTCAAACTGACCATGGATTCATATTCAGCGACCTCAAAGACATACGTATACATTCTTCAAATTTAGTTTAGCGATTAATGTTGCAGATTTGACCTTGAAATGCTCTTGACCCTGACCTGAATGGGTCGAACTGATTCGGATTCAGTGACCCCAAAAACATAAAGATACCATGTTCAAGTCATTTGAAACTTTAGATCAAGATCAAGGTCATTTTAAGGTCAAATCTGCAAAATTAATCGCAACCAAATTTAAACAGTATATACTTATGTTTTTGTGGTCCCTAACTCCGAATCCGAGGACAGTTTGACCCCATCAATTGACCTTGAAATGCCCTTGACCCTGACCTGATGTGGTCAAACTAAATCCAGATTCGGATTTAGCGACCCCAAAAAAATATAAAAATAGTATGGTCATATCTTTCGAACCTTTAACATTTTTTTTTTGTGGGGCTGTGTAATCATCTTATTAATATTGGACACCGGAGAAAACAATATAACTATAGTAAATTTTAATAATAGCCATTTTTTTTAGATAGAAAGCAAACAACAGTTAAAGGTATCTATAAGCGATTTTTTTCTCGAAAATAGTGATTTTTTTCGATTATTTAGGCATTTTAGACTTTAATTGCAGAAAATAAAAAAAGCAAGTAAAAAAAGCATGTTTAATAAATAATTCAATATTATATTTAAAAATGAAATCAAATTTGTTATGCTTTTTTGGGTGAAAAAATTTACTATCCCAATTTCATAGGACATTTTTATGGTGCTTAATTTGTATATACGAGGGAGTGGTAAAAAGTTTTCGGCTTGACCTCCTAACCTATATCTCACGAGCCTGTATATAATTTTTCAGGTCAATTGCACTGTTAGTATAAATTCGTCATAAAGGTCATAAAGTCAACTGACCAAAATGCCTCTACTGCGTACCTGACAATGGAATATTTCTATTTAAAAGACCTAAAACCATTTCAAAGTAAGGAAGAACTGGATTTAACATTGAAATACTCTTTTCCATAATATTTAACGGTTAAACAGTGGGTTTCTGAATTTAAGAAATTCTGCATGAGCACTTCAGACGAACCATCCCAGGACGCATTATTAAGGTCACAACTACCGAAATGCTAGAAAAATTCATAAAATGGTGATGGCGGACCGCAGATTAAAAGTAAGTAAGATAGATTATGGGACTACTGGGATGTCAACTTAACAATGACGCAATATTTTTTATGAACATTTGGGCATGATGAAGCTCTGTGCTAGGGGTGCCACGTTTGCTGACACTCGATCAAAAATTACCTCGGAAATCGGTTTAAATTGAAAATTTTGCGCTTTACAAGGGAAACGCTACCCAATTTTCCAGTTGATTTATAATTGTGGATAAAACTCAAATTCACCACTATAAACTCCTGAAAGTAAACAACATTCGTAACAATGTATTAAACCAGGCGACCACCAAAAAGGCAAAAACAATTTTAAGAGCAAATAAGCTAGAGCAACTGTTTTTTGAGATGCAAAAGTAATTATATTCGCTAATTACCTGGAAATGGGTAAGACCATCAATGGACATTACTACGCAGAGTTGTTGCAATGCTTGATGGACAAAGTAAAACATAAAAATTCTATTTCGGAAATGTACCTGCCCATTCGTCGATCGTTGTGATGGCTAAGATCAACAAATCGAAGTTAAAGAATGAAAAACGTTTAAATTGTTTTATTATTCACCAGATTTAGCTCTCAATGGCTATCATTTGTTTCCTAACCATGCCTAAGTGCCTTGACTAATTGTTGTCAGCCGGGTTAAGTTATATACTCTGAAGGTGTTAGATATTTACAAAACGAGATAAGTTTTTTTTGTGCTGATAATTGGAAAATAAAAAAAGTAGATAATTCAGACTTACCAAATTAACTTTAATTTCTTCTTCCCATTGTTTTTCATTCCAAATACCAAAAGTATTTATTATCATGTCTACCTTTTTGAACTCTCCTCTAACTCTCTTAAGAGCATCTAAAAGTTACAGGTAAGATTTAATGAATTCAATTTTTAAAAATCTACAATAATTTGGGCTTATAAATGTAGTATTATACGTTTATGCTTCTGTCTAAAAAATGTGTCTTACTATAATTATGTTAATGTCTTTCCGAAATATCCTCTTTGGAAAAACCATCCCCAAACCGCGAATACTTATTAATGATAAGGTTTACTAACTTTTCACATCACTTTATTCACCACTTTACAACGAAACTTACACTTTTGGCTCTTAACTCTATCACTTAGCATAACTAACTAACTAACAACCGTTAGTAATGTAATCGGTTCTAAACAATTCTAGAATAATCCTCACATTACGTCTTATAAAATGCTAGAATATGTCTTACTTAGGGGTACTAGCATATAACTAGATATTTATATTTGTCAAAAAAGCGTAACACTGCCCCCTTCCTAAATCGGATCGTCCCGATCAGCTACATGGCCACGATCTTAGTCAGTCTTTTTCGCCTTCTTGAAAACATTCACCACCTCTACGGCCGTCTCCATCTTCCTCGCGACCACCACCAACTCGTGTTTTTCTTTTTTTTTTAGCCTCTTAATCTTGTTTTCCTTTATTGTCCTCCTTAATTTCCGTATCTTGTGAATATTTTATTATCCTTTCTTTTTCCTGCTGTCTTTTGATAGCATTTTCGTAAGGCGTTTTTGCTAGAACGTCCCGTTCAATTTGTAGTTAATTTAATTGTTCTCTCAATTTCCTAACTTGTTCCTCCATTTCAACTATTTTTTGTCTAGTGAATGGCATATTATGTTAATTTATCGCGTGTAAAATATAGGTCCTACTGATACTTAAAACACAAACTTTTAACAAAAACTTAAAATTATTGTCCGTTTTTCAAAAAGAAATATCTAGAACTTGGTAAAAGTTTATGGAAAACTCTTTAATAAAGTCTTCTTAAGACTTATAGCGCGATGATATAGTTAAAACTTAATTATCTTACTTAGTTTTAAAATAGATTATTTTAGAATTTTGTCGAAAATTTGGAAATAATGTCTTTTTACGGTCCACAATACATTGATAAAGGCAAAATTTTGATATATTTGGAAAAAACAAAATGGAACTTTCTAGAATTTCATTTCAATGATAAAGTCACAATTCACTTATATTTCCTAGTTTCGAATTAGAATATTCTAAAATACTCTCACAAATCCGGAAATAGGGTCTTTCTTCTGTCCATAAAACACTGATATAAAGTCGAAATTCTTCTTAAATAACGAAATAGAATTTTCTTTCTCTCTTCACAATCAATCAATCAAACAGTCAGGTCCTGTTTTTTCCTCTGTTTTATACACTGATATTTATTTCACAATGTTCACTGTATACCCCACTGTCTTTCCACTATATATCCAACCATATATCCTCTGTATAGCCACTATACGTCCAACTGTATATCCCACTGTCTTTCCACTATTCCGGGTGGCATGGAGGTAAGTAACACGCGTCATCGCCATTCGGGAGGTCGGTCGTATTTTCGAATGTAACACGCGGGCTGACCATTTTACTGGCGATCTCGAGTGCTACTTTGCACTAGACGTTTTTCCCGCGAAAAGATCCAAAATTTACAACTATTTGTCTTCTATAAAGGTAGCATATTTTATTGCATTGTCTCATTTGATTAATCATGGATTTGTCGTGCTTACCAGATGGCTATTGTTATTTAGAAAAAATAATGTGTTGCGTTGCAAGTTAAAAAATAAAGAGGAAGTAGATGTAAGTAGCAATAATAATAATAAAAATGTTTATCCTGTAACGGTTTAATTTTGTCGATGCTATGTTATGGTGAATGCGCTGGTAAATGGGTAAATGGTCTACAGTACTTAATGTACTTAAGGCCTTCAGCCAATTCTTCTGTTAGTTTTTTTTAATTTGGAAATTTATTTAAGGCCTTCAGCCATTTGCTTTGTTTTGTATTAAACTTAATTTTTTTATGGTTCAAATTTTAATGCCTACTGATGTTTGTAGGGCCTCCAAATTCAAGTTAATCCAAATTTGGGTACCTTACCAATTTACGTTCAAACTGACGTCCAAACTTAAGTATAACTCCAAATTCAACTTTAACTTGTGATTTGCCTCAAATTTTACTCCGGGGTGAGTCCAGACTCTGCAGACCACCCACCTGCCGTCAGAAACAGGCAACCTTTTTAATTTATTTATTTAACCATTACTAATCCTAATTTATGTAACTTGAAAACTTAAACTTTTTTTAATTTATGAAATTTAAATCGCAAGAAATTATTTCAAAATAAATGAATTTTTTTTAATCTTTTGAGTTTTATTTAGCCTCACCTGATACCAGAATAATTTGTATTATTATATTATTATTATTTTTTTTTTTTTCTCTTTAATGAGTATTGACCAAGTCAGTTTTTTTTTAATGCTTATATGCTAACTTTTTTTGTTTTGTCGTGCACTGGTGTGTGATCGCCCAAGCAAGCTCCTATAATATCTGGGGGCTTCCAGTTTGTAGTCAGTAAGAAAACTGGTGGCGCATAACGAACTCACTATTCCCACCCTGAGCTGCGGGTAGGTTTGCACGACACCTACAGCTTGCTTTGGCGGGAAGCTAACCTGTACAGGATAAATTTCGTATTAATTTTCTTACTTTTCCTTTTTGAGCAATTGGTGACCCCTCATAGTCACACCAGTTTTTATATAAACACTACTTAAAAAAAAGTGCGTGGCAATGCTTAAGCCTTAAGAATTAGGTTATTGTTACCCTATACATATTTAAGTTGTCAATGTCGGCTCTTTGACAGAATAATTTGGCGACAAAGAACGGTTTGGTAATTGATTTTGTCGTTGTAGGCCATATTTTAAAACCCTTTCAAAAAAATAAGTTTTTAGATTTGTCTTTTATTTGGGAGGGTTTAAGGAGCATAGATCCAGGGTCTTCATTTATAAATTATGGAATATTTTGTATTTCTTGCAATAAAGAGATAATACGTTGTAACAGCTGATCACGGGTATTGATTTTTTCTTCAAATACCAAATTTTTTATGTGGCCCCAAAAGAAAAAAAATCTAATGGATTAAAATCCAGGAATCTCACTGGTCAGGAATAAGGCCCCCCGCGGCCTATCCATCTCTTAGGATAGGTCTCATTTAAAAAAGTATGAAATAGCCCTTGCAGAATATGATGGGGCTCATATTCTTCTTGAACTGGGTGTCTAACAAGTTGGTCGATGTTATTCTGTGTAGGAAAATGCTCTTCTTCGCAAATAAAAGCGAATACGTTTGCGAATTTTTGATGGTTTGGACATTTTTTTCGGGCAACCTTCTTACAGATTCTGGAGGTGGTTTCCCATTAAGCAATAAGCCTACACAAAACTAATGTCGGCATATTCTTGATTAGAAAACTGGTAAGATAAAAAAAAGATGTACGAGTATGAGAAAAATGTTTTAATTACAACACAAATAATGTCAAAACTATTTAATAAGAGTTGTGATTTTTTTGCTGTACCTATTATTCTTGGCAATATGGGCACTTTTATTAGGCTACCAATTATTTTTTGTTTATTTTTCTTTGATTTCTAAAAAATATTTTATTTTTATGACTTCGTGGTAAGTGCGGCAACATTGAAAAATATGTCATTAGGATCACATTCATTATCTTTCAAAGTAAAAGTAAAATTTTCAAAAATCTGATATACAGGGTGATGAATTTTAAAAATAATAGTTTTAAATTAAAAGTAAAATTGTAAAAGGGTTTTAAAATAACACCTACAAAGACAAAATCAATTATCAATCAATTACAAACCCTTTTTTTCGGCAAATTATTCCATCAGAGCCCACAAGGACA
>JAHBCN010000627.1:0-164119 GCA_019359885.1 Listronotus oregonensis
GAAAGATACACGTTTTTTTCCCCTTTACTTCAATAGCGTGTAACTTCGTAAAATATTTTTTTTTTTGGGGGAATTTTAAAATATAAATAAATCTATATAAATTTGCTAATGTGGATATATTTATATGTTGGTAGGTATATATTTTATTTGTCTGTCCACGTGATTCTGAAGTTATGGCTTGAGCTAAAATCGGGGTTTTGGCACAGTGGTATTTTTTAGCAGGGTTTTAAAACCTTAAAAGAAGCCTGTTTTTTGAATTTCCCCCCCGGGAAAAAAATAGGAGCAAATAATTTTTTTTTACCGTTAGCCGGGGGAAGGTGTCTTACGGAGACAGAGGTTACTTAATATTGTCCCCGCCTGGCGGAGAGGTTTTTATCTATAAATGATAAAAAAATAAATAGCCAAAATTTTTTTTTTTTTTATCGACCGAAAAAAAACGCACGAAAAATTCGGGCTTCTAGACGGGGAACCCCCCTTTAAAAGGCTAGCGGGGGCGGGGGCAAATGGTTTCGACTTAACCCCCTTTTTTAACCCCCTTTTTTTTAAAACCCAAAAATTTTGCCTCCATTTTTTTACATGTAAGTAAAAAAGGGGGACATCTTTTAAAAAGAAAGTTTAAAATGGGACCTATCAAGTTGTTTTTGAAAAGTATTATACGTTTTTTGGGGGGAAAATGTTTTACTTGAGAATTCATATTCGTTGACTATAAGCCCCCTCCACTATTTTCAAACAAGTAAGGCAAAAACCGTTTCGTTCTCCCCTCAAATTAGAGACGGCCGGATATTTATATTATTGTACACATTTTTTTGCCCGGTAAGTATGGGGCGACTCTCGGGAGAATATAAGGGAGGTCAAAATAACCCTAATTTGTGTTAGAAAATAATTAAAGGCCCCTAACAGAAAAGGGGTACTTAAAAATTTTTTTTTTTTGGCTCTAATTTAAAAAACCAAAAATTTTAAATTTTTTAATTTTAAATTTTTTTAATATGTTATAGAGCCCATAAATAAAAAACCATACTATAGTAGATTGTTTACGTCTTAAAAAAAGGGACTTCCAAAATACTCGTTGGGCCATATTTTTAACAGTTGTCATTTTACGGAGGTGTTTTTTTTTTAATATTTGGGGAAAATTCCTTTTAAAAAAGGTACTCTACATTTGTTTCAAAAAAAATTAGACGTTTTGGAAAAAAATTTTTTTATAACATGTTTAAGCGGGAAAAAAAAGTCGAAATTATTTATTAAACAAAAAGAATTTAAAAAAATGTGAAATTTTGCCTCTTCTTGGTACTTAAATTTTCGAAATGAACGCCCTGCCCCCTCTATACATTTTCTTATTCGACGGATGTTTTTTTTTTTGTATTTTTAAACAAATTCCAGGATCGGCTCGAATTTCGTTGCAATGGTGGGTTATTCTTTCATCAGGTCTGTCCTGGCAAACTATTTAAAATATACAAGCCCCTTAAATTTCCCCCCAAAAAAAGAAATCCAATGGAGTCATGTCGGGCGACCTCGGTGGCCACGAAAAGGCCCTCCTCGCCCCTTTTTCATCGATCACCAAAAGTATTTTAATGATGACGAAGCAAATTACAAAAAGGGGGACGGTGCACCTTCAGGGAGTCAGTCTGAGAGACAAAATCAGAAACGGGAAAAATTAAAACAAAAGTTAAAGACATTAAAAAAAAGACCGCAGAAAATGAAATGGCAATGGACGGGTCATGGAAGGCAGAACAACGATAGCGAAGAATAGACAGGCCGCCTTTGCGATGAATGGATGATATAAAAAAGATAGCAGGTGTAAACGGGAACCAGAAAGAAAATAGGAATCAGTGGAAGGAAAGGCCTATGTCCAGGAGTGGATGAGTAGTGGCTGAGGAGAGAGAAAGAGAGGTGGGGCCCCGTCGTGCAAAACCCAAATTTTTTAGACTCTATACCCTGTTAAAGGGCACTTTGGTTTTTTTTTTTTTTTAAAGACAAATGGGAGTTATTTTCACCTCCAATATATTAAAAAAGTATGCCACCCGTATAGCCGGACACCTTGTATATCGTCGCTTTTAAAAAAAAACGTTTTGTCGTTATTTTAAAAAAAAAAAACTTTGGGGCACTATCGTCTCAAATAAAAATTTTTATTTTTTTCATAAGAGAGGAAAAAAGAAATTTATCCTTTTTTTTAAAATTTTGAAGGGGAAAATGATAAAAAAGGAACCAAATTTAAGATAAATTTTTTTGGAAAAAATCTGGGGTTCAAAACTCGGTCCCAGTTATAAGTCTTTTTGGGGTTATGACTTGCAAGACCCCTTTTTTTGGAGTATGTTCATGTATAGGAGACCCATACATATATTGTTTCTTTACTTGAATAAAAAAAAAATTTTTATGATAGTTCATTTATTTTAATAAATTTAAAATTTAAAAATTACCAGTATTTCTTATCATAAACGACGATTATGATAACCTGATGTTACAAATTTTTTTTTCTTAATCTTAATTAAGGGGGTAAATAAAAAAAAAGAAACTGAATTTTTTTTTATACACTGAGTTAAATACCATTTTTTCCCCACCTTTATAAGTTATTTTTTAAAAAGATACAATTGATTTGTTGCATAAAAAAGGGCCTATATTCAAAGGGTAAAGAAAAAAATGTTAGTAATTTAAAAAAATTCAAGAATAAGACCATTTTTAATATTCATAAATTTTTAATTTTAATTTTTCCCCAAAAATAAAATTTTTTGTAAAAAAATTTTTTTTTTAGCCCATCCCAAAAAGGTTTTTTCAAAATACGTACAAAAATTACCCAATTAAAAACCTTAATCACCACAACCCCCCCCATTCCCACAAAAACAGTTAAAGGGGTTTGGTATTTAAGTCTTTTATTTTTCTAAAAAAAATTTTTTCATAATTTAAAAAAATTTTAAACTTATCACTTATCGACAGTTCACAACACTTAATTTAACAAAAAAAAATTCTGTACATAATTGAATTTATTAATTTACTATTCCTATAGTTTTCCAATGGTTTTCAGTCACACTGTAAAAAAAAAAAAAATTAAATTACTTATTAAATAAATAAATTTTTTTTATATGCTATGAGTTGTTACTGCTTTCCCCCAATTATTTATTACGAATCTGACGTTTCGTCTAGGGCTGTGCCCATCCCCATATTCAGTATCGGATATTTCCGATCCCATTTAATTTTCGATCCCCCCCTACATAAAGTTTGGATACTGTTCTTTTTTGCATGGAATAAACAAAATATAGTGTCGTTTCAAGCTTATTTTTTTTAAGGTTTTGGGGAAAAAGAATTAAAACTTTTTAATGTTTTTTTTAAACCCCCCGGTTTTTTTTTTTGGGTTAAAAAAGGGGGTGTTTTTTAAGCGCCTGCAATTAAAGAAATGGTCCAGCTAAATTTTTTCCCTTTTAAGGATTCAGTATACTCAATGAGAGCTCTGCATAGCTGTAAAAAAAAAATTTGGGGGAAAAAAGGTCTTTTTTAAGACGAACCCACTTTTTTGGGATTTAACTTATCAAATTCTTGATCGACTTCTTGAAGGGAAAAGGCCATTTCAGGTAAATAAAAATAAAAAAATATTTTTGGGGCTTTTTTTCCGTAATATAGCCCCTGTTCCTAATATCACAACTAACCACAACTAAAAAAAAACAGCAATGCAAATTTTTTATGATGAAGTCACACATTTATCCCATGAAACCTCTCAAAAAATTCCAAATTTTTAACCTTTTAAAAGGAAAAAAAACCAAACAGGATAGTGTATAATTAAATTAAATATTCCATATGTCTCTTTTTTTGCCTTTTAAAAACTTTTTTAAAAAATTCAAACATTAAAAAACCATGATTTTTATAAAGAAACCAACTAATTTACATGAGACAGCTCAAACCCCAGAAAATCCATTTTTTAAAAAAAGAAAAAAAAAATCAGATTCCCAAAACTTTAAAAAAAAAGGGTTAACTGTTAAATGTTTTTTTTAATTTTGGGGAAAAATTTAAGTGTAAAAAAAAAAATAAAAACATTATTTTAAAAGCCAGCTTTTTTCAAAATTTAGAGACTTTCAGATACATTGTCGGATCGGAGCCCCCAAAGGGTATTTTAAATTTTAGTATCGCACACCCCCTTTTGTCGCGGTTCTAAGCAAGAAGGGGGGGTTTTTAAAAAAAAATAGAGATATAATGTTTAAAGCAAAAAAAAAAATCCAACCAACCAACAAATTTTCATTAAAAGTACATTTTGAATATAATTAAAATTTTAACGAAAATCATTAAAAAAATAAGTAATACTATAAAGATGAATTTATTAGTTGTCTGTAGCTTGACGAAGGTGCGGGCTGGCGTTTGATGTTTTTTTTTTATTTTCGGGAAAACCTTTAAAAAAACCCGGACCGGTTGGGCTAACCTTTGGAGATAATTTTTTAACTTCGAGGATATCAGGTTCGAATCCAAAGTTTCATTTTAAATTTATTTCCAATATCCTTATACTATTCCCAGTAAGGTATTTAATTTTTTTTTTTAAAAAATTGGTCAATAAAAATTTAGGATTGTAAAGAACTTCCGACGCCAACCAACGACGGTTTAAAATTAATCACTATAAAAGTGCGCAACTTGGGGGTTCAACGACAAGTTTATAAACCGGGGAAAATTTTTAAAAGTACCCGCTTGTATAAACAAAAGAGTACTTAGAAAAATATCGATAAATGTAATTAAAATTTAAAAACTTTATGAAAATTTAAACCAAATTTTAAAAATAACTTTTTTTGGAAAAAATTTTTTAAAGGGGTAACCCTCGCCGCGAATCCCGGAGGGGAAATTTTGGGAGAATAGCGCAAATTCTCGCGAAGAATAATGGCCCTTTTAAATCCTTTTTTGTTTTTGTTATCGCGACAAAAAAAAAGAAAAAAGAACCCCCGGGAAAAAAAAACCCGAAAACCCCAATTTGATTTAGTTTTCCCCCAAGGAGAGTGGTTTTAAACAATAAATTTTTTTTAAATTGACAAAACCTTTAAGGATTTTTTAATGGATTATTACACCAAAAACAACAACGAAAACACGAAAACCGATATAATACTTACCTTTTCGCGGCATTTGACTACTAAACTACTGTTTTCTGCACAGGATCTATCTAGCAACCCTGAATCAATTTTCCTTTTAACCCCTTATCTGTCATCATAGCCTTTCCACTCTGGTTTTCCTCATTTGGTAATTTATTTTTGGGTTTTGGAGTTTTACTGAAAGGTAAAAGGTTGATATATTTTATTAAAACTCATACTTTTAAGTAAAAAAAAATGGTAAATGGTATATCATAACATGATAGAAAACAATAATTCAGAAATAAAATTGTATTAAACTAATAAATTGACTTGCACGAGTTTCGTGCTAATAAGAGAAATGATTGGGAAGGGGAGGGGAGAGGAACCACAAAATGTAAATAAGAGCAAGCTGTTTGGGGTTCATTTTCAAAATTAATTGGGCGTTTTTTCAATCACTTGAGCAAACAGACTGGGTGCATAGTACTTTTTTTATTAATATAAATAGAGATTACTTTAGTCCCGAGCCAGAAAAAAATTTAAAAATAAATTTTAAAAAAGGGGGGGGGGGGGGAAAAACAAAAAAAAATATTTAGTCATTTCCCCCAACTAAAAGCTTTTAAATTTAGGTAACCCAATTTCCCCCAAAAAAAAAATGATATTGGGCATTATACCGGGAAATGGTCGCCGAACAAAAAAAAATAATTTTTTAAGATTTTCTCCAAAAAAACCCAGGATAGCAAATGGAAAAAAACCCTGGCGGGGGAAAAAAAACCCCTATACGGTTTTTAGCTTTTTTTTTTTGGTTTGTTGGGTTTTTGGGTTTGTAAAACCGGGTTTTTCCGCGCTTTGGTTCCAACAGAGGGTAAAAAAAACGAAAAAAGCGTACCCGTATGTATTGTTACTATAACAATTAGACGTATATGTATCGTTACGTTTTTGTTACTTTGATACCTCATAACATGCTGTTATGTTAGGGCAACGAATCGAGTCGTATTGCGTATGCGAAAAATGAGTCGCAGTTGCAACATTCGAATTTTTTTAGAAAACATACTTATACATTACATACCAAGCTGCATAACTTTTTTTTTTCACTTGTCCGTATTTTAAACCAGAATTGTGTTTGGGGGTTTTTCTAAATTTAGTTCGATTTAATAGGTAAAGTGAGAACTACAAAAAAAACTTTGACGGAATCTACTAAATTTGCAATGGAAATAAACATGGGGGGTAACCAAATGCATTCGTATGTAACGTTTCTTAAAATGGTACTAGATGGCGCACCCGTTACAAAATTACCGAATACATGGGGTTTGGTTACAGCTCTAGTCGCAAACAAACCCCGCAGCTGACGTTCACGTAGTTTTGATACTCCTCTCTGATGCATTCCACTAATTATCATTGGGGAAGGGGAAACTTGGTCATGTAAATCGTCTTTTCTTCCTTTTAGACCAATATTTGATTTTTTTATAAAAACTGCTTACATAAGTCGTTTTGCTTTGTAGTCTAGGACAAACCCCGGGCATAAGCCCCAAAAAACTATTAAACCCTTTTTTTTTTTATAAATCCTTTTAAACTGCCCTAGGGGATGATATTAATGATGTTGCCGGGGGCCCAAAATTTGCCATATTTTTAAAACCCCAAAATTTTTTTAAAAAAAAAGGGGAAATTTTTTTTTTCCCAAAAACCAAAAAATTTTTGGTTTTTTTACGATAAAGTTGATTTTTTTAAAGATATAATTTTTTTGAAAGTTCAAAAAAATCTTAAATTTGGGTACTTTTCCCATGAAAAATATTTTAAAAAAAAAGAATTAAAAAAAAAAAATATTTTTTTTTTTCTTTACACAATAATTGATAATATCCTAAATTGAGATTTGAAAATTTTTTATTTTTTTATATTGTTTTTTGATTGTTTATTATACGCTGCATCGGCCTCTTGGCCTAAATCATTATTTACCTTTTTTAACTTTATTAAACTTGTTAAAGAGAGCAATGTTATTACTAATTAAATTATCTAAATTTGTTTTTATAAATTTTTAAAAAAAAGGTTTAAAGCTTGTAAGTTTTTTAATAAAAATTTAAAAAAAACAGATATACACAAAAAAAAATTTTTATTTATATTATTTTTTAAAAAATTTTATATTTTACCCCTTTTTTTTAAATATTTTTCAGGGGAAAAAAGCCCCCAAATTTTAGTTTTTTTGAACTTTAAAAAAATTTACAGTAGTGGCAAAAAAGAGCAACTTTTAAAAATCAAATTTCTTGACAACTAACAAAGGAATAACAATGATATTTATCCACAATACTTTTGGTCAAGTAGGTAGTCTTAAATCAGATAAGAATTGACCCTTCTGGGGAAATTTCTGTTTATTTTTAAACTGATAAGAATTTGTGTACCTGGCAAAAAAAAGAGCAACATTTTTTTTTTTGGGCTTACAAAAAAGAAAAATTAGTTTAACCACGTTTACCGGTTGCAAAAAAAACAAAGTTAAGTTTTTAATGCCTAGAGGACGGCCTTTTTTCCCTTGATTTAAAAACACGAATTATAGACTGTTACAAAAATGGTGAAAAACAAATCAAATTGGGGTTTGTTTTTATAAATCTATAGTATCGCGAATCATTTCACGTTATGTGGATTAATTGTTTTACCTAGAAAAAAAGGAAGACCAAGAAAAAAGGGTAAATATCAAGATAAACAAATTTTGAAAATATCTCAAATGGGGCCATTCTTGGGTTCAAGTAAAATAAAGCAGCGATTAAAAAGAAGAATTAGGCATTCAGATATTTCCCCCAAAGGGCAATAAGAAGTAGATTATGCGAGGCCAAATTATTTGCAAGACGTCCAGCAAAAAACCTTATTATTTAAAAACAGACGATCCCGTCTTCTTTTTTCTCGATCTCATTTGCACTGACAAATAATGACTGGAAAAGGATAATATTCAGCGACGAATCAAAGTTTAATTTATTTCAAAGTGATGGTATAGCATATGTTCGACGTCCCAAACCAAAGGTTAAATCCCAAAACACTTGTCCAACAGTAAAACATGGTGGGACAGTTTGGGGTGGGGCTTTTTCCGTTTCGAATGGGGCCACTTCATAAAAATTTATGGGATAATGGATAGATTTATGTACAAAAAATTCTGAAAATAAATTTCCCTATGCAGAAAAAATGCCCCTTAGGACATTTTTCACAGGACAATGATCCAAAGCATTCTTTTAAATATGTAAAGGCTTGGTTTAGACAGCAAGAAACAAGTAATGGACTCCAAGTCAATCACCAGATTTAAACACCCTCGACAAACCATGGGAAATTTTGGGTAGAAAATAAGGGGAAAACTTAAAAATAAGGGCAATTTTTAAAGCATTACATGAAGCTTGGATTAATATGGATCCAGCAAAATTTCTAAGTTACTGAACGCGCCACCCTTGGAGGAAGATTTAAAAAGATGGATATTTTTCAAATACTAAAATTTTAATTATACCTTTTTTCTAAAAAAAAAACATCAATTCTAAAAAATTGCTCTACTTTTTTCCTCCCAGAATTAATTTTTGTACATAAAAATATAAACAAAGAATATTAAGTTGTTGTTGATAATTTATAATGCTTAGGTCTTATTGGTATTATATTTCCAATATGATTGTTTTTCTTACTAAATAAAATAGATGTGTTTGAAATAAAGAAGTTGCTCTACTTTCTGCCACTACTGTATATCCAAAAAAAAAATTCGTAAAAAACATAGAACCTTTTTTTTTTTTTTTTAATAAAAATCTAAAAAACCGGTTAAAAAACACTTTCTTAATGATTTAAACAATTTGGTTTATACAATAAAAAAGGGGGCCCCCTCTGGAATATGCATTTATATCATCATTGGGGAAATTTAAAGAGGATAGTATAAAAAAAAAAATAAAATATTTTTCGGACTATGCGTGATTTGTCCTAGACTATTGTACTGTGTTCAGGGCAAGTCAGTTTTTTATCATCATACAGAACGATTATATAAAAAAATATAATAAACAAGATGGCTATTTATCTTTTTTCAATACAAAAAAAAAGTTTTTTCATTTGGGATGGAAAAATTTAAAAAAATTGGACTAATTTGTAGAAAACCATTTAACAAACAACAACAATAAAGAAATCCATATATTGTGTATACTTTCAGGAATGTTTTATGAATGTAGTATAAGTAAAAGCCCAAAGTTTATTAGATCTTCCTCAAAACTTTTTTTTTTATCCCATACAACCTATGAAGGTTTTTTTTTTAAGTTTTGGGTCTAGACAACGTCCCTTTTTTAGATGTTTACCCCTTTTTTTTCCGTTCCATAAAAGCCTGGTATAAAAAATGCAGATATTTTTTACAGCCCCTTTTTTAGACAACGTGGTAGTGCCATCACGTTATACAAATATCTACCACCTCTGACCTACAGTTTAATTTTATTCTAAAACACACCAACGGCACACGGTATTCACTGGCGGCCCTTTAAAATACTAACCGGCCCAGCGCCCCTTGACTTCGATTCAGGAAAGGGGGTGTTTGAAGAATAAAACCATTGAACCGATAATTACCAAATCAATAGTCTTAGCCCCTTTTTTTGGCATCATCACACCACGTTTCACACCATAACCATTTTTGAGGGGGACAAGGTTTGATGAATCATGTTATTTGGCAAGTCTTGACCCAAAAGTTGGAGACTGTTTGGGTTTTGACCAGAGCCTGGTACTGACCTCCTTGGGCGATCCCCCCATACGCCCGAACGTTTTAAATCAACTACGAAAGGGAGAAAATGGGATTTTCTTCCTAAAACAAATAAAAAATCGATTTTAGAGATTGGGAATTAGTTAAACCCTGCGCCAGTTAAGAGAAAAAAAAAATGGTACTTATAAATATACAAAGGGGGCAATAAGGTTTTTTCTGTCAATAGCCCCACGCCAGGGGATTTTATGGTCGATGGTACCTTAGACGTTATGGAATCAGGGCAAGGTATTTTTGAAAATTTAGCAACAGGAGTAATTAACTCGCTTTATCGATCCAAAAATTTCAACAACGCAACGTTGCCCTTATACCAAAAGTAATAGATGTTTGATATTTTAAATAAGAAACCTTGTATATTATCGCATTTTTTGATCCGATTGCTTTTGATTTTTTGTAAATTTTTTCCTATACCTATCTCTAGTAGTTTGCAACAAATTAATTTCTTTATTTTTTTTTAAAAAATAGCAAATTACATTTTTATTATTTTCACTGGGTTCATAGAAAGTTTCATTTTGGGGTAGTTTAGGAAGGTCCTTTTTATATACGAAAAAAGTGTTCTACATTATACAGGGTTGGTCAAAATTAGTGATTTTACCCGGGGATACAAAATGAAGAAAAGTGCATTTTTTTAAAAGAAAACCCCCTATTAGACATATTATAAAGAAATTAACATACCTTTCAAATGATATATCATGTTCATAATAAATAGGGGGTTTCGGGAAAAAAAAAAGTTTCTGTTAGAATTGATTATTTTATATTTTTCCTTTGAGGGCTATAAAAAGTCACAAGTTTATCACAACTAAAAAAAACTTTTTAAAAAAAATTAAGAACATTGGAAACAAGCAAAGTTTTAACATTTAAATACTAAGATTATAAAGAATTTACAACAAATGTTCAAAATGATTGCCATTGACTTTTAAACACTTTAAAATCCTGCGGAAGCATGTTTTGTCGTTTTTGTACTTAGAAGGATCAGGACCAACCAATTGATTACCATTGACGTAGTTTTTCTTCCTGTTTACCGGGGTTTCAATATGTCATGTGTTCTAGCATCTGCTGCGAGGCCATGTGACAAAAAATTCTGCTCGCTCTGTTCTCATCTGAAATTTAATAATGGAACTTATCCGTTAAATCTTCGGTGACAGGGAAGCAGGCCGATTTTTTTTTATTACGTGTTCCATGAGCAGATTATCCGCATTGAGATCATGTGACATAAAAATCTGCTTGCTCCGCTTTTAACCAAAATTAATTGAAACTTAAGGTATGGTTATCATATTATATAGAGTACTCTATTTTGCACCTTTTTGTCAATAAACCATTTGTTATTGTAAGTGTTATTTAGGACTAGGTGTTTTGTATGAATTCCGGGGTAGGTGAACTAGTTTTCACTTAATTACTCTAACACTAGAATTAATAAGGTTAGATGCATTTTTACTGCAAGACTTAAAGTTGTTTGTTTATAAACATATAGCCATAAGGTCATTTTTAATTTCTAAAATCATTTTAAAACGCGTTTGCTATAAGAACCAAATACAGAACCTATTTACACTACAGTGTACTTTTTAGCCCTACACTTTTCTACTCTGTCCTACTCTGAACTTGATAAAAACAGACCTTTTTAAATATCCTAAGAGGTTCGGGCAAGTTCTTTATTCCATCGATAAAAAGTACGCCGAATTTATGGGCTGAACGTCAAATGACGTTATGAGGTTCGATAACGATTTAACGAAATGTTTAAAAATGTTTGTGTTTGTTCTGAAACTGTCATTGCTAGCTGATTGTTGTGTTTCTTTCCGTATTTATTTATATTTTTTTTCAAGATTTTATAAAAACGCTTTGATGGAATCCATCGCACTCTCTAGTGGTAATTTAAAAACGGTTTGATGCATTAGCGTTTAATGCGCTGGATCCATCGATGCAATTAAAAACTTGCCTTTCATATTAAATTGGTACGTTTATGGTGCTGGAGTAGTTTAACGAACGCATCCTATGCATAATTACGTTCACTGATTGGTCGAAAAAAGGAGGAAGGGGACTACCGATCGACCTCATTTCCGCTTTGCTGTGTCATCGGCCCATTTAGTGCTTCTAATACCTCGCCCTTGTTTTTCCGCCATTGTTGTAACGTGTATGCGTTTATTGAGGGTGTTTATATAGCCTTTTGTTCTGATCCTTATCAGCTTTATCAAGCTATTTCATAGTTGCTAGTTTTCTTTAGAATATAGACTTATACAATAAGGTAAGTTTATCTATAAAAACCTTTTTAATCTTTTTAGTTTTTAAATTTTATGAAAAGTGTACATGACATCGACAGAATGGCGACGATTTGCGTCGGAATCTTCGGATGCCGGATTCGTCGTTATCATGTTTTACCTTTAATTTCTGTTTTTTTAAGCTTACTATTTTATTTAAGTTTAACTTTGTGCTGTTAAAGCTAAATATGAAAGAGATTTGCATGAAGTTAAAACTACTTAACTATCGATTTTGACAATGTCATGTCATCCATTTTATTCTATTTGTCGGTTTCATTGATATTTTTTAACTGGTGAATTTTTGAAGGTGGGTCCGTTGTCGTCTAGCGTCCATCGAATTGAAAAATAAAAATTACAGATTAAAAGAATACGTCTTGTTTAGTTCATTTCTAAAAAGGCAAAATCCGAAAAAAAGGCATTTTTGTAGAAAAAATAATTAAATTAAAATTCGAAAGAACCTTAAGGAGCCTTTAGACGGGCTATTTTTTAGAGCAATATGTTGCCGAAAATGTATAGCCGGTATGTTGTGGGCAACATTGCAGCCATCTAAAGAAAGATATCGCCGTATGGCCAAGCAATATCGCCGGAATATTGCCGGGATTTAAACACTATTGCAGTTAGTGGTTGATGTGTTGCCGATAGAGGTGTAAAAGTAACGAAAAAGAGCGTACCCGTATGTATTCGTTACTATATCAATTAGTACTCGTTACTATCGTATCGTTACGTTACTCGTTACTGCTGATACCTCATAACATGCTATGTTATGTTAGAGGAACGAATCTAGTCGTATTACGTATGTGTACAGTATGACGTCGCGGTGTGAAAACATACTAATGCATTACATACCAAGCTGTGTAAGGTGTATTTTTTCACTTGTTCATATTTTAAACCAGAATTGTGTTTAAGTTATTCTTAAATTAGTTTGATTTAATAACTAAAGTGTATAACTACAAGTAAACTGTTGACGGAATCTACCAAATTTGCAATGGATTTACTATTTTGAAAATTTTAATCGTGATCTTATGTTATATTACAAGCAACAAATAGATGTCGAAAAATTATTTATTATCAATGAAATTTACACAACATTCTATTAATAAGTCAACATTAAAATAGTTTTGGTTAGAATGAAATTAATCACAAAAAATGAAATAAACCATGTTTTAAACAAAATAAAAACAATTAAAAAAAATCTTTTGTTCTTAGAATTAAAATAAACGTAAAAATAAAATAAAAACATTTTAAACAAAACTAAAACAAGAAAGAAAATCTTTTTTTTGTAAAATGAAATTGAACCTAAAGCGCCGCAATTGTTATGGGCAAGCATTAACATTTAACATCTGCGACTTGCTCGTCGCGCCATATCAATAAAAAAATCATAATTAAATAAAAACATTTTATGTAGGAATTTTTTTTTATATTTAAAAATAAAATCTTCTTTTCTTATCCATTGTAGCAAGAAAATTAAAAATGTAAAATTAAAAAAATAAGTGTAAATAATAATATATGAGATATAAACAATTAATAATATTTAAAAATTAACAGCAAGAAACAATTAAATGCCATTAGAGCGTTTAAGATAAGAACAAAACAAAACGTAAAAATACGCGGTAATAAAAAACAAAAACATACATATTTCTAATTTGTAAAAAATACTTTCTTACCTTTTTTCTGTTCAAATTTTAAACTTTGTCTACACAAATACCTTTAATAAACGTTTAATACGTTTTTAAATTCACCAAAAGATTGCGTCCTGGAATTAAAACATACGATCAGAAAACGTTAAAACACGCATCAACTGTACTTGCGTGAACAGTATAATACGAAAAATGCGAGTAACGAAATGCATGCGAGTAACGAAATGCATTCGTGTGTAACGTTTCGTTACTCGGTACTAGATGGCGCACCCGTTACTCAGTACCGAATACATACGGTTTGTTACACCTCTAGTTGCCGAGGAAGTCGAACTGCCTTGGATAATTTTGAGTGTTGCTCGGATAGCTCTTTGAATTTTAACTTGATTTTGGTGAACATATAAAGTAAAAATGAATATATGGTCAAATGAGAAGACAATAAATTTTATTAATGCAGTACATTTTTGTCCAGAGTTGTGGAAGGTAGAAAATACCTTATACAAAGACAGGAATGTAAAAAAAGATAGTTGGACGGCCATTGACAAAGAATTCAATATAACATTGCGTTTATCATGTTTGTATCTTGCTTCTGTATTCTTGGCCCCAACATATTTATTAATAGTTTGAAATCACTTTTTGACATTCTTGTAAAATTCTTAAACAAATAATTGTATAGTATTAACACCATATTCAAATTACTCATCGTTTATCGTTTGTTTCAAAAAGAGCGTATCCACATTTTCCGTTTTTTATTTTTCTTTTTTATGTATTGTCGTAGCACGATTAAGGACGCTGCAACTTGCATAATGTAGAACATTTTTATTTTTGGCTTCGTGAATACTGAAACGTATTTTCCGTGTAAACAGAAAATAATAGGCAACAAGCATGATTGGAAATATTGCAGAAATTATATTTTTTATTGTTGACTGGATATACGTAAAGATTGCTGTTTTTAAAAATATCGCTGAGCAATAATTTGTGACAAATATTGCCGACAATATGCCATTTTAATGGCCCGTCTAAAGGCACCTTTATGTATATAGCCAGTGTTACCGAACAAAAAATTGCCGATTGGTAGTTGTTTCTAATTTGACGTTAAGCTAACGACAATTCGTTACTGAGTGAAGTTTGCTTAAGGCTGGTTTATAAAGACAACTTTAAATTTAATTTAACTTTAGTGTAAGATCGTTGCACACTAATATATAGGCGCGTTTATACACACTTTAAGAAAACTTTAACTTTAACTTTTATTTAAGAAGTTGGCCAACTTTTATCTTCTTAAAGTTAAATTAAATAATAATGAAAATGAGCATGCGCGAGCAGTGTAACCAAACTTAAAATTCGCCTAGACCGAGCTGTCAACTTTAATCTTTAACCCGATTTACGTAACAGAAAATTCGGATATCTTTATTAATTATTTTATTTATTTAATTATAACAAACCAAGCAAAAAAAACAGCCAAAACCTTGTCAAAACATAAAAAATTGTTTAATAATTAATACCAACCCAACGAAATTTTCGTGTTTCTGCGCTTGCGTAAGGCAAATGTAAATATTCTTTATAAATGCTCAAGAAATTCTTAAAGTTAAAGTAAATGTAAATAAAAGTTAAATTAAATTTAAAGTTGTCTGCATAAACCAGCCTTTACAAGTTGTTGCCATTGACACTCTACCAGCGGAAATGGCATGGAAATTGTCAGCAACACTTGTAGTTCACAGAACGAGCGGAGCGAGTTCCGAAAAAAAAAATGTGAGTTATGAAAAATGGTGTTTTTTCACGAACGTTTGGAAAACTCAATTTTTAACACTGTACAAATGCCTTAAAAATGTTACTTTAAAGCACTAGTGCCTTAAAGTAACATTTAAAAAAATTTTGTCTATGGGTTTTTTTTTTGGGCGCTGATCACGATTCTAAGATAAGTTTTTTTCCGGCAACCTGTGGTTTTTGAGTTTTTACACCTCCCAGTGGACTAACCTCAAAATGGACATTTTTCTAAATTTCCTCCTTCTTGAAACTGATTACCATCAAAATGGAACATAAACATACTACTAATTGGGCACTTATACAGACAGGTCCAGTGTAGTAGAAACATAGGCAGGGAACTTTGCTGAATTTCTCAAATGCATTGTACAAGGGGATTAACAGAAATAAAATACTTACTGGTTTATTCATTGACATAAGCAAGGCTTTCGATACCATCTCACATAACATACTGCTGGAAAAACTAGAGGCAGCTGGTGTCAGGGGTAATATACATAAATGGTTTGTGAGCTACCTCGGTGATCGTACCGAGGCTGTAAGGTTTGGTAATTACATAAGCAAAAAACACAAGATCAATATGGGGGTTCCGCAAGGGTCAGTCTTAGGACCTATCCTTTTCATAATTTATATAAACGACCTGTGTAATTTGAATTTAAAGGGTAAAATATTTACATTTGCGGATGATACTGCATTGCTGTACTCGGGGTTGTCAAAGGAGTCGAACTATAGAGACATGCAGAGTGATTTGAATCTATTAAAAACTTGGTTTATATCCAACAGAATGCTACTAAATGTTGACAAAACAAAGTATATAAACTTTTCATTAAGAAACCGTTATCAATTTGATAATGAAGTTAAATATCATAGGTTGGGCTGCTCCATGCATGATTGTGCATGCCAGACTGTGAATCAGACTGAGAGTATTAAGTACCTTGGATTGACATTCGACGAAAACTTAAATTGGAAGCTTCATATTGAATTTACTAGAAAAAAACTTCTCTACATAATGGCAAAAATCAAGCATTGCTCACAATTCCTTCCTCCGTCGACTCTCAGGATGATTTACTTTTCACTGGCGCATTCTGTTTTGTCATATGGTATATCGATATGGGGTTGTACATTTGAATCAAACTTAAAACCACTTGTAACTTCTCAAAAACAGCTTATTCGTATTATAAGTAACAAGCCCAGAGACCATCCTTCTCAAGAACTATTTTCTAACTTAAATATTTTAACTCTAAGGGCACAATGCTGCGTTTCTCTGAGCATGTCTCTGTATAAAAGAAATACCTCTTTAACTCTAAATCTAAAAAGAATTCAAAGCATAAAAACAACAAGGTCGGACATGGAAATTTTATTTGAGGTACCATTTACACATAAAACATCATTACAAAAATCAATTCTTATAATGGCTGCCAAAGTGTTAAATTTTCTTTCGACTGATATAAGGATGTTGTGGATAACTAATCGCGTTTCTGTAACTTTATTTAAGAATAAACTTAAGAGTTTTTTTATGGTCTCGTGTGCTCGGGGGGAACTGCAGGGTTTGTTCTCATAGCTGTGATCTAAGGTGATACTCCCTAATTGTGATATTCGATTAACTGTGATATAAATATAAAGATTATGTAATTCTGTTGTCAGTCCTATCTGGGTTGGTATTATTATTAGTTTTGGTCTAATCTAGTCTACCACTGTAAAAATACATTTTCTTCTTCACTGTGATTTCCTTATTGTAATTGTATTTTTAATTTGTTGTAATTTTATTATAGTAATTGTAAAGCACAAAGGACCTACTGAGGTCTAGGTGCAGTGGTATACTACCACCCTCTAAACATTCTATAGTAATTGTAACAAGCGTATAACATCAGAATGTACTGTGTTCCAACTGAGTCACACACAAGTTCGCTTTGTGACTTATGTTGGACATCTTTGTCTTGTAAAATTATTGTGTATTTTTGTATGAAATATATTATTATTATTATTATTATTATTTAACTGATGAATTTACTACTGTCCGCTTCGATCGATAAACATCCATGATTAACCGAACGAGATCTCAGTTTGTAATATGCTTTTGGACGGGTGTGTTGTATGATTTAAGGCGCGCTTGAAAATTACGAAAAATAAATTTATGCAGTCTAATCTGTTGAGAAAACAGTTGATACTTAATACCGTTATTTATAAATAGGGAATTAAATACAAACAGCTTTATTTATCAGTTCATTAATTGCCAAAGCAAAATAAAAAGTATGTTCTCTAAACCCAAAATTCATTTCGAAAATTAAAATAGTACGCAATGAAAAATAAATAATTATAAATATAAAAAAGTAGTCTAAAATAAAATTATAATAAATATTCAAACAAACCTCCTTCTTGCGCAAGGCAATATCCCAAACGATCGTAAAAACCCCATCTAACGTATGTTAGCATATTAGGGCTGATAGTTTAAAAAGCTTCTTCGATTTTTATTCATAGTTTTTCTAAATTATTAGCCCTATCATGACCATAAACCTTATTTTTTAAATAACCCCACAAAAAGAAATCATTAGGAGCAAGGTCTGGTGATCTCGCGGGCCACAAAATGGTTTCACGTCCACTAATCAAATGGTTAGGAAACATATTGTTCAAATATTCTTGAACAATACATCCATTGTGAACAGGACAACCATCTTGCTGAAACTAGATATTACCAAATCTTACTCCTAATAATTGGCGAATTGCCAGTACAATTTGTTGTAACAGATCCAAATAAATTGCTGCAGTTAAATTGCCTTCAATAAAAAATGGTCCAATAAGGTGTTCTCCCACCACACCAGCCCAAACATTCAATTTTTGATGATACTGGGTTCGAACCTCAAAATACCTGTGTATGTTGTCACGAGACCAATATCGAACTTGAGTTGGATTATGTCGATTTAATAATGGAAAGGTTGATTCATCGGTGAAAACATTCGATCTAAAAAAGTTTTCATCTGTATTTGCCCTTTTCATTATTAATTCGCAAAACTCCATACGTCGAAATTGGTCTTTGTGAAAAATTTCATGTGTTTTTCGGGCCTTGTAGGATCGGAAACCATTTTTTAAGGACTCTTTTAACTGTAGTAGGCGATGAATTTGTTACCTCAGCAAGTTGTCTACTGGTTACAGTGGGGTCTTGTTCAGCAGTAGCAAAAATTAATGCCTCTTTTATTCCTGTTCTTTATTTACGAGTTCCTATTTTTTATGTTTCTGGGGAGACACACACCCGTGGGTCTCAAAATTTTGGATAATTCTAAAAATTGTTTTCAGACATGGTATAGGTCTGTTTCCAAATGCTTCGGGAAAAGATTCATGAATTTATCGATATGATTTTCCTTGGAAATACCATTTTACAATTTGAACCTTTTCACGAAGTTCGTTAACGTCCATTATATTATTTATTTTTAGTGAAGAAACTAGTTTTCAAGAGAACTTACCACGTATTTGCAATGACTGCGGCTGCAAGAAAGCAAATAATATTTAAATTCAAATTTAAATCTTCAAAAACATTCCACATTTATCGCATCGTTTTTGCGGGTTTTGTTTTGCTAGCTCGAGTCAGGCGAATGTAAGTCATTTCGCCTCAGTGTTTCCTATGTTTCTACTACAGTGGACCTGTCTGTGTATAAAACGAATACACTAAAATTTACAAAAGTTTATTGCTTATTTTTAGTAAAAAACACCTCAAATAAATCCAGTTTTTTATATCTTTACAACTTAATTATGAATCAGGCAACCAGTTATACATCATAATATATTCTCTTACAACATACACAAAAGTGGATTCATTTGAGATAATTTTTACTTAAAATAGATAATAAATTATTGTATATTTTAGTGTGTTTGTTTAATGGATAAGTGCCTAATCAGTGTATGTTTCCATTTGTTGTTTCAAGAAGGGAGAATTTGGAGGTTAGTTCACTTGGAAGCCTCATAACTCAAAAACCAAAGGCTGCCGAAAAAAATAATTTTAGATTCGTGATCAGCGCCCAAAAAACCCCCGTAGGCAAAATCTTATAAAAATCGGCGTGGTGTCCGTAAAGTAAAATTTTACCCTGCAAACATTTACATTCGTCCCTTAAAATTGTACTTTTAACACTTATATCATAACTAACTATTTCCAACGCGTTTCACACAATATTTTTGTCTAAAGGTAGGAATATGCAGAAAAATTAAGTTAAGTTAACAAAAATTAAGTTAATATAAATTCAGACATTTGTGTGAAAACATACAAATCAATTTAAAAATAAAGCATGCGTAGAGCAAATCACTGTTAATGGGGTTTTTGTGATTTTTATTTCATTGGTGCACTCTCTGGCAGCTATCTGGTAATTTGTTAACTTAAACAAATATTTGTAAAAAAAATATAATTTTATATTTTTTCATAATGTATGGGAAAGACGAGTTTCTGTTAGCCTATTTTATGATGTTATTGTGTGGGAGTTTAATTATTTTAAAAAGGAAAGGTTTATTTCATTTTATTTTAGGGTTAAAAAATTAAAATAAGTTAAAAGAGATAAAAGTTAGTTATCTTCTTAACTAAACTTAACTTAATTTTTAATGTATGTGTATAATTGAAATTGAAACCATTTGATCACATAATGTCTATCTCTTCTTGTGTTACTTTATCTTATTTTAACTTAATTTAATTTTTCTGCATAATCCTAACCTAATTTTGAATATGACATTCTTTTAAATTTTTTCCAATTTTAACATTGAATGTGACACTTTTCGAAACTCTTAACAGTTTTGAAAATATAATATATCTTCATATGAGATATCCTAAATATTGATACATACACATCCTATTTGATTTTTATACAAAATTTAATATATTTTGGCCGGTAATGTTTCTATATCTATACTTAGTTATTAGTTTGGATGTTATAATAAATACTTAAAAAGTTGTAATCTTTTTGAACTTTGACGATTTATTGAGTTTTAAGGGCCCCAAAGATTACGGTTATTTCCATTCGTATCGCCGCCATTCAGAACGGTGTGTTGAATCGCCGAACTTTTTTGCCCACACATTTCAGGTAATTTGGTAAGTAGAAACATGTTAAATAAAAATAACAAGTATGAACTTGTGCCACTGTTCCCTTGGCTTCACTCATGCAAATAATACCGTCAATTTTGAATGAAATTCCCACAAACTATCACTAGGAACGACACAAGTCAGACCGTCGTTCAAAAAATCAAGCGCCAGTAAAAATTTGTATCGACCATGCGGCACGACGGTTTTGTCCCACAGACATCGGGTTTTGGCATATTTTACACGCCGGCGCCGTTCCGAATCGCGGCGAGACGAATGGATAAAAATAACCGTAGTCTGTGGTAGGGATGCGACATCGATGGCAACATCGAAACCTGACCATAACGATGTATCGAACACAGGGCCGTATTTAGGCTTAATTTAATTTAGATACTTAATTTATAATTATTTTTAATTTATTAAGACTAAAAAAATGTATGGATTATTTATAAAATATCAGTTTATCCTGATACCTACAGCGAAAATGTAACTTTTTTTTTTTAAATTTAAGCTGTGGATAAATTGGTATTTTAATAATTGGTGGCAACATTAGCTTTTTTTACTACCAATAGCTTGGAAAAATTAAAATTTTGTAACATTTTCGAACTATTATGCGTTGTTACGTTGGCTAAAATTAAGACAGTACGAAATAAGAAACCAATGCTAAAGTATAGTGGGGCGCCCAGATGCGCGGATTCTAAGTATAATCTTCCGCACATAAGGATGTGTAGTTAATTTTCATTCCACTTCTTTTAGTCAGATGCAAACAGATGTTTTATGTAAATCACGTTTCTTTCAAATAGTAGGCTAATATTTTTATATAAAGAAAATATAGAGTTTAACACAAATTCCACCACAAAATTGGTATTTTAAAGAAATCAAATTTTCGGATCAAAAAACTTTAAAGCTTCAACTTTGTACTTTAATTTTGTAAAGTTTCGGGAAAAAAAACCCAGGACTCCCCGTTTTCGTTGGAGGGTATTTTATACTTACCAAATTTCCCGGTGTGTGGGGGGGCGCAAATGTTAAACCTCGCCAAGGGCGCGGCCATACCTAGATACGGCCCTGATCAAACATACAACATCGACTTTTTTCTAACATCGATGGTTCGGTCATGTCTATTAGCATTATTAGCAATAAAGCTACCAATATTACTAAAGACAGCTTTATTTATTTAAAATATACAAGAAATAATACATGTTTTTAAACTAAAACGAAACTCTTAGTAGAAAAGATAATTAAAACTGAAAACATTATTTTATATAAAAAAAAAATTATAGATCCAAGTAAGATTCTAATGCTTTGTAAAAAAAGTAATTTTGATAATAAATTTCCGAGGGGGAAACCACCTCCGTGATTTTAATTAAATAATGCCTCTTGGGGAAATTATTTACCAAATATTACGCTATATGGCTCCATAATTCCCCGTATTTCCTAAAATTTTACATAATTCCTATATATTTCCTCATAATTCCCATATATTTCCCCATAATTCCCATATATTTCCCCATAATTCATATATACTTTACCATAATTCCTATAAATTGCCTTATAATTCACCTGTATTGCCCCTATTTCCTTCGCTTAATTTTCTTTATTTTCACAGGGGTGAATTTAAAGAAAACTTTTAATGCAAATTTGTTAAAAAATAAAATAGTTGGAAAAAAACTGCATACCAAATGTTATAAATTCGTTTTTTTATAGTTAATTTTTTTCCAAATAAGAACTTAAAATGTGATTGATTAACTTTAAATAGTTACAAGTTCTTTTGTATTCTGGATGTTTGCTTAGCAATTTCTGCACCCGAAAATCAGTTATTTGGGGGACACTTTTGAAATTTATTCTATCTTCAGGATTTACATGCGAAATAGTCAGAAAATGGTTAAAACCAACCCTTTATACAGTCCACCAGCAATAATCAACACACACATTACCGTTTTCTTTAAAAGCTTTGATTTGTTAGGAAATCAATTATTATGTATTTTTTAAATATGTAGCTTCTAGAGTTGGCGCAAAATGCAAAGAAATATATTTTTCGTCGTCCAAAAACAGAGGTTGTTGCTCTAAATGTAAGTGTATAAAAACTTAATTGGTAAAAGCGATGAAGACAGTTTTTATTACGATCTAACTTCTAACATAAGGGAGTATTTATTCCGTTTAATGCTTTAATATTTATAAAAAAATATGCATACATTAGATAGCAATTAGGGGCCGTTCATAAAATTCATTCGTATAACAGGGGGGAGGTGCCGCTTAGTGTGACAAGATGTGGCAGGAGGGGATAAGGAGGTCTAAGAAAACGTGACTTTCACAGTTTATAAACAATTCTTCCTCGATTTTTTGTCTTTATTTTTTAATTATATTTTTCTGTCACTACAGAAAGTCATTTGTATTAAATGTGTACAGGGTGGCCCGATTATCTTAGAATACTACCATATCCCATAAAATATACAAGATACAGAAAAAGGTTCCATATAAAAGTTTCTTAGTTTAATTTATCTTTAAAGAATATTTTACTTTTGTATATACAGGATACTCTAGTTTCCGTGGACGCGCATTAATTTTCTAAATTTACCTAAACGGGACATCCGTTATATAATTGCACCCTTTGATTTTGCGTAAAATTCTAGACTTCTTTTATGTATAATGTCCTATACTTAAGTCTACATATTTTAAATTATGTATAAAAAAATGACGTATGCGGATCCCAAAGTAATTATCAATTTTTCATTTAAGACAATCTTTATTATCTAATTTCTATTAAATTTCTTATTTTAAAGAACCTACTTTAATAGATTTTTATAATATTTTGACGACTGTTAATACAGGGCATTCAAGAAATAAGATTAAAAATGAAATTGAAAAAACTGCCAAAAATCCATTTTTTCAAATACAAACCCCTAAATTTTGTACTGTTTTCTTATTTAGCATTCAAAATAAGGATGAGTTTGTGTAGAGTTGCTTTTTCCATAATTTTGTAGTTTTCAAAATATTGGCAATATAACATTTTTACTGCAAAAATGCTATAGTCTGCTATATGGCTCTTAAGTTTTATTAAATCTAAATAAAATATTTAACAACAAATTCAGAAAAATATAACAACATGAATCTTAAAGAACATATTAAACTAATAACTCTTAATTAAAGACAAAGTATAATAATTATTGCAACAAGTGTTCTATATGCCCTTCATTTTGAGCAATACAAGTGGTGTAAAGAGTTTCTAAATACATCAAAGCATTTCTAACATATTCAGACCCATTTAAGTATTAAATACCCTCTTGAATATATTAGATCTTTAAGTATACCCTATAAAAAAATATCTAGAGAAAAATTATATTGCCAATATTTCGAAAACTACATAATTTTGGAAAAAGCAACTTTACATAAACTCACCCTTATTTTTAATAATAAATTAGTTTCCATTAAAAAAAAATTTTTTGGCAGTTTTTTCAATTTTATTTTTAATCCTATTTTTTGAATGCCCTGTATTAACAGCCATTAAATATTATTAATATCTATTAAAATAGGTCCTGGTTAATAAGAATTCCAATCGAAATTAAACAATAAAAGCTTCCTTGTACGAAAAATTGATACTTATTTTAGGATCCGCAAACGTCATTTTTTATATAAAATTTAAAATATGTGAAAAACAATTAGACTTAAGTATAGGACATTATACATGAAATGTTTCTAGAATTTAACGTAAAATCAAAAGATGCAATAATATATAGGGTGTCCAATTTTAATTAAAAAAGTTGATGCGTGTGAACGGAAAATAGAGTACCCTGTATATACAAATGTCAAATATGGTTAAAACATAAATTTAACTAAGCAACTTTTATATGGAACTTTTTTCTGTATCTTGTACATTTTACGGGATAAGGTATTGTCCTAAGATAATCGGCCCACCCTGTACATATATAAGTATTTTTATGTATACATTGTCATTACAACAGCTTAATACAACTACTCATATTTACTTATGTTTGTTTTAGCACCGGCACTAGTAGTGTGGTTGGACGCAAGGGGTGCCCTTATTTTTATTATATAAATATATCTTTTTAATGTAAGCTTTAAAAATTTAAGTAATTTATGGTATTTGCAAACCAATTAACATTCTTATTATTTAAAAGTTTACTCACCTCTATCGTTGTTTTATAATCGTACTTAAATTACCATTGTCCAACCACGTTCTTACAAAAATGCTTCCTGCGCAGTAGTCTTGCGCGGTTTTATAAAGTGAGAATAAAATCGCCCAATTTTCAAGAACAACAGAAGGTTGTAATACCAAAATTCGTTAAATAAAAAAATTATATGCTTGGCGCCACAATCATGCAACAATGTCTCGCAAAACGTGTATTCAATCGTGAACCTTCGTATCCGTTCATTAGGACAGCTGACTAAATTTAAACTTTTAACGGAAAATATTGCCCAATAATACCTTAATATTTATAAATAATACCCCATATTTTCCCATATTACCCCGTATTTTCCCATATTACCCCGTATTTCCTTGTAATACCCCATATTGCCTTGTATTACACCATATTTCCCAATAATACCCCGTATTTCTCCGTAATGCCTTCAGCTTTGGTGAATAATTCCAGGGGGTTTTCCCCCTCGAAAATTTTTCCTTTTATCCTGTTTGTTGTGAGTTACTGTTTGCTCTGCTTTTAAAAACAGAGTTTGATAAAACGGAAGTTGCAATAAAGACAAAACTTGGTGCAATTTGGCTAGAGAGTATAAATAAAGTTTGCTTAAAGCAGTTTTAAACGTATGTTTAAAAATGTTGTATTTTTTTTAAAATACCTTGAATCTTATATATAGTTTGCCAAGCTAACATTTTTAGGTTCAATGCGAATACCCCTACATATTAGTAAATTTTGTTTTTCAGATTTGTTGGCTGATATAAGAATTTTAGTCAGGACCGTACTGGGGAAGAGAGTTTCAAAATTTTAATTTTTTAAAAAATTGTTGTTGTTAGATAATTAAATTCATCAGTATTTTTTTCTTGCTGTTTATATTTTATAAATTGTGAAAGCTTGATTTTTGGGATAATATTTGTTTAAAAAAAATTTCCCTATCTAGTGCAGATTATTAATAGTTATTTATTAAATGTTTTTTATTTAGAATAGTTTACACTTTTTTACACTTTTTGTACACATTAGTCCTTAAATACCCTTAAATTAAACCCTTATATAAAAAAAAATATAAAATAGTGTACACTATTTCTGAATATCAAACAGACCTGTTATGATAAGTTATATTTGCAGGAAACTCTTTACATTTTAAATTAAAATATCCTGATAAAATATCTCACTAAAAGGGATGGTTTGATATTTATTATGCAAATTTAAAATTGTTTAAAGATGCCTAAAGATAATATTTTTTTCATCTGATATAACTTCATTAGATGCTTCCTATATTAAATAATAAAATAAATAAAACAAAACAGTAATAATTATTTATTTATTCGGGTATCATTAACACAATAAGATGCTTATATTTTATAAAAAAAATTTTAAAAACGTTGGAAGGTCTTGTGATATGGATGCAAACGGCACTTGATGACCACCCTCCTGAATAAGAGCATCGACGACTAAGATTTGGGACATTTTGGGTAGAGGGAAATCAAGCAAAAAATCTATTTTGTGGATTTTAAAAAGGAATATTTCGGTTTTTTTAACCATTTAACCATATTTTCTTTCTTCCCGCCACTATATGGCCATTTTTTTTAACAACCTACTAGGGTAGCTGGCATTACCAAAATGACTAATGACGGCCTTTTAAATTAGGTAGTAGATCATCTCTAACCCACTTCTCAAAATTTTCAGCTTTCATCTCGCCATGGTAATCCCCCTGTTTTTTTTTTAGATTTAAAACTTCTACTGGCACCATCAACAAATCCTTTTTCTGAACCAGCATGTAGAATAATGTATCAAAGGGAAAATATAAATATTTTTTTTGTTTTTTTTTAAAAAATCTTTAAGAAAGAATGAATGTGTTCTGGGGTTTTATGTTGTCTAAAGCTACGGTTTTAAATCATATGTCCTATGTTGAAAGAGACCCTGAGGTATCTCCCGAATCTGTCATATATGGTATTTTTCTCAGGATCCCCCTTATGCTTAAAGTCAAGTGTTCACATACTACAGTGTCAGAGGGAGTCAGATGTAAATTACTGATATATTTCGTACTCGAAACTCTAAGGATGAAGTTGCAAAAAAAGTAGGAAATGTGAAGTGGACAAAAAAGGGATGCATCTGAGTAGATTTTTAATTTGCTCTAATTGGGATATAAAAAAGAAGGAATTATACAGATAATGTTTCGGAGCAGAAACTGTAAAAATATTCCAAAAAGAGAAACAGGTCTTCTACAGCTTGTGGGTGTGCAAGAGGGCTTTTTATAAAACGGGAAAATTTATAAGGCAAAACAAAATTTTATTAGAAGATTGTATAAGTGCTTTACCTTGAAATTTTAAAAAAAAAAAGGGGCCCCTTTTAAATTTTTTCCTTAAGTGTAGGAAAGTAGTTTTTTTTTTCTAGCTATAATTAGTCTTTAGAATGTTTTACCTTTTCACTAAAATATACATCGTCATCCTGCCAAGACCGCGGAAAGGCTGTTCGAGAACATCCAGGTTTCATCGAGAAACACCCAAATATGTTTATTTTCCCATACCTTCATTTTCCATAAAACCTTTTGAAAATTTCCTTTCATGTTGACATTTGGTTTTTCCATTAAGCCCAAGTTACTTATAAATTTTATACATTGCTTCTTATATTTCAGCAACTGCCACTATGGGTCCTAAAAAAAACATTCATAAATATATTTAAAACTTAAAATATTTGGACATCAGGATGTATTTTTAGATTATGATACTTTAAAACGAGTTATTTTACCTTTTTCAAGATAACTATTCTGATAGCATCTTTTTTAAAAAATATTTAATAGGGTTTATTTTCTTACCTCGACTCATCACAGCCTGAAGTGGGTTTCGAACTTTTAAACTGGAAATGAAACTTTGATTTTAAAAAATATCATTCTAGGGTTTTTTTTTAAAACCAATAAAAATAAAAACTTAGTCCAAAATAAAATAAATTATGAAATATAAAAAAACTCAAATAGTCCGCCCAAAAAAAAATAAAAAACCCCAAGTAATCTCTAATCTCACTAATTACTTTAAAACACGAAATAACACACCCAAACACAAAAAAATTAATACAAAAATTGAAAAGCCTTTTAAACCATTACTGGGGGTTTACGCCAATCAGCTGATTTTGACGTTAAGTCTAGTAATTTTTTTTTTTGAACATGTAAGCCAAACAAAATGTTAGCGGACAAACTATAACATTTAAATTTTTATATTTTAAAAAAAATCAAAAATTTATGTTTTACCAAATTTTTTATAACAAAAAAAAACACATCATAAAAAATTTTATATATCCTTAAGATTATTTTTTTAAAACATTGTTTCTTTTTTTTTTTTTTGAAAAAAATCGATATTAGAAGGCAACATCGATGTTATCATCGATGTTTTCGATAACCCCCCATCGATGGCAAAAACGTCATGATCAACCCAACCTTCGTGTTTTGAATTGATAAACATCGCGCATCTCTAGTCTGTGGGGGCCTTTAAAGCTTAAGGCCGCGTTTAAACCAAAGTTTTGGCAATTTGTTGCTTTTTCTACAAAATACAGCAAATTTTTCTGTTTTCCACTTGTGGAGAGACAAATCTTCCACTAAATTTTGGTTTTCCGCCGAGTGTCGCTAATGATCAAAGAAAGTTGACAACTAAAGGTGGAAGAATTGTTGCTGCGCGCTTTGCGCAAGCAACTTATAGAAAACTAGTGGAGAACTACAGAAGTACTGCCTAAACCTTTCGCGCCAATTCTTTGGCAACAACTTTTCCACTTGTTTCTATAAATTTGAGAAGATAATCTGCTCTTATTTTAAAAAAGCAACTTTTAGTTTTCTACAAACGGTCTTTTGTTAACTTTGGTGTAAACGCCCCTTAATATTGGTCTCAGAAAACCTCCGTTTTGTTTATTAGGCCTGGTACTTTCATTAACGAATAAAATTATTTTCCGGATAATTTCCATAATAACAATTGTTGTGACAATTGTAACCATGGCAATTATCCGGACAATAAAGTTATTCGTTAATGAAAGTACCGTGCCTTAAAATCGCAAGTCAGCTCGTTCCAATCATCCAGTTTTTGTTACCACATAAAGGCGCGTTTACACCAAAGTTGACAACTAAAAATTGACAAAAGATTGTAGAAAACTAAAAGTTTTTTTTAGAGAAACAAGTGGAAAATTTGTTGCCAAAGAATTGGCGCGAAATGTTTAGGCAGTAATTCTCAAGTTCTCCACTAGTTTTCTACAAGTTGCTTGCGCAAAGTGCGCACCAACAAATCTTCCACCTTTAGTTGTCAACTTTCTTTGATCTTTAGCGACACTTGGCGGGAAACCAAAATTTAGTGGAAGACGGACAGAAAAAAATGCTCTATTTTGTAGAAAAAGCAAATTGCCGCAACTTGTGGAAGACTTTGGTGTAAACGCGGCTTAACAGCAACAGTCCCATGACCAAATCATAGAGATCGATTTCAGTCTTAAAAAAATTGGTGGCTTTTTTTTTTATTTATTACAAAAAATAGCAGTTTTTTTTTGCACAATACAACGAAAATGTAAATAATTTTAGTAAATTAAACTAGCAAGTAGATACAGAAGGATCAATTATATTTATATGAAAATCATACCTACATAAACAAAACCTCAAAAATTGTGTCAGCTGTAGAAAAAGCAGCATTGCCACGTCGCATCCGACTGTTAACAAACCGCAGGTTACTTTTGGAATGATAATTTTAAAAATTGTAAAAGTGTTTTACCAAGAGGATAAAAATTTATATTGTTGGGAATAAGCAGCAACTTTACCAGCCTTTTAATAGTTTCGACTTTGGGCCTTATTTTGGACAAAGCTTTTTAAATGCATTTTAATTTTGTCAAAATTTCGTAATGGTGGTAAGTGCTTTTTGATTTTTTACATGTAACTGTATTGCTTCCTTTAAGTGTACGTAGATTTAAAACAATACTAGGTATGCATAAGTACCAACAAGTCAATTTTAATGTTTTTTTGGTAGATACTGCCTTTCTCCATAGTTGGGGAGTATATTTATTTTTAGTGGGCTAAAGGACTTTTTAATTTTATGGCAAACTTGAAGAAAAGTACAAAAGGCACATAACTGCTTTATTTTTGGCTTAAGGACTTCATAATAACTTTTTATGTTAAAAAAAGAGTTGGCAATTGATTAATGTAGAAAAATACAGGGTGTTTCAGTAAAAAAAAACATTTGGGAATTTTTTAGAAACACATTTAATTGTTTGGCTGTTAGCACCACGGTTATCAGCAGAAAAAATACTAGTTCTCTAATTTATTCGGCCTCCTATCTTAAATAATAAGGAAGTTAGCAACAATGCCGACATGAGTTAAATAACCCTGTATATGTGTAATTTGATTAGTTTTAAATGGATGATATGACATTGATATTTACAGAATGAGCAGCGTTGCTGTACGCGATTGGCGACCGCACGCTCTTCAATTCTTTTTTGACGTGTTTCGACTTTCAGGCCGGACAAGATGCCGGGTTTTAGCAGCGCGGGCACGTTCAAAATCTTTATCGGAAACCTCGCCGAGAAAACCAGCGTATCGGAGCTTCGCCCCTTGTTTGAGAAATTCGGCAAAGTAGTGGAATGTGACGTCGTGAAGAATTACGGGTTTGTCCACATGGAAAATGAATCGGAAGGTCGCGAAGCCATCCAGCAGCTTAACGGAACTATGTTGAATGGTCAGTCGATGAAATGTGAGGCTGCCAAGAGCCGGAAAGCGCCCCAAACGCCGACAACCAAGATCTTCGTCGGAAATCTAACTGACAATACAAAGGCACCTCAGATACGTGAGTTGTTTAAAAAGTTCGGCACCGTTGTGGAGGCCGACATTGTTCGAAACTATGGATTCGTGCACCTCGAGTCGTCGGGAGACGTAAATGAGGCCATTAAAGAATTGAATGGTAGTATAGTCGACGGGCAGCCAATGAAAGTGCAGATCTCTACAAGCCGCGTACGCCAGCGGCCGGGAATGGGCGATCCGGAGCAATGTTACCGTTGCGGACGTGGCGGGCACTGGTCAAAGGAGTGTCCCAAAGGCATGGGACCTGATAGGTTCCGCGAACGCATGTTCGGACGCGACCCCTACCCTCCACCACCACCACCGCCATTCCTACGCGACCGGATGATGGGACGATTTGGGGTAATACGGGATTTTATTTTTTATCACAATTTATTCATTGCAGTCTTCCAAATTCTATCAAACACGACCTGTTCACGAAACCTTTACTGTGAAAAATAATATTAACCATTAAAATTTGTTCGTTTAAAGAAGCTCTTAAGGCTTAGTTCCAAAGAGATCTGAGATCTGTTTTGACTTCCTTTACTATTTAAAAGATCTTGCTATGAGATATTTAATTTATAGATTTCCGTCTTGATTTATAACTTTATATCCAAAGATCAATGAGTTACTCTGTTTTCATTCATAATCACTCATTGCCATTTAGCAGTATTGTCGGTAATTGATAGTTTTTTTATATTGTTAAAGCGACGTATGTTTATCTTTAATATCAGTTTTACCTTTTACATAATATTGTAAATTTAAAATATTCGAACTGCATATTTAAACTTAAGAACTTTAAAAGTATTTAATAACTGTTCCAATAATATTAGTTATTACCAACACCCTTAAGAAAGATTATTTGCTTTTTGCGATTTTCAACTTTTTCTCTTAAAAATTATTTAAACATTATATTTAGCAAGCATAGGATAACTACAAAGTTTTTTTGTAAAAACCTTTAATATCATTTATGTTATTACAATTGCCATTTATGTAAATTTGATTTGAATTTTTCGAACAAGTGAAATCAATAACAAATAACAGTTATAATAAAAATACTATAAATATGCATCATAATTATACAAATGGATTAAATACTTGGGAATTATAATAAAACATAGCTTAACAAAATACGTTAAAACTTTTTAAACCCTTAACATGTTTAGGAAGCACAAGATATCAATGACATTGCCTATAAGCAATATACTTTGGTTTAAGGCTCAGAATAGGGTTTAGCTAGTATTTTATCGACAGGTAAGGGTTAACATTTCCTTGAAGATGTTGGACAATGTTCTGGTTTCAATAACACTAAAACTTTGTACTTTTATTATCCTTATTTGTTAATTAGTACACACAGTTTTGAAAGATTGTATATTCAACCACTTTCAATTGATAACTTAAAACTACACTTAAAGCTATAACATATATACTATTTGTTCAGTTTAAACTAAATTTTGCAACTAACCACTAAATATTTATAAAATTATTCCATGATTTATAGTTTACACCTTGGTTTATATCATAGATTTATGTTACATTGTACAAGCTGCCCTAAAAGGTTCTTATGCTTAAACATGCAAAGGGTTTAGACAAGTAATTATAACTAAGGATTATTAAAGATTAAAATTAATTAATAATTTCATTTCTGTCCAAAGAATTATTTTAAATCACATTTTTGAATTATAACCTACAATAACATGATTAAAAACATAAGAAGCAAAGTAGGGAAACCAAGCTCGAAACAACAAAGGTTTGTATTGTTTCCAAGCAAATATGACAGAAAAATATTTTCGAAGTTGCCTACTTGTTTTTTTGTTAAATTCAGTGTTGCTGAAATCGACTTTAAATAAACTGCAAAGTAATGTAAAAATCGCAAAAGCAAATAAACGACCCCAAGCTTGTTTTTAATATTTCCCTTTTTGACATAGGATGCCTATGATGGCTATTATGACAGAAGGTTTCCTGAAGACTCACGTGACCTCTATGAGCGTCGCTACTCAGGTTTGCCACGTGGCGAAATGGGTCTTAGGGGAGGTCGTGATTTCTTGCCCCCTCCGCTACCACCAAGACGTGAACCTCTACCTCCAATGCCCTCAATTGGCCTCAGAGGGCCCTCTTCAAGCAGCTTAAGTGGAAGAATGGGTGATTCAGGTTTCTCCAGAGGTTCTGGTGATTATGGAATGTTCAGCCGCAGATCTCCACCACCAGCCAGATCTTTATCTGGTTCCAGCATGAGCCGAATGTATGAAGATTTTAGTAGAGATTCATTTGATGACAGAAGGTATGTTTATAGTCCAAAAAGTATAGTCTAAAAATAAATTTTTTAAAAACAAAATTATTAACAAAAAATATAATAAATTAAAATAATAGAGTTTATCTAAAAGAAAAAAAAATGACAGTATAGTCTGTGTTGGGCAAAAATTTAAAAATACATGAATTAAAATAATAGGGAGTACTTCTACTTTTATTATTCTTAATTAAACCTTCTTATGTCTTTTCATGTTTTTTGTTACTATTATTGCGAGAGCAGACTAGCTCTCCATAATAATATCTATAAAAAAAAAGTATAATTTTTTAAAATAATATATAAAAATCTTTATTCTGGAGAAAAGCCAAATAATTTTTCTTTTAACATAATATATTTTGAAATTATTTTTTTATGCACAATATTTAATTATTATAGTAACAATAAAATGTACGTTTCACGTTGTTTTCAAAATAGAATTCAAAACATATGTATCCTAAACTTTTTGAAGTCTTCCGAGAAAAAAAGGATATTTCTAATAAAAAATAGTTTTTGGGGTCGTGGTAGAATCGAGCTTGGGACCTTCGTGCTGCTGGTCAAACGTGATACATACAGAACCAATGAGGCATCTTACGAGATTTGGAAAATACTTCATATGCACAACAACTAACTAACCACAACTAACCTTTCAACTAAAACATTTTTATTACCTAACACGAGTAACCTAGAACAGCCAAGCATTGTATTTTTATAATTTTTTATTTCACTGCAGGTACACCATCTTCGGTTAATTCCATTTTAAATTAGTACCTTTGACGTTATTGTCAATGGATAAATCATTTGTACCCCCCCACTGGTGCTACCCCTAGCGAATTTTTTTAAAGTCGTAGAGGATAAAAGGTTACTTCGATCAATTAGCCGGGCAATATTTCCCGACCAAAGGTTTGTATTTTGTGTATATCCTCATCATTAATTTCTGCAATTTGTCGTCCGGATGAGTAACCAATGATAACATATTCATTAGCTCTTTGGGAACTTTTATGCGCAGTTCTTCCTCAGCTGCACCAATGATGAAATACAAATCTTCTTCACTATTACCCGAGGTATTAATTCGTTTCTCGATGGAAGAACTTGGTCCTGATTCCATTTTCCTAAAAAGTTATTTATTATTATTAATTACTGTGGTTAATGTTCTGCACATTTATTTATTTTTTCATGTATCATTATGCACGAATGTGTCTAACGGCCATAAGAATATTTTATAAAAATATGTTAGGTAAATTTCGGATTCTACACGAAGTGGCGACCGAAGTTTTTTCTTACATAATATAACAAAACAAAAAATCGATTTTATAATAAGAGTACTAAGTATATAGTAAGACCTGGTATCATAACAGAAATAGTATTCCGGAAAAAAACCTTTGTCTAAACCGGATACGCCAAATTCAGAGGCTCTTTGGAAACATCCAACGAATTTTTTTTTTGTCTAGTTTCATATGCTTTAGGTCTACTTTTTAAAATATTTTCAAGTTCCGGTTACACCGAAAGTTGACAGTAAGTTTTTATTTTAATCAGAACACCATATTTTTTTATTACATTTTTTGATTCTGTGAAAAATTGAAGGTTATCTTTATGTATCCCACTTATAGCATATTTTAATGATTTTCAAGGTTAAAATAGGTAACAGTCGGCTATTTTCTATGATTAACAAGCCATAGTACAATTTAAGATAGAATCAATATAAATATGTTCTAAAGTTTTGGGGCGGATTCATGTTTTATTAGGTTTTTGTTGTGATTACTTGCCCGAAAAGTTTCTAGAAAACGTGACCAGGGTTGATAGAAATCATTATTCAAAAAATAATTATTTTTTTTTTGTTTTAAAAAAATTGTCACATTACAAATATTATTATTTTTAAATACTTCTAATTGTTTATATTTTGTTTTGTTAAGTAAATAAATGTTTTTAGGCAGGAATAGTACAAATATGAAGCAAAACTGTAGAAGTTTTAACATGGAAATTTCGTTCGCGCAGTATTGCAAGTTTGTCGCTTTGTCGAAACTTGTAATAACAGAAACTTGTAAAACAATAACACAAATTTTAGTCTAAACAATTATACAAATTGACGACGCTCGCGCCTCTCTTTCTAGTGATTTTTTTGCTTGTGTGAGGTTAATATGGTTTTAAGAAGTAATAATAGGTTTGGTATAAACTACTTTTTACTTATAGGTTTATTTAATATGTTTTTGCATTAACTTTTAGTACAAAGAAGTTACATATCTCATTAAGGAAGAGCTCTTAAGGGCTGGTACCTTCAAAATATAAATTAAACCATTCACCAAAAAGGTTAAGTTTATGATTATAATTCCTTAAAGATTTCTTAAAGTAACTTTATAATAATTATTTTCAAAATGTCAAGGTACTAAATGATAGGAATTTAATGGATCCAACTAACACAGTGAATTTGTTTCAGAGTCTGATCCACTCCACTGAAGACTCTGTTTTCCGGGTGTTAAGCAACATAAAATTAATTTTTATTTAGCAGAGGAATAGGCCCCTTGCATATAATTTATTATTGGCTAAAAATGACCATTTATACCTAAATAATGCTTCTGCCCAATATTTTTGATATACGAATTTTTACAACAAGTGTTTTAAGCATTAAAAATCCAAGGAGCCTAAATAAAAAAATAATTTTATGTTGCTTTAAAAATCTCACGGGGTAATAAAATACCCGGAAAACAGTCTTCAGTGGAGTGGATCAGACTCCGAAACAGATTCACTGTGTTAGTGGGATCCATTAAATTCCTACCAATAGTACCTCGACAATTTGAAAATAATTATTATAAAATTACTTTAAGAAATCTTTAAGGAATTATAATTATAAACCTAACCTTTTTGGTGAATGGTTTCATTTATATTTCAATTTTGAAGGTACAAGCCCTTTTAAGCACTCCCTTAATGAGATATGTATCTTTTTTGTACTAAAAGTAAATACAAAACAAATCAAATAAACCTATAAGTAATAAGTAGAGTTTATACCAAACCTATCATTACTACTGCTTAAAACCGTATTTACCTCATACAAGCAGAAAAATCACTAGAAAGAGAGAGGCGCGAGGGTCGTCAATACATTGACGATCTTAACAATTTTCTATTATTGTTTCGATCCAGCCAGGGTTGCCATGCCTTAAAAAAAAAGTAAAAAATATTGCCTTAAAAGAGCAGTACATTTTATTAAATAAATAAATATTTTTAACCGTTATGTCTGCCTTCTTGTAATGTTTGTATAAAAATACGACCTGCATGGGATTCTTTGCAATGATCCCAAATAAAAAAGGTAAATCAGAAAAAAATTAAATTACCAGCAAAATCCAAAATTCTAACTTTACCAAGGTCCTTGAGCATTTCACATAATTTCATCCAATTCCACCTGGTTTTCTCAGTGGTTTACTCCTCGATGCTTAATTGCAAAAATCTAGCCTTTAACAAAATCCTTAGAGTTAAAAATACCTCCTATGTTCTTTCTTTTCAATTCTTCAAATAAAGACTAGTAGTGCCTAGTGTGGAATTGTTTGTTACTAATTAAAGAACAATTTTCATTAAAGAACCTACTATGAGAAATGGTATTTTCTAGTCAGAGTTTACATTTTAACAGAAATAAAAATAATCTTCAAGAAGAATTTCAATATAAACCTATGTACAAAATAATTTTATAATCATTGGCAATTTTTTTTTTAAATATTTCCTAAGTTCTTATATTTTCTTGAATTCTTTTTAGACTGCCCTCCCACCCCAGAAAAAAAGTACCTGTCGAACCCAGTATGCTCTTTTAAATATTGAATATTGAGTATATGCTGATCATTTATTGAAATGTTTTATTAGATCACTGCAGTAAGTTGTTGGTTAGAACTAGAAAACATACCCAGTAAGTGCCAAAAATAGCTATCCTGGAACAATTATTACTTAATATGCCATCTAAACCAAACGAAATTTGATGAAGAAAAATATGTCGGACAATTATTAGCATACCTGCAGGTCTGTCTGTCGTTCTAAGGACCAAGCTCACTTTGGCTTTTATTTTAAAAAATGGTAGTTTTAAAATAATCGTACTTAGTGTGCTAAGTTAAAGTTTTAAAGGGTATATATATATATATATATATATATATATATATATATATATATATATATATATATATATATATATATATATATATATATATATATATATATATATATATATATATATATATATATATATATATATCCGTATATCGATCAGATGGCATACTTACGGCCGAGTGATGATCGCGTTGTTAAATTTAGCAATGGACTTAGCAGTTTAGGATGTTTAACAAAACGTCATTGTCATTGTTATTCAATGATTTTAGTAGGCAACCTGTTAAAATCTGACATTTTGTTAAACATTCTAAACCTTTGTGAACTTTTAAAAATTTGCTAAGTTGACAATGTTTAACAAAATGTCAGATTTTGACAGGTTACCTACTAAAATCATTGAATAACACTGACAATGACGTATTGTTAAACATTCTAAACTGCTAAGTCCATTGCTAAATTTAACAACGCGATCATCACTCGGCCGTTAGTATAATAATTGTTCCAAGGTGGCTAATTTTGCACTTTATAGGTCTATTTTCTAAAGATCTACCAATAAATAATTAGCACATAGTCAATATTCACTAGTTAAAAGAGCATACCGGGTATGATGGGTCCCTTTTTTCACGGTGGGCTGACAGTCTATTTATGGTGATGTAGAATTTAATTAGAAAAGCTCTATACAAGAATAACCCATAAAATCCTTTAAACAATACTTATATTTCTTTTTGTTCACAGGCCTCCGATGAGAGGGCCATCACCATCCAGAAGATATGCACCATATTAAGATTGCTAATGGTTTTCAGAATATCTCTGTTTTGGTAAAAGAAAGATGGAGATAATGTGTGTCTGTTTGTAAAAGAATTATGTGTTTTTGCATTCTGTGCAAAGGTTAAATATTTTAACATAATAGTACTGTAAATTATAATGAGTTAGGTAATTAGAAAATAGTTTTAATCTAAGTGACCAAAATCGTTTTTATATTTTTATTTGTATGATTACTTTGTGATTGTGGTAATAAATACTGCACTTGAGATTCCAGTTTTGTGTTTTTATTTAAACTTACTATTTTCATAATTTCTTTTAATCAGTACTACTAAATTAAAGCGTTTTAGTGACTGAAAATGTTTGGCAGATTTTCCATCTTGCATCAGATGCATAGGTTTTTTTAAATGAAAGTTTAAATATGAAGAAATATGCAAAAAAAAGAAATTTTGCAACTGAATCACTCACATGATGTCCATATTTAATTCATAGGTAATTAATCTAGACATAGATACCACTAGTATAAATCACTATGTCTTAATCAAAAATAGTGTACACTATTTTACACATTTTTTACGTAAGGGCTCTTATGGAAAGTGTATTTTAGGGCTAGGTGTGTCCAAAAAGTGTAAAATAGTGTAAAATATGTGAATAACAAACAGCCCTAATTTATCAAAATAGTCCAGAAAAGACCGTAGCGGCTCAAGCTCTAGAATAGTTTTTTTCTAAATTATTTTCTTATCTTGTATGGTTAAGTTTATGGATATTATGGTGCATTTTTGTTATATTATTCTTAATAACAATTTTTATTTTCATCCAGGGCCTATAAATTAAGTATTGTACTTTGTACAAGATGACCCTGTCTAATAAAAAATCCTTGATCCAGTTAAGTAAATTTTCCCTTATACCAAAATGTTCCAATTTTTGAAGCAGCCTTTTGTGGGGTACTTGGTCGAAAGCTCGACTAAAATCTAAATAATTAATGTCAACTGGTTCGCTCTGATCTTACAGTTTTGTCCAATTGTTTACACATTGTCACAGATTAGACACAGTTAATCTACCTTGTAAAAAACCATGCTGGTTGTGAGTTAAAACGCCATTGTTTAGTAAAAATGTGGTTAATTTATTTATTTATTTATATTTCTTTCTTCATTTCAAATTACATTAGTACTACATTGATATGTAAGAACAAATATAAAATGAAATGACGTCACAAAAAAATAACAGTAAATATTATACAAACTATAACTATACAAGAATCTCTCACATATTCACATAATCTTCTATATTGTAGGGTTCTAAGTCTATAAGTAATATCCTTAACTTTTTCTTAAACATTTTTTCGTTTGATATGCTTTTAATGTTGACGCTTAATTTATTATAAAATTTATTACAGGAGTAATAAGGACTTTTCTCAAACAAAGCTAATCTGTGAATAGGATAGTTGATATTACTTGTACGGGTATTGTGTTCATGTTTAACATCAGTATCAAATTTATATCTGTTTTTATAAAAAAACATTGCGTCAAAAATATACAAAGCATGCACAGTCATAATCCCCTTTGTTCTAAAAACCCCTCTACAAGACTCCAAATACGACATTCCAAAAATTATCCTTATTACTCTTTTTTGTATTACAAAAATATTTTGCATCTTTGAATTTGATGCCCAAAAGATTATACCATATCTCATAGTGGAATGATCCTGAAGTTCCGAACGTTCGTTGAACGGTAGGGCCGGCAAAAATAACGGGCCTGAAATTAAATGTCGCGTCGCATCCCAGATATCACCATCGACGAACTAAACAGAAGACAAAAATTCAAATGATATTACTTGAAATATTTTATTATATAAACAATAAAATATGTTTGTTTTATAATGTCTTTAGTGTGTTAATTTCCTAAACATGTATTAAATATATGGAATAAAGAAGGCAAATACAATAATAAGGAGTGTTGTGACTTGGACACTTTAAATAAGAGGGATATACATCTTTTATATTATGTTAACAAAAAGGTGCTTTTTTTGTCCTTAAAAAAATATTTTTTTGTCATTTTTGACGAATTTTTTGTATAAAAGGGTTAAATTGGGGTTGTTCCGGTCAACTCAAATTTTCCATATTTGGTTTTTAGATACAAAAGAAATACATATTTTATTTTCTGTTTTAAAAAATGCTTTTTTATATATTTATTTTTTTATTTTTTACGGATTTTTTGTGTATAAGGGTAAATTGCGACCGTCCCGGTAAACTTAAATTTACCATTTTTCGTTTTTAGATACCAAAGGGATATATCTTCCATATTTCGTTTAAAAAAAAAGCTTGTTCTTTGTTTTTGAAAAAAATGATGTCATTTTTTACGGACTCTTCTTATATAATGGCGAATTGCGACAGCCCCGATAAACTTAAATTTACCATAGTTAGTTTTTAGATCCGCTTCGCTAAACTTAAATTTACCATATTTGGTTTTTAGATGAAAAAGGGATATATCTATTATTTTTCGTTTTAAAAATGGTGCTTTTTCTTTGTTTTTGAAAAAAAAAATGTCATATTTAGGGACCCTTGGTATATAAGGGTGAATTTCGCCCCGGTAAACTTAAATTTAACCATATTTGGTTTTTATATTCCGTTTTAAAAAAAAATGGTCCTTTTTCTTTGTTTTTGAAAAAAATATTTTTTTTGTCATTTTTTACGGACTCTTGGTATATAAGGGTGAATTGTGATTGTTCCGGTAAACTTAAATTTACCATATTTGGTTTTTAGGTGGAAAAGGGGTATATCTTTTATATTCCGTTTTAAAGAAATGGTGCTTTTTCTTTGTTTTTGAAAAAAAAAAAATTGTCATTTTTTACGGATTCTTGGTATATAAGGGTGAATTGTGATCGCTTCGGTAAACTTAAATTTACCATTTTTGGTTTTTAGATGGAAAAGGGGCATATCTTTTATATTCCGTTTTAAAAAAATGATGCTTTTTCTTTGTTTTAAAAAAAATGTCATTTTTTACGGACTCTTGGTATATGAGGGTGAGTTATGATCGCTCCGGTAAACTTAAATTTACCATATTTGGTTTTTAGATGGAAAAGGGGTATATCTTTTATATTCCGTTTTAAAAAAATGGTGCTTTTTCTTTGTTTTTGAAAAAAATATTTTTTTTGTCATTTTTTACGGACTCTTGGAATATAAGGGTGAATTGCGATCGCTCCGGTAAACTTAAATTTACCACATTTGGTTTTTAGATGGAAAAGGGGTATATCTTTTATATTCCGTTTAAAAAAAATGGTGCTTTTTCTTTGTTTTTGAAAAAAAAAAATTACATTTTTTACGGACTCTTGGGATATAAGGGTGAATTGCGATCGCTCCGGTGAACTTAAATTTACCATATTTGGTTTTTAGATGAAAAAGGGGTATATCTTTTATATTCCGTTTAAAAAAATGGTCCTTTTCCTTTGTTTTGGAAAATAATATTTTTTTTGTCATTTTTTACGGACTCTTGGTATATAAGGGTGAATCTTGGTATATAAGGGTGAATTGGATTGTTCCGGTAAACTTAAATTTACCATATTTGGTTTTTAGATGGAAAAGGGGTATATCTTTTATATTCCGTTTTAAAAAAATGGTGCTTTTTCTTTGTTTTTGAAAAAAAATTTTGTCATTTTTTACGGATTCTTGGTATATAAGGGTGAATTGTGATCGCTTCGGTAAACTTAAATTTACCATTTTTGGTTTTTAGATGGAAAAGGGGCATATCTTTTATATTCCGTTTTAAAAAAATGATGCTTTTTCTTTGTTTAAAAAAAAATTGTCATTTTTTACGGACTCTTGGTATATGAGGGTGAGTTGTGATCGCTCCGGTAAACTTAAATTTACCATATTTGGTTTTTAGATGGAAAAGGGGTATATCTTTTATATTCCGTTTTAAAAAAATGGTTCTTTTTCTTTGTTTTTGAAAAAAATATTTTTTGTCATTTTTTATGGACTCTTGGTATATAAGGGTGAATTGTGATCGCTCCGGTGAACTTAAATTTACCATATTTGGTTTTTAGATGGAAAAGGGGTATATCTTTTATATTCCGTTTTAAAAAAATGGTGCTTTTTCTTTGTTTTTGAAAAAAATATTTTTTGTCATTTTTTACGGACTCTTGGAATATAAGGGTGAATTGCGATCGCTCCGGTAAACTTAAATTTACCACATTTGGTTTTTAGATGGAAAAGGGGTATATCTTTTATATTCCGTTTTAAAAAAAATGGTGCTTTTTCTTTGTTTTTGAAAAAAAAAATTCATTTTTTACGGACTCTTGGGATATAAGGGTGAATTGCGATCGCTCCGGTGAACTTAAATTTACCATATTTGGTTTTTAGATGAAAAAGGGGTATATCTTTTATATTCCGTTTTAAAAAAATGGTGCTTTTTCTTTGTTTTTGAAAAAAAAATATTTTTTGTCATTTTTTACGGACTCTTGGAATATAAGGGTGAATTGCGATCGCTCCGGTAAACTTAAATTTACCACATTTGGTTTTTAGATGGAAAAGGGGTATATCTTTTATATTCCGTTTTAAAAAAATGGCGCTTTTTCTTTGTTTTTGAAAAAAAATAATTTTTTGTCATTTTTTACGGACTCTTGGTATATAAGGGTGAATTGCGATCGCTCCGGTGAACTTAAATTTACCACATTTGATTTTTAGATGAAAAAGGGATATATCTTTTATATTCCGTTTTAAAAAAATGGTGCTTTTCCTTTGTTTTTGAAAAAAAAAATTTTGTCATTTTTTACGGACTCTTGGTATATAGGGTGAATTGCGATCGCTCCGGTGAACTTAAATTTACCACATTTGATTTTTAGATGAAAAGGGGGTATATCTTTTATATTCCGTTTTAAAAAAATGGTGCTTTTTCTTTGTTTTTGAAAAAAATATTTTTTTTGTCATTTTTTACGGACTCTTGGTATATAAGGGTGAATTGTGAACGCTCCGGTGAACTTAAATTTACCATATTTGGTTTTTAGATGGAAAAGGGGTATATCTTTTATATTCCGTTTTAAAAAAATGGTGCTTTTTTTTGTTTTGAAAAAAAAATTTTTTACATTTTTTACGGACTCTTGGGATATAAGGGTGAATTGCGATCGCTCCGGTGAACTTAAATTTACCATATTTGGTTTTTAGATGAAAAAGGGGTATATCTTTTATATTCCGTTTTAAAAAAATGGTGCTTTTTCTTTGTTTTTGAAAAAAAAATTTTTTGTCATTTTTTACGGACTCTTGGTATATAAGGGTGAATTGTGAACGCTCCGGTGAACTTAAATTTACCATATTTGGTTTTTAGATGGAAAAGGGGTATATCTTTTATATTCCGTTTTAAAAAAATGCTGCTTTTTCTTTGTTTTTGAAAAAAATATTTTTTTTGTCATTTTTTACGGACTCTTGGAATATAAGGGTGAATTGCGATCGCTCCGGTAAACTTAAATTTACCACATTTGGTTTTTAGATGGAAAAGGGGTATATCTTTTATATTCCGTTTTAAAAAATGGTGCTTTTTCTTTGTTTTTGAAAAAATATTTTTTTGTCATTTTTACGGACTCTTGGAATATAAGGGTGAATTGCGATCGCTCCGGTAAACTTAAATTTACCACATTTGGTTTTTAGATGGAAAAGGGGTATATCTTTTATATTCCGTTTTAAAAAAATGGTGCTTTTTCTTTGTTTTTGAAAAAAAAAAAAATTTGTCATTTTTTACGGACTCTTGGTATATAAGGGTGAATTGCGATCGCTCCGGTGAACTTAAATTTACCACATTTGGATTTTTAGATGAAAAGGGGGTATATCTTTTATATTCCGTTTTAAAAAAATGGTGCTTTTCCTTTGTTTTTGAAAAAAAAATTTTTGTCATTTTTTACGGACTCTTGGTATATAGGGTGAATTGCGATCGCTCCGGTGAACTTAAATTTACCACATTTGATTTTTAGATGAAAAGGGGGTATATCTTTTATATTCCGTTTTAAAAAAATAATGCTTTTTCTTTGTTTTTGAAAAAAAATGTCATTTTTTACGGACTCTTGGGATATAAGGATGAATTGCGATCGCTCCGGTGACCTTAAATTTACCATATTTGGTTTTTAGATGGAAAAGGGGTATATCTTTTATATTCCGTTTTAAAAAAATGGTGCTTTTTCTTTGTTTTTAAAAAAAAAATTTTGTCATTTTTTACGGACTCTTGGGATATAAGGGTGAATTGCGATCGCTCCGGTGAACTTAAATTTACCATATTTGGTTTTTAGATGAAGAAGGGGTATATCTTTTATATTCCGTTTTAAAAAAAATGGTGCTTTTTCTTTGTTTTTGAAAAAAATATTTTTTTGTCATTTTTTACGGACTCTTGGTATATAAGGGTGAATTGCGATCGCTCCGGTGAACTTAAATTTACCACATTTGATTTTTAGATGGAAAAGGGATATATCTTTTATATTCCGTTTAAAAAAAAATGGTGCTTTTTCTTTGTTTTTGAAAAAAATATTTATTTTCATTTTTTACGATCTCTTGGGATATAAGGGTGAATTGCGATCGCTCCGGTAAACTTAAATTCACCATATTTGGTTTGTAGATGGAAATGGGATATATCTTTTATATTCCGTTTAAAAAAAAATGGTGCTTTTTCTTTTTTTTTTTAATTGTCATATTTAGGAACTCTTGGTATATAGGGTTGAATTGCGATCGCTCCATTGAACTTAAATTTTCTATATTTGGTGTTTAGATGGAAAAGGGATACAACTTTTATATTCCGGTTTTAAAAATGGTGCTTTTTCTTTGTTTTTGAAAAAATTTTGTTATATTTAGGGACCCTTGGTATATAAGGGTGAATTGGGATCGCTCCGGTAAACTAAAATTTACCATATTTGGTTTTTAGATGGAAAAGGGATATAATATCTTTTATATTCCGTTTTAAAAAAAAGGTGCTTTTTCTTTGTTAAAAAAAAATTGTCATTTTTTACCTATTTTTTTGTATATAAGGGTTAAATTGGGGCCGCTCCGGTAAACTTAAATTTTCCATATTTGATTTTAAGAAAAAAAAGGTGTATATTTTTTATATTATATTTTAAAAAAGGTGCTCTTCTGTTTTTTTTTTAAATATATATTTTTTTATTTTGTACAGATTTTTTTTATATATGGGTTATTTTGGGATCGCTTCGGGAAACTTAAAGTGATCATGTTTTTGTCTATCCTCTTCCTTCCTTTCGAGTCGTTCGTGAATAATGGGCAGCCCCTTTTAGTTTTAAAAAATCTTTTTTTTGTCCAAGTCACAAAACTTTTAATTATTGTATTTGTCTTCTTTATTTCAGATATTTAATACATGTTTAGGAAATTAACACCCTAAAAATATAATAAAACAAACATGGATTTTTGTTTACATAATAAAATATTTAAAATATTTCATTTAAATTTTTGTCTTCTGTTTAGTTCGTCGATGGTGATGTCTTGGATGCGACGCGACTTTTAATTTCAGGCCCGCTTTTTCGGTCGGCCCTACCGTTCAACGAACGTTCGGAACTTCAGGATCATATAGTGGACTTAAAATTTGCAAAGTACAAAGTTTTTCTAGCAGACACATTTTAACACAATACGAAAACAGTAACACATTTTATTTAATTTTTCACTAAGTTGTTCTATATGTCCTGACCAATCCAAGATTTCATCAATGTGAATACCTAAAAACTTTGTACTTTTTTCAACTGCTATTTCTTTATTATTAATAGTAATTTACTCCCGCTTGTTATTTTTGTTGAGTTTAGTCCTAAATACAAGAATGTTTGTTTTATTTTCATTTACCAGCAATCTGTTTCGGTCAAACCAGTCTTTAGTTATTTTAAATATTTGATTTCCTCTTTCTACAAGACTAAGAATCTGGGATGCTCCCACTAACAAATTAGTGTCATCCGCATATGATGTTAATCTGTATTGAGGGTTTTCTACTTCGACATTTAAATCGTTTGTAAAAATGATAAACAAAATAGCGCCTGAAATGCTGCCTTGTGGAATACCTAAACTACTTTGTAAAATTCGGGATTTGCAGCTCACATTATCCTGTTATTCTTAGAATGTAGGGCGTCTATCTATATGTAATAGTGTAAAGAAAGTTAATAATTCATAAACATTTTCTTTTTATTCCATGCTTTTTAAGAATAAAGTGTTTCTGATGTAAATAAATAATAAATATATCATCTATATACACAAGTTCAGATTCCCGTAGAAAGTATTATATTGTATCTGTATTTGGGTGTTATTTTTTTTTGTTAGGAGAAGTTTTACTGCGACACAAAATATTATTAATGTATGTTGTCAATAAAAATGTATTAGAAAAAAATCTTGTTGTGTTTATTTTTTAAATAATAAAATATTTTTTGATTGCTTGTGGATCACTTAATTGTTTACTTCCTTCCCCCCTTTCCATCTCCTCGCTTTATAACACCGCGAGGCAATTGCCAACTCTGGTACCACCGTGTTAGGCCTAGAGAAAGCCCTAGCAACCCTTCGGATGGTGTGGCCCTAATGGTCTGTTGCACCAACAATTTTAAGGAACCCTTAGCACAAGGTAATCCCTAAAATTAACAAACAAGTAATGTGATTGGCTACATTGAAGATTTAACATTTTCTTTTTATATTGGTTGGCTTATAATCGTTGCTAGGAAAATCAAATTTTGATAGCTGTCAAACTTAAAAGGTTAAAATGAAGTTAATGACGAAACTGCTGAAAAGCCGGAAAAAGCAACACAAAACTTGCTGTCGAAGAAATCAAGAGATGGGGCAAGTTTTTAATTGCATCGATGGATCCAGCGCATTAAGCGCTAATTCATCAAACCGTTTATAACTACTTTTTGTGTCCTGTTACTGAGATCTGACTCAAACCACTTTAGAGCATTTTCCCTGATGCCATATAAATGCATTTTTTAAGAAGGATATTTCTATCTAAGCAGTCATATGCTTTCGATAAATCTAGGAATCTTCCCAATGCCATTTTGCCACTCTCCAAATAATTCAAAACTGCTCGTGTTAACTGGAAAATGGCAGTTTGAGTGGATCTTCTTTCTAGATATCCATGTTGGTTTATAGAAAAAATATCTTTCATAAATATCATTAGTTGATCACTCATCACCAATTCGAACAGTTTTGAATAACCAGGAAGTATGCTAATGGGCCTGAGACTATCAAATGCATTCATGTTTCCGTTGTTTTGATAAATTGGTTTTATTAAAGCCAACTTTAATTGATCAGGAAAAATAACCTCCCTGAGTGAGTTATTTATTATAAAACACATTACCTCTACAATCACTGGTATGCTGAGCTTTACTATACTTGTGGGTATTTCATCATTTTCAGAGCTGTTTTTATTTTTAATTTTTTTTGATAACATTATGAGATCATTTTGTGAAACTAGCCTTAATTTAAAAACCTTGTGATTTGGAGTGATTTTTGAGTGCCAGTCTGTATTGTTAAGCTCTCTTAATAGATCGGGTACAATATTTAGTAAATAGTCATTATAGTTGTTTGAAACTTCCTCAGCATTCCCGGTGATTGTAGATGCCCTTGTCTTTGATTTACCTGTTATCTCTCTATAAATAGACCACATACATTTATTCTTATTATCAGAACTCCTAACTCTATTTTCATATTTTTTTGATCTACACATTACTAACACATTATCATATTCTTTCTTTACATTTTTATACATTTTATTGTAGGTATTATTGTGTTGTTTTAATACCAGAAGTATATCTAATCTATTTTTTAAATCCCTTACTTGTTCATTATTTTTAAATAAACATTCTTTTTTGTTTTTTTGATGTACTAACTTTTTAGGAAAACTGTGATTAAAAATTGGTATAAGTATATTCATAAAAGCAAACCACTGACCATTTACATCAGACTTGTCAGTATTAAAAACATCTGACCGATCTGCCTCTTTTAAATTTTGAATGAAGAATTTTTTATTTTTAAAAATGACTATTTGAGCAGTATGATCTGAAATAACTGTGTTTATAATGCTACTTTTAATAAAAGGAATGTTTATATTAGTAAAAATGTTATCTATACAGCTAGTTAACCTTGTATTTTCTGAAATGGTAGGTTAAATTTGAAATGAGTTCATTATTGATAAAAAAATTGTTTTATTTTTATTGTTTTTAATTAGTTCTATATTGAAGTCACCTGCAAGGAATATATATTTCTGTTCTTCCACTATTTCTGACAACAGCTCCTCCATTTTTTGAAAAAATACACTTACATCGCCCCTAGGGGGCCTATAAATTGCAATCACAATATACTGTTCACTTTTCATCGTACATTCCACAGCCACAGAGCCACACATTCAAAATGTCCACTTACTGCAAACCGATTTAATTTTTTCCCAACTTTAAATTTATGCTGTTTTGCACATACACTGCTGCACCTCCATAACCTTCAGTTCGACAAAAAGCTGTGGCCAGTTTAAAATTGTTTATCACATATGTTTGTATATGTTTTGCTTTTTCCAATGTTCTGAAATACAAAGGAATTTACATTCTTCATGATACTCAAGTAAGTGATTTAACTGATCCAGACTATTTCCAATAGATTGTACATTTTGATGAAGGAGACTAGTTTTCAGTGTCTGCTTTTTTTATTTTCTTTTCACTGTCAGTGGGAAATGAGATAACATTCCTAGTTTGGGGTAAGCTTGTGTTTGCTACAAAAAATGCCTGTTATTACTGCTTTCATAATTTGTATGTTGTTTCAGTTTTTCTATTTTTTATAAAAAGGCCGGACACTTACGATCTCTTGCTGAGTGGATACGATCTTTTATATTTAAACGTTCACAATTTGCGCAGTTCAGTGGAGAATTTTCGGGACATTTATTGCTTTCATGCTTGTCGCCACATTTGTAACAACAGAATTCTCAGCACATTGTAAGGTTTAGATACTCCTGTATGTAAGCATTAGTTAAATCAACCGTTAAGTTTTCATTCTTTAACAGCCATTTAAAAAGATCTGGGTTGGTTTGTAATATCCAATTCTCTTTTCTTTGATTTCTACATTCCTTTCTGCTAATTACTTTTACATTTTCGCCAAAAGTTTCTTTGATTTGAGGATTTTCTTAAATAAATTCCTTGACAAACCTATCAGGTTCATATCCTTTCTCTATTCCAGTTATCATTAACATTGGGTCACCATTTTGTAGATGCTTAGTTTGCAGGTCATCTCGATTTTTAAGAGCATTTTCAAGTATGTTTTGCTGAGAAATATCTTGACATTCCACTATTATTCCCCCACTCTTTGGATATCTAATGTTTTTAAAACTTTGTTTATTTTCACCAGAGAGATTTTTTTAACTTCCTTTAAAATAATTTTAGAATCGCCATTATTTTTTCATTTTGAGTGCTTCATATTTTTTTACTTGTGGAGGAGTTGTCCATTTTTCATTATTTGTATTATTTGTGGTTCTTGGTCCATTTAGTTTTAATATTGAACTATAAGTTTTTTCTGTTGGTATAGGTGGCTCAGGAGTTTTTAGTTGTGATACTCTTAAATCCTTGTTTGTTTTATTTATTACCTAATCGTGTGAATGTCGGGCACTGATTTTTTCATATTTGTTCTTTTCGCTCATTGTTTGATGTAGTGATATATAATTCTCCTGTTCTAACTGTCCTACTTTGTACGCTAGGCTAGTAACAACTGAGTGAATTTTAAATGCCGCTGTTTTCATATTCAATACATTATTTTCAGTTGGATTATCATTTTGCGAAAAATTATAAATAGTTTCTACGGCACCAATAATGCTTTGAAGCATGCTTCAGTGTCAGAAACCGTTTGATGTGATGATTCTATTTCCATTTTTTCAGAAATTTTATCATTTAATATCGACATACTTTTTGTTTTAGACGTGTTTTCATCTTTTAAATCTTGGATTTTTGGTAATTCAAAAATTTCAACAGTCTTTTGTTTAGTTGAGGTCTCATCATTAGCTTGTTCATCTTGCAGATGTTTACGAATTTTTTGTCTTTCGTGTAGTTCTTGGGGACTTGTTTCAGATCTTTGTCTCTTCGGGTTGCTTGGATCATCCTTGTTGTTGGGTGGTGTCCTTGCAATTGATAATCTTGGTTTAAAAATAAAAACTTCGTCTAAATTTTCAGAAACGTTTATATTTTTATTCGTTGCAAGGTCTGTATTTTTATCCGCCAAATCTTCGGTGTTATTTTTATTCCGGTCGGCCTCTACATTATCACCTGAATTTGTCGGGTCGTCATTATCTGAGGATTTATTTTTTTCGTCCGGTTTGTTTACATTTTTAAATCCGATGATTTTATTTATTTCTTCTAAGGTTAGGTTTGTTATTGATCCTATTGAATGGCACCGGTTGAATCTGGTTTTTTCTGAAAGCTTTTTTTTTAACTCCCCATTTTTCTCCATCACTCTTTTTTTCCATTTTATTGGTTTGACACTTTTTTAATTTATATGCAAATACCTAATAAGGAATTTTTAACTTTAAATAACTTTAAAAAACTCGGAGCGATTTAACACACGTCTACACCGTCTAGATGTATATCTCTATTAGCAACTAGTTTTTCCATTAACTTGCATGGAATGGATGTAAGACTTACTTGCCTATAATTCTTAGCTTCGAATTTATCACCCTTCTTATAAATATGAATCACTAGGGACTCTTTCCATTTTTGGGGGATCTTTTCCTCATTTAGAGACGTTAGCATAAGTTTTTGTAACACATCAACAATGGAAGACACATTTTTCAGAAACAGAGGATGTATGTTGTCAGGCCCAGGACTACAATCTCCCTTTAAGTTGTCTATGGCAGTAATTATCTCTTTTCTGTTGATCGTTATGGAAGTCAGTGATTTTTGAACTCAGTCTAATGGTTCTAAGGTAGGAAAGCCATTTGTGGGTTCCGACGTATATGTGCCCTTAAAATAATCTGCAAACAAATTTGCTACTTCTGTAGGGATTGCTGTTATAAGGTGTTGTTCTTGATTTTAAGTATGGGAGTAGAGACTTTAGAGCTTAATATGCTTTGGATATATTTGTAAAATCGTTTGGTACTTTTACTTTCTATGAGATTACGTTCATAATTTTCTTTGGCCTTTCGGATTCGCCATGCATTTCTGTAAATTTGATAATCATCACTGCAATTGGATCTTTTGTAAATATGCTAGTATTTTCTTTTCCTGTTTATTTGTTTCTGAAGCTCAGTTGTAATCTACGGTTTACTTATTGAAGTTTTCGCTTGGTATTTAGGGATAAATAAGTCGACACATTTACCAACTTCCCTTGAGAATTGCTTCCATAATTGATTCATTTCAGCAGGAGACCACAGTACATTTTGCAAGTACCGGTTAATGTCATCATATTTTGCGTTTTGAAATTTTTTATCATTATTGATTTTGAATCTGTTGTATTACAGAACAATTGGGATGTGGCTATGATTACCAGGTGGTCACTAAGGCCTATGGGTGGCTTAAAAAATATTTCAGAAACAAGGTCAGCATCGGAGGTAAACACTAGGTCCAGTGTAGATGGTTGTTGCGAAATCTAGTAGGTTCTTGGATATGTTGAATTAATTTGTTGATAGGAAAGTATTCATGAAAGTATCTGCAGCAGATTTATTCTCTGAGTAACAGGGTTTTTTCCAATTCAATCCAGGATAATTAGTCACCAAAAATAAAAAGATTTTCTAAGTTTGAGCTGATCTGTGTAATTGTGTTTAATAGCGGTTCGTCCTGTTAGCTTCTCAAATTTGGAGGTGGATAAATACTTGCAATATTTAGGATTAAATCTCTTACTTATACCTTCAGCCATGTTGATTCAATTGGGTCTAGCTTTATCCTGTTATTCATTTTAACTATGATTGGCATGCCTTCTATTTCTTTTTTTACATAAATACAGGTCCCACCTCCTCTTCCTGAAACCTTATCACTTCTAAAAAGGTTAAAATCTGGTATATTGACTAAGTTGTCTGATATTGAAGAATATAACCAAGATTCAGAATTTAATATCACTGTGGGTTTAACATAGTGTATAGCCAAAAGTAACTCATTTAATTTTGACATCAGCGAGGCCAAGTTTGTATAAAGGAACTTTAATTCTATAGCTATTTGGGTACCATTTGTTTGTGCTTTTAAAGGGTTGGATTGTAAAGATCCGCAAGCTGGAAATCGTGCCTGTATTGCTGAACTCAGACTAATTGTAAAACCTATTTAACAAAACTTGACCGTATACAAAGCAAAACTTTTAGAGTTTGTTTAGGAGCTATGATATTCTCTTCAATAGAAGCTCTCCTAGTTAAAGGTATTTTTTGAACTATCCGGATTTGTCAGAATTTTTGGACCCGTGTCCTGGATTTGAAAAATATCATATGGACACCCTATACCTTATGCCTCTCTGCATAAACACAGAAGTTCTAGAGCTTTAACTAGTAGAGCTTCTATTGAAGAGGATATCATAGCTCCTAAACAAACTCTAAAAGCTTTGCTTTGTATACAGAATGGAACAAAATTCTCACGTAAAACCAAAAATAGCATGTGTGGTAAAAAATAATTATTTAAAAAAATACTTTATATTTATCTGATTTCCAGACTTTTTTTAGATATACCTATTTTCTGTTAATAATATGTCATAAAACTCAGAACAGGTCATATCGAAATTAAATATGGTCATTATTATGCCTTTTATAGATGCTATGTTAGCCTATTTCGATCTTTTGTCCACTGAGGTGCAATTAACGAAAATATTCGTTCCACATTAACGTTGTGGGGTGTAAAGGCAAAAAAGAATTTGTATAATTTTCACAGTTCTGAAAAAACTTCAATAGACAAGCAATGCTAAAAATAAATCGACCCAGTGCTTAATTTCTAAAATTTTAGGTGTGGGAACTCTCATCAGAGGGTGATTTACTCTCTATTTTCTAATAATAGGGCCTAGTTTGACATTCCCTCCCCCCAACATCTCGGTGCCTACTCTAAATTTCTTATAAACTTGTTTCGATTTGCACCAAACATTTTGTATGAAGCGTACAGGGTCTTTGATTATATTTACGTGGCATCTGGGGCCTTTATTTTTGAAGACAGAAAAAAATGTTATATATAAAAATTGTAGGATTTTTTCCATATTATCTTTTGAAATTGTCAGTAAAAAATATCGCAATAAAAAAATGGAAAAATATAGGCAACTTTTTTAAATGAAACACCCTGTATATTATGCGCTACAAAGAAATATTTTTTTTCTGATTTAAAAAATATATATATATATATATATATATATATATATATATATATATATATATATATATATATATATATATATATATATATATATATATATATATATATATATATATACATTAATGATATTTGGATGAACCATTTTTGAGATATTTTAGGTTAAATTATCAATAAACTACAAAAAAGTTTCATATTAGTATCAAGAAAGCCATGGAAACAATAGAATTGTTATGTTGCTGAATTTGGTGAGGGTTTTCCCTGGACCCATAATGTTTATTTTTGTGATTAAACATTCCTGCTAAAGCACTTTGGATCCTGCTGCATAAACCTAGCTATTTCCAATGCATACTTAAGTCGGTCCTGCATGTTTTGTTCAGGAAGATTCTGAACGGACATAAATTTATAGGGATAAAATTTGTAAAATTTTAAGGTTAAAATTTTTTTATCTGTTTTATTAAGTTTAGATGCCGCATCCGAGATTGATATTTCAGGATTTTCTAAAATTCTAAAAGAAGTTAGTGCAAGTCCAATAGAAAAAGTATAATAATTATCCTGAAAAAACGACGATATCCAAAACCCTGTTTTCATGTCGTGCTGCAGTCCTTTTCTTCATTTTAAAGCTTTTTCGTTCAATAAACTTTCTTACTATGTATTTAATAGTATCTATAGATGGTACCCGTTATAAAGGATATAATAAGTAATATTCCCTTTGCACTGTCGTCACATTATTATTGTTACCATAAAAAAGACGCATAATAGAGATTTTTTGTTCTTCTGAATAGCCCATTGACAAAAAGCAATACAAACTACTTTTAATAGTTAAAATGATAAATTTTAACTTTTTACAATATCAATACGTCAAATTTATTAAAACAATTTTATTGTTTTCATAGCTTTCTTGATACCTACTAATATGATTTTTTTTCAATTTATTTATATTTTAGGCTTAAATATTTCAAAAATGGTTCATAGAAATATCATCAATGTATATATATTTGAAATCAGAAAAAAAGATCTTTTATTGTGGCGCATAATATACAGGGTGTTCCAATTAAAGTTGAAGTTGCCTATATTTTTCCTTTTTTTATTGCGATATTTTTTTACTGATAATCTCTCTTTTAAAATAAAGGCTTCAGAAGCCACGTAAATATAATCAAAGACCCTGTACAATAACCAATATATTTTGATTTTGAATAAATCAGTGGCGTAGCGTGCCTTGGCGGGGCCCCGTATAAAAATTTATTTGGGGCCCTTATGAAGGGTAAAGATGTCTCACAAAAGAAAAAAAATGTTTGAATAAAATTAAAAGAAATATTTATTTACCATAATTATCTATCTGTCACTTTTTCCAAAATTTTTACAAACAATTTAAATTAAATATACTCTCTCCTTGCCTTTTTTCGGCAAACTGATTTATTAAATCTTTATGATGATGACTTTAGTTTTTCTAAAGTTTCTGCCTCTATGGAGAATAGTGACAGGTCTGACAAACATTTATGTCCCATCGAAGTTCTTAGGTAATTTTTTATCAGTTTTAATTTTGAAAAACTTCTTTCAGCAGTTGCGGTTGTAATTGGAAGGGTCAAGAATAAAAAGCATGCTGTTATTACCTTCGGAAAACTTGATGCAAGACTATTGAATTTTATCAACAATAATTCAATATGTTCCTTAATGGAATTGGTCATAAAGATTAACTGAGATGTCTTTACTGTATTTAGCCGACAGTTTGCCGGAAGCGTTGAATATCTCTCCGTTTGAAGAAGACAGGAGTTTCTCCGGTTGTAATATTTCGAACATACTACTCAGGTCGCAAAGGATCTGAAATCTTTCTTTAGTTTGAGAAATTAATATATCTAAACAGCAATAGTATACATTGACTTTGAAATAGGATTCCGGGTCTAAAATTATCTCATTTTGTAATAACTCATCAAAAAAACGCTTAGTTATCTTTTGCCTTTTGTTTTTAAAAACAGTTGTTACCCCCCACTCTTTGGCAAAATCTTTGGACTCATTTAGCAAACTATTGAATAAATTTTGATGTTCTAATTCGCACAGTCTATTCAGAAGATTACCTAATAAAATACTAGTTTTCGGTAAGTCATTGTTTTCATGCCAAGCACTAAGAAATCATAACTCTCTAAAATGTTAATTATATTTTTACATTCTTTACGTTCATCTTTTTTATTCGAAATTAATTTTAGTTGGTACAAAGTTTTCTTGATTAAAAAATAATTTTTCTTTACCGCTAATAAAGTGTCGTTCCTTGAAGGCCATCTGGTAGGACAACCTTCTTAAGGGTAATTAAATATTTTTCAGATGAATCGTCACTTAACATTGCCCAGCGTTTTATACTATTGCCAAAAAAAGTATATATTTTTTCTAAATTATCGAAAAAAGTCGACACTTCACGAACATGTTTCGGAGCATCGTTTAAAACGAAATTTAATGCGTGCGCAGCACAATGAGCATAATCGGCATTCGGAGCATGCTCTTTTATTAGGGTTTGTAATCTTCCATAAACACCCGACATAACATTTGCTTCATCGTAAGTAACCCTGTCCTCTACATTTAGTCAAATCATTTTCATTTTCTTTAATCGTATTTAAAATTTCAGTTTTAAGTCCTTCAGCACTGCAATCGGATACTGCTGTAAACCCCAAAAAGGACTCACAGATTTTTAATTCTTTAGGCACATTATCATCATTTTCTGTAATTGAGATGTATCGAAAAACTACAGAAAGTTGGTCAGTTTTTAACTTTTGTCATTTCTGAAATAAAAAAAAAATGGAAAGTTTTTATTAATTTTTCCTTATGCACGTTAGGGGCCCCCGTGGCCCGGTGGCCCCGTATAATTGATACGGCGATAGCTACGCCCCTGGAATAAATGGTATAATAAAAACAAATAAAGCCTTCTTTACATTTTTATTTATAGGCAGTACCGTATTAATAATACATATTAATACGTAAACAGATGTTTTTGAATATTTTCTGAAAAGGTTTATTGGCAAGGTGCGAAGTATATGGTGGGGACAGCTGAATCGATTGCAGCGCCCGCTGTGGTCAAATTTTTTGATAAATCATGCTTGATTCGAAAGTATAAACCATTAGATAAAAATAATAAAAATGGTGCATAATAGTTTTTGTGTGCTTAAATGTCAGAATAATGGCAGAAATAGTTACTGCAAATTTTATACATTTCCAACTGCTAGTTGAAAATTAGAAAAAAGGGCAAAATGGATAAATGCAGTTAAAAGAAAAAAGTAAGTAGCCGAATGACGTTCGGGTTTCGAGGTTAGTCGAACTTTCAAATTTGACGTAACAAGAAAAAAAACTTATCGTTTCTTGCCGTGTACCGTTTGTTCATGCCTTTTCCTGAAGTTTTTTAATGATTTGCAAGTTTTAAAAAGAAAAGATTATTTTTAATAGACTAAGTATTGTCTGTGTAGTCTTCTGTGATTGTGAATAATAAAAATGGCTATAAGGCTTTCAAGTAAGTAAAATATATATTAGTGTTGAGTATATTTTTCACTTATCGGACCAATTGCTAATTTTTCTCTAAGGTTAACAAAAAAAAAACTATTCATCAATTGAAAATAAATTATTATTTAAAAAAAAATGTTTAATATGCTACATTTCTAAATATATTTTTTATTTTTTATACTGACATTTGTAATGTTATTTAACTGTCATTTGCATTGATTACACCGGATAACCGTATTCCCCAATAATAAGGTCCAAGTTCGATTCTACAAAACTCCAAGAACTTTTTTTATTACACTTTTTATACTTACTTTCTAAGCTTTAAAATTGTTTATTCACCATTGATATTGTACTTGACTTTTACAGTGCTGAACAGGTTTATATATATGAATTTACGAAAAATAAATAAATATTATAAGTAATCTTACACCTCTCCCATGGATTTGAAGCATGATTTAATGCAGCCGTCAGATGTCGTCATCGCGCACGGTGCCAATAATATATTTTTAATGTCACATCTTGAAATGTAATTTTTTATATTTCACAAAAACATTTCGCCTATCTTAAGGGCGCAGAACAATTTTTTACCTTCAAAATAAACCCACTTCTTAAAAAAGAAAGGAAATGTTTAATGATAACAGGCAAAAAAATAAAAAGCTTTAATAGCCTAAATATTAAATTAAACCATCAAATTGTTGCTAGTAGTCACACTGTTTTATTTTCAGGCCCGCATTACATTATCAAATATTTTATAAAATATCTTTTACAAAAGATTTGATTTGACCAATGACAATCCAAGTTATTATTTAGATTTAGAAAATCAGCTGTACCAAATATTTTATAACATATTGGATGAAATATTTGATAGTGTAATGCGGGCCATAAAATTAATGAAATTTAAAAAAATAAGGTTTTTATGTTTGCTAATTATTAAGTAGGTGTACGGTTTTGTAATCTAATATTTTAAGGCAAATAGACTTGGTAAAATTAGTTGTTTGTTAATTTTTATAAGTGAAAACTACGTGTGTTCCCTTACGTTCCGGCAATCTAGGGAGGTAAGGGAACGCCGTTTCCTTGCGTTCCCACTGAAATTAACCACTGAATCGACCACAAATCGGAATGCAGGGTTTATTAATCAAATTGTCTCTGATAAACAGATGCATATATGCGTCTAAAAATTGCAAAAGGTGGTGGAGCTTGTGTGTATATCACGCACTGGCGAGCGGTAAGGCTTATGCGACACAATGCTTATCTTAAGTGTCTCAACTACCGCAACGCCTCGCATAATTGGTCTTCGCTGTTTCAATTAATGCTCAAAAATGCGGCATTATGCGGCATTAATGCGCACTGTGCTTTGTAGCTAAAAAACACCCAATGTCATCTTAAGACAATAATCAAAGGATTACTTAAGCCGGAGTATCATGCGTCCGATTTCCGACGATCCAAACATCCGAAAGTATTTTTATTGGTTAGAGCATTATGACACCAATTTTCATCCGAATATTTTAATCAATGAGCTGTTAGTTTAACTGGAGAAAGCATCGATTTGGCATAATCGTGGCATCATAAACGCACATTCTAAGGTTCTGCCTAGCGATGAATGAACCTCTGTACTCAAAACAATAAAATCCACCAAAACCCGGGAAAATGGTTACTACAGATACTATTTTGTCGTAAAGCGTGGCTGCCAAGTATCTTCCTGTTTCATTTACTTGATAGTATATTATGAATAAGTTTTACTTAATTTATTCCTAAAATTACATCAAAATAAGCTCTACTATTGTATTTTAAACTATGAATAATAATTGTTATATTTATTACTACAAAGTATAACACAGAAAAGTAATGATGTCAAAATACTATTTTCTTTTTGGACAGCTACTAATAAAGGCGCGACAACGTGCAAACAGCGGATTTTTCGTAGAACCGTACTACCACCACCTTCATCTTCGCCCATGGATTCTAGAGAAGTGAAGGATCACCCTCTTTTATGGCTGTTTTGCTTAAAAAGTGACCCTCACTAGGAGGCGCTGATGTAGCTTAGGGAACCAATGAGAACCAATGACCTTGACCGCAATATTTGAAGTAAAGTTTAAAACCGGCCCTCTGGAACACAACGCCATCTGCAACTGGGGAGCCATTTTTGTAACAGAGTGAGTGATCCTTTACCTCTCTAGAATCCATAGCTTCGGTCGACAGATGACACATTCAATATGGTGTTTAAGTGTAAATCATATACTTATAAACCAATATACTGATAACGTCTCATAAGCTGTGTGATGATATTTTGAAGCCAACAAAGAGAGATAGCACTACCAAACATAAAATAAATTTTCCATAAATCTATCTCACGATGGAGCGCTTCCAACTGCGCATGAGTAAAATTCTAACATCCTATTGGCTGGTCATCACAACGGTTATCGATCGTCTAAACTTTCACCAATCCAAAAAGTGCTCTTAAAGCATGCGCAGATATGCTGACTCCATCTTGAGATGGACATATACGTTTTTACATGGGACGTCGAATATGCTTTCTCTCTTTCTTGGCTTGAATTATAAGTCAATGTAAGCAGTATATTGGTTTATAAGTATATGGTGTAAATGTTTTTTGTTGTTTGGGTAATTTTTGTGACAATTGTATAAATTTCAGTTTTGTGTAAGTACTCTTAATAAATTAAAATGGTAAGGCAGTGCCAAGTGTGTAAAGTGACGGATATGATTCCTGGATTATCATTTCACAAGTAAGTACAAACTATCCTTGTACCATTCTATCGCCAATAATAAACAAAAACATGTTGGCCGCAGCTCTCGATAGCGTTTATAAATTAAATGCTTTCTCTATCTATGATGTTAGCTTATTGATTTTAATATTTTATCCGACAACGGATGGAGTTAAATTAATTTTAACGCTTGTACAATGTCGGACATTTTTTTCGGGGTTTGCGACCTTACTTTATTTACTTTGTTAGGGTAGGCATTTCCAATTTGTACTAAAAAAATGAATAATTATATTTTAAAATCGGTTCAACCAAAAGCAAGTCAAGCAAAAAAGAAAAAAAATTGCAGAAAATGTATAATATATGAAATGCGACTAAATGATCCAGACAAATATGTTAATTACCTTAAAATATGGGGTGATACTTTTAATGAGTTACTAAAAATTGTAAAAATAACAAACATGTTTGCTGCACGTGAACCAATATCTGCTGGTGAGAGACTAGCTCTCACATTAAGTTGGGCATGAAAGAAATAAATAATAAATAAAAAAGTATCTTAGACATCAGTATGCATTTACAGAAATAGTGTAATGGGTAAAACTCGAATAAAACTACTCGTATATCAGTATCATTTTAAACACATATTATAAAGTTTTTTTAGTGTTATAAATATCTTGCTAGTGGGGACCAACGGTGGGGACAGTATGATATCTATCTATCTTACGCCGGGTCCACACTAACGCAAACAATGTTCGCTAACACATTGTTAGCTAACAAAATGTTCGAGAACCTTGTTTGTGAACCAATGTTATTTAATATTGTTTGCTAACACTGGCGTCCACATAAAGATACTTGATTTGGCTCGCCCGTCAAAACAGTAGGCTTGTGCAGATATACGAAATGAAATTATGTCAAGTAGTGAGGGTGAGCTAATTATTTTGTGTAGTGCAGTCATACTTAACAATAATTATCCTAGAAAAAGGAAAAGAAGATGATGGGTTAAAATTGTGTTAAAAAACCGCACAGAAAACTCCCTTTTAACAGATTTAAGAATGGAAGACGCCAGCAGATTCAAAAATTTTACAAAAATGTCACCTTGCGACTTTGAGTTTTTAATAAATATGATTGGACCTAGAGTTGCCCGTCAAGATACTAATTTTAGAAAATGTATCACAGTTGCAAAAAAATTAGCAATTACTTTAAGATTTTTCGCTACTAGGGATTCGTTCCAAAGCTTAATGTACCTATTTAGAATTTCAAAACAAAGTATTTCACAAAACTGTACCCGCAGTATGTGAAGCGATAATTAATGGTCTAAAAAACTCAATAAACGTGTGTATTTGCTTTATTTTATAATAAGTACTAAGTTACAAATTCGTAAAATCTGTAGTTGTACCAAACTCTTCATAAAAATCTCGTGTGTTATTGCTCATTGCTGCATTTTGGTCCTCCCACAGTTGCGACTGAGAGTTTTCTCCAGGTGTATTTGGTGAGGCAAGGGGTGAAAATGTCGTGTGAGATGAACTTGGTCGTGAAAACGTGGCTGAAGATGTGTCTATGGTTTCATGTGGCATAGGTGATCCGAGAGGTGAATATATTGATATTGAATTTTATGTGGAAGAAAGTTGGGAAGTATGAGATCCGCGGGGATTGTGACGAAAGTGGCCCATTGACGCATGGTGAAGAATTTGGTTAATATTATACTGAGTCAAGTTGCGTTCATACTCAGTGGCCAATTTTCTAATTTTATGCCCCACCACTTCTCCATACGCAGAATATTCATCCCTGTTACGTCTTGCCTCTCTCTCACTTAATATGGACTGCATGGTTGTAAAAGCCAGATCTGCTTTATTTTCATTTACGGGTGGCTTTCTTTTTGTTGGTCCTTTTTGATTCTTGTTTGGCTGGTTTGGTTTCACTTCAGAAGTACTATCAGATCACCGTTCAAGATCAGCATTCTCTGTAGCTTGGTGTTCCTCTATTTCTCCACTACTATTGCCTTCAAGTTCCTCTTTCACATCTTCATCAGTTTTTCCCATCTAAAAAGAAATATCTTTAGTATAATATCTTTTGTTTCAGTTACCTTCAACGAAAGCAGAATGGTTGAGAATTGAACAAACGTTTCAAGAAAAAACTAATTTTCCGCAATGCTTGGGCTCCATTGACGGAAAGCATGTTGTTCTACAAGCACCAGTTAACAGTGGAAGCGAATACTACAACTACAAAGGAACATTTAGTATCGTTTTACTAGCTATTGTTGACGCAAAGTATAATTTCACCTTTGCAAATGTAGAATGTCAAGGAAGGATTTCTGACGGAGGCGTTTTTAAGAACACTTTTTTTTATAAAAAGCTTATAGGCAATGAATAGGGATACCAGAAAAATCCCATCTTCCAGGTCAAGACATTCCGATGCCATATGTACTTGTAGCCGATGACGCTTTCCCGTTACTGAATAACTTTCTAAAACCGTTTAGTGGACACCATTTCAAAGGATCTATCGAAAGAAAATTTAATTACCGAGTTTCTAGAGCTCGGATTGTAGCTGAAAACGTTTTTGGTATATTGGCTTCAGTATTTAGAGTGTTACGAAAACCTATGTTGCTACAAGAAAACAAAGCAATTTCTGTTGTATTAGCATGTATACATTTGCATAACTTTTTGAGACGAAACAATGCTGCCCGATCGTTATATACTCCCCTGGAACATTTAATTCTTTTGACTCAGATACTGGAGACTTGATTCCGGGTGAGTGGAGGAAGGAACAACCACCTAAAAATACCTTTTTTCCGTTACAAAACAAGGGAAGAAAATCATCATTAACGTATAAAGAAATTAGAAATAAGTTTGCAAATTTCTTTTTAACTTCGCAAGGACATATGAATTATAAAAACAAATATTAAGTAGTTAATTAAGGTATAATAAATCTGAGACATTACAATTATTCTTTATAAATAATAAATTAATATAATCCTATTGAGAACCAACTACTAAGTTTAATAACTTACCTTATCTGAAGACTCCCTTGTTTCCTTGGGTCTATTTATGTCGTTCAAAAACTTCATATGCTTATAACCATACCATTTCGGCTCATAAATATTATCAGTTGCACTACCAGATTTGGTTAACTCAATCACCTTCTTCTTTTCTCTGCGGTAAGGAGCTTCAGAGTTTTTTTTCCACCTCCTCTGCAGTGGATTCTATGTTTATTCCAATATTATGCCAGGCATCTTTCTTCTTTATAAGGTTTTTATACTCCGGAATTGAAACTTTCCATAAACACTCGTGTCTTTCAAACTCTTTTATTAATTGTATGCACTTTTCGGTACTTTACTCCATGATGCAAATTTACCAAAGCCAACTAAACTCAAATAAATACAAGAAACGCAGTTGATTTGCAATCAAAAAACGTAAATAACATTTTTTTTCTTTGAAGTTTACCGCCAGACGAGCGAACATCAATTTTTGTTCGCCAACAATGTTATTTTTAATGCAAACGTTAGTAGGATATGTTATTTAAATGTATTTTTATTTAAATGTTCGCGAACACTGTTAGCTAACAATGTTAGCAAACATTGTTCGCGTCAGTGTGGACCCGGGGTAATATACCTTCTAAATTTCTCCTAATATAGTTTCAAGCATGTACAGGACACTTTTGATGTTCTAAAGGAGTTTGAGTCCGCAAGTGTTTGAAAAAGTAAATTGTAGAAATTAAAGAAATTTTAGTTGGGTTATTTTGATTTCCTGTTCTTTTCGATGCGGTTTCACCTTAAAAATGCTCTTCTTTTTTTATTTTGTTTAAATATCGGATCCGAAACTCCGATCAATATATGAGACATGCAAGTTTTCCGACATAGCGGAGTGATTTCGTGAGTCTATCGTGTCGTTTTTTTTTTGACGTAGAACCAGGTCAAACCAGTTAGGTTCCTTTGAGTATGTCACCGGGCACATGAAATCGTATTTTACGACATTTTTTTGTGGTCTCGAACTTTTTAAATTAATAAAAAGTGATTTTTTTAAATTAAAAAAAAATATATTTTTTTCCGTTTCCACCGCCATAACTTTAAAACTATCAAAGATACCAAAAAAATTTTGTGTCAAATTAAAGCTCAAACTGTAGCGCTTTTAACCTTATGAACTGTTTGGGCACAATTTGCACTTTCATGCCTTTAAAAATCAGATAAACTAAAAATATATATTTTTTTTATTGAAATTTTCACCAATCGATAAACTTTTTTATTTTTAAATATATTTTATTTTCATACATGCAGCGAAGAAAATATAGCCAATTAATAACAAAAGTTAAAAAAAAAAAAAATTTCCTAGAGCGTATCGTTTGGCAACAGCGATTTTTTTTCAGACGTAAAAAAGTATTATCGGGACCCAATAGCCCCGCATGCGGATAGCGTGTGTAGTAATACATTAGTAGTGGTGGTTGTCGAAATTTAGAGTGTGCTGTATGTATTTAGAATTTTAAAACAATGAAGCGAATTAATTGTAAAAAAATTGTGTATGATAGATACAAATCTGTTTTACAAAGACCTAGAATACAAGGGTTGTTTTCATTACTATCAAGTGCTGAAAAAAGGCAGGACAATCTAGCAAAAGAAATTCTGTTAAAAAAAGGTTATTTTAAATGGCGAAATGAAAATAAAATATTATAGACTGTCGCCGGCCCTTTAAATTATTGTGACACTAAACTTAAATGCGATACTTTTAATATTAGGAAAATGTGTTTTTTGCAACAATAGTAAAAATAAAAAGAAGAAAAGTTAAATAAAAAATATGTTTAAACAAGTAATTTAAATATTATTATGTACCTACATAGTATAGTTGGTACCTTTATATTAGTTTATATTTTGTACTGAAACAAAATACGAATTTTAATTTTATCCTTATATATCCTGTTTAGGGTATTTATTTTTTTACATAGGACTGAATCTTTTTAGGTAGTAGAAAAGCTACCTATCAAAAAAGTAATAAAGCTCCCAGGAATAGAAACGACATTAATATGATATCTAAATTACGTGGCTATAAAGATTTATTTGCGTTTGATGAGAAGTATCATAAATTATGTTACAGCCACTACATTCCTGAAAGAAACATAAAATCGCACAAAAATAGGAAAACGGTTTCCGAACCTACCCGAAAATAGTTCGACAATATATACCTTTTCTGCGAGTATTGGTAGTGATGTTCAGATAGATCTTTTACTTCCTAAAAAAATGTCCAAAATTTAAACTTTATTAAGAGCTGCTGCCATAATACGTAGTGCAATGGCTTTATGTCAACCCAAAATTGAATTTCCAACATGTACTCGCGTGAAAGAAGGACTAAAATATTGTAAGGAGTGTAAATTTCGTTCCTGCAATATCATTATTAAAGATTTTAAGGCAGAAAGGGATTAAATTTACGTAAAATGCTACTAATGAAGCGCCTAAATAACTACTTATATATAGTCGGAATTATACTCATTTGTAGTTACGTTATCCAGGTGAGAAAAAACGTATGTCGTAAATTAATGTTTCTTTGAAAGTGTTAGACAATGTAATGGTTTCAATAACACTAAAATCTTGGACTTCCATTGCCTTTATTTGTTAATTGTTACACAACGTTTCGGTTAGTGATGTATCTCCAACCGTTTTCAAGTGATAACTAAAAGCTATTCCTAAAAGCTACGACTTATATACTATCCCTTGTTCACTGAAGCTTGACCGACTTTTCACGGTTCAGCAACGGCAGCCAGATATTCGGAATTTCTACACTAGGTTTGCTAAATACATTTTGGTTGTTTACAATAATTGCAGCTTCCTTAAATTTTCTTTTCTTCCAGTGGGTTTCTTTATGAATGGTTTTTGCTTCCGACCATTGTATGCGGTGTTGTTTTGACCAAGCGTGTTCGGCAATACCTGACTTCGACGTTTCACCTCGTTCGGTATGTTTTTTGTGTTCTTTAACTCTTACTTCGAGAGGTCTCTTTGTTTCCCAATGTATACCTCACCACAATCACAGGGAATTTGGTAGATACAGTCATTGTTTGAAACATTATTGTCTGGTCTCGTTTTGGTGAGAATACTTCTTAGAGTAGTTTGGGATTTAAATGCCGTTTTAATATTGTACTTATTCGCGATTCTGCGGATCTTTTCCGAAGTTCCTTTAATGTATGGAATTGTCATGAATATTTGGTCACGTAGAGTCTCGTTCAAGTTAAAGTTTCTTGTCTTATTTTGATATTTTTTTGATTGTTTCGTTTACTAGTCTCTCACTGTATCCGTTCTGCTTAAGATCCCTAGTTATGTTACCTATTTCCTCTTGCAGGGATTCCCTACTGTTGCATAAGGTCACTGCTCGATTGTATAGAGTACGTATAACCCCTTCTTTGGTTTCGTTAGAATGATTAGAATTTTGGTGTAAATATTGTCCAGTGTGGGTAGGTTTTCTGTATACCGAGGTTTGTACATGTCCATTATTTCGTTTGACTAGAACGTCGAGGAAAGGTAAGGCCGAATTTTGCTCCTTCTCCATTGTGAATTTGATACAAGGTCGGATGCAATTTAGATGTTTTAAGAAACCTTCAAGTTCTTCGTCATTACCTGTCCATACAATAAAAGTATCGTCAACATATCTTAGCCAAACTTTTGGTTTAATTACTGAAGTTTTAATTGCATGTTCCTCAAACCATTCCATATAAATATTAGCTACCACTGGGGAGAGCGATGAACCCATGGGAAGCCCATCATCCTGTGCGTAGAACTCATCTTTCACCTGAAAGTAGGAACTACGGAGGCAAAGCTCCAACAACTCCATCACTCCATCCAGTGGCAGGGGTCCGTTCTACTAGTGTTTTATCTTCTTTAAGCTTGGCTCGGATAATGCTTAACGATTCTTCTACTGGTACGTTTGTGTATAGACTTTCTACATCAAAACTAACAAAGTATCGTCTGGTCCTATTTCTACATTTTTGAGGATGTCAACAAAATGACTAGAGTTTTTAACAAAAGATGGAGTCTTACCGACTAGTGGTTTAATTAGGTCTAAAAGGTGTTTTGCCAATGCAGTCGTGGGTGCGTTTCTAGAACTGGTGATGGGCCTTAAGGGTGTATTATCCTTGTGAATTTTCGGTAGTCCATAGAGATGAGGAGGTTTACTGTTATGTGGTGTTAAAGTTTTTCTTGTTTCATCGGTGAGAAAGTTTTTGTATTTCCTTAAGGTCCTGTAAATTTTGTTCTCTATGGATGCTGTTGGATCTTGATCAAGTGATCTGTATTTACCTTTCCGAAGAACTTCGTCTATTTTTCGATCGTAAGTGATTGCATCCATGACTACAGTGGCATTCCCCTTGTCTGCTGGAAGAATTTTGATAGTTTTATCATTTTGAAGCTCTTTAAGAGCTACTAGTTCATTTTCATTTAAATTAGTGGAGTTACTTTGTTTTCTTTCCAAGACAGTTCTAACTTTCCATCGAAATTCTTCCGCTTCTGGTCCCTGGAGTCGTATTGTTTCTAGACTACTAATCATGTCTAAAATCGGTGTATGTTTTGGGGCTATGGCAAAGTTTAGCCCTCTCCCTAGAAGATGTTCTTCTGTTTTCGAAAGAGTTCTGGAGGACATGTTAATAATAGTCCTTTTGTTGACACTCTCAGTGGTTGGTTGTTTACCGTAAAGTCTGTTTAGTTTGTTCTGGTGCTTTTTACTTAGATCGTCTTTGGCCTTCTCGCATGTTCTTTGGATCTTTTGGAAAATGGGATTATAGTCGTCTTCTTGTACATGTTCCTTGATTTCTTCATATCTTTGGGTAACTTCTTGCAGGAGCTGTGATTTTTTCCATCGGTGGTAGTTTATCTGAGATCGGAGCAGAGATTTGCTAGCTTCTTCGAGAATACGCTTGGCTCTTTCACCTGGATTTGGCGACTTTAGGCGAAATCCAACTGGTATGATGTTATTATCTCTGGCTTCTCGTAGGAATTCAATGTGAGCATCTTCTTTCGTGAGTTTTAACCAGGTCTTCTCGTAGCCTCTAAATAGCTCGTTGATACCGGGTCCGTACCGGGCTTGCAACGTTTCTTTGAAAGTGTTAGACAATGTAATGGTTTCAATAACACTAAAATCTTGGACTTCCATTGCCTTTATTTGTTAATTGTTACACAACGTTTCGGTTAGTGATGTATCTCCAACCGTTTTCAAGTGATAACTAAAAGCTATTCCTAAAAGCTACGACTTATATACATTAAAGGAACTTGGAAAAGATCCGCAGAATCGCGAATAAGTACAATATTAAAACGGCATTTAAATCCCAAACTACTCTAAGAAGTATTCTCACCAAAACGAGACCAGACAATAATGTTTCAAACAATGACTGTATCTACCAAATTCCCTGTGATTGTGGTGAGGTATACATTGGGAAACAAAGAGACCTCTCGAAGTAAGAGTTAAAGAACACAAAAACATACCGAACGAGGTGAAACGTCGAAGTCAGGTATTGCCGAACACGCTTGGTCAAAACAACACCGCATACAATGGTCGGAAGCAAAACCATTCATAAAGAAACCCACTGGAAGAAAAGAAAATTTAAGGAAGCTGCAATTATTGTAAACAACCAAAATGTATTTAGCAAACCTAGTGTAGAAATTCCGAATATCTGGCTGCCGTTGCTGAACCGTGAAAAGTCGGTCAAGCTTCAGTGAACAAGGGATAGTATATAAGTCGTAGCTTTTAGGAATAGCTTTTAGTTATCACTGAAAACGGTTGGAGATACATCACTAACCGAAACGTTGTGTAACAATTAACAAATAAAGGCAATGGAAGTCCAAGATTTTAGTGTTATTGAAACCATTACATTGTCTAACACTTTCAAAGAAACGTTGCAAGCCCGGTACGGACCCGGTATCAACGAGCTATTTAGAGGCTACGAGAAGACCTGGTTAAAACTCACGAAAGAAGATGCTCACATTGAATTCCTACGAGAAGCCAGAGATAATAACATCATACCAGTTGGATTTCGCCTAAAGTCGCCAATTCCAGGTGAAAGAGCCAAGCGTATTCTCGAAGAAGCTAGCAAATCTCTGCTCCGATCTCAGATAAACTACCACCGATGGAAAAAATCACAGCCCCTGCAAGAAGTTACCCAAAGATATGAAGAAATCAAGGAACATGTACAAGAAGACGACTATAATCCCATTTTCCAAAAGATCCAAAGAACATGCGAGAAGGCCAAAGACGATCTAAGTAAAAAGCACCAGAACAAACTAAACAGACTTTACGGTAAACAACCAACCACTGAGAGTGTCAACAAAAGGACTATTATTAACATGTCCTCCAGAACTCTTTCGAAAACAGAAGAACATCTTCTAGGGAGAGGGCTAAACTTTGCCATAGCCCCAAAACATACACCGATTTTAGACATGATTAGTAGTCTAGAAACAATACGACTCCAGGGACCAGAAGCGGAAGAATTTCGATGGAAAGTTAGAACTGTCTTGGAAAGAAAACAAAGTAACTCCACTAATTTAAATGAAAATGAACTAGTAGCTCTTAAAGAGCTTCAAAATGATAAAACTATCAAAATTCTTCCAGCCGACAAGGGGAATGCCACTGTAGTCATGGATGCAATCACTTACGATCGAAAAATAGACGAAGTTCTTCGGAAAGGTAAATACAGATCACTTGATCAAGATCCAACAGCATCCATAGAGAACAAAATTTACAGGACCTTAAGGAAATACAAAACTTTCTCACCGATGAAACAAGAAAAACTTTAACACCACATAACAGTAAACCTCCTCATCTCTATGGACTACCGAAAATTCACAAGGATAATACACCCTTAAGGCCCATCACCAGTTCTAGAAACCACCCACGACTGCATTGGCAAAACACCTTTTAGACCTAATTAAACCACTAGTCGGTAAGACTCCATCTTTTGTTAAAAACTCTAGTCATTTTGTTGACATCCTAAAAAATGTAGAAATAGGACCAGACGATACTTTTGTTAGTTTTGATGTAGAAAGTCTATACACAAACGTACCAGTAGAAGAATCGTTAAGCATTATCCGAGCCAAGCTTAAAGAAGATAAAACACTAGTAGAACGGACCCCCCTGCCACTGGATGGAGTGATGGAGTTGTTGGAGCTTTGCCTCCGTAGTTCCTACTTTCAGGTGAAAGATGAGTTCTACGCACAGGATGATGGGCTTCCCATGGGTTCATCGCTCTCCCCAGTGGTAGCTAATATTTATATGGAATGGTTTGAGGAACATGCAATTAAAACTTCAGTAATTAAACCAAAAGTTTGGCTAAGATATGTTGACGATACTTTTATTGTATGGACAGGTAATGACGAAGAACTTGAAGGTTTCTTAAAACATCTAAATTGCATCCGACCTTGTATCAAATTCACAATGGAGAAGGAGCAAAATTCGGCCTTACCTTTCCTCGACGTTCTAGTCAAACGAAATAATGGACATGTACAAACCTCGGTATACAGAAAACCTACCCACACTGGACAATATTTACACCAAAATTCTAATCATTCTAACGAAACCAAAGAAGGGTTATACGTACTCTATACAATCGAGCAGTGACCTTATGCAACAGTAGGGAATCCCTGCAAGAGGAAATAGGTAACATAACTAGGGATCTTAAGCAGAACGGATACAGTGAGAGACTAGTAAACGAAACAATCAAAAAATATCAAAATAAGACAAGAAACTTTAACTTGAACGAGACTCTACGTGACCAAATATTCATGACAATTCCATACATTAAAGGAACTTCGGAAAAGATCCGCAGAATCGCGAATAAGTACAATATTAAAACGGCATTTAAATCCCAAACTACTCTAAGAAGTATTCTCACCAAAACGAGACCAGACAATAATGTTTCAAACAATGACTGTATCTACCAAATTCCCTGTGATTGTGGTGAGGTATACATTGGGGAAACAAAGAGACCTCTCGAAGTAAGAGTTAAAGAACACAAAAAACATACCGAACGAGGTGAAACGTCGAAGTCAGGTATTGCCGAACACGCTTGGTCAAAACAACACCGCATACAATGGTCGGAAGCAAAAACCATTCATAAAGAAACCCACTGGAAGAAAAGAAAATTTAAGGAAGCTGCAATTATTGTAAACAACCAAAATGTATTTAGCAAACCTAGTGTAGAAATTCCGAATATCTGGCTGCCGTTGCTGAACCGTGAAAAGTCGGTCAAGCTTCAGTGAACAAGGGATAGTATATAAGTCGTAGCTTTTAGGAATAGCTTTTAGTTATCACTTGAAAACGGTTGGAGATACATCACTAACCGAAACGTTGTGTAACAATTAACAAATAAAGGCAATGGAAGTCCAAGATTTTAGTGTTATCGTAAATTAATAATTAGACATTTTTGTCAATCAATTAGGTTAGAAAATTTACTGTCGCGTTCAGAAATTCATAGTCTGTTATGTTTTTTTGTATACGTTCAGAAATTAACAAATGATGATTTAGGGCTGGTTGTACCAACAATTTTAAGGAACCCTTAGCACAAGGTATTCCTTAAAATGGCCAAACAAGCAATCTGATTGGCTACATTGGAGATTTAAGGAACAAATAACGCTAAGAGTTCTTTCACACGGGAGCTTCACGTCTCTCGCTCCTATACAGGAGCTCTTTTCGCCCCTACCTGCCTGACGCGACTCCCGGCTCGAGATGCAGGAGACGTGAGGGCTCTCGTCTCCCGATACGTGGCGGCTCCCGCTCTCCGTTTGAAAGCTCCATTGGACTCGTTGCATTTTGGTGCTAAGAGCCTTCCTCTCCCTCAGGAGTGAGAGACGTGAAGCTCCCCGTGTGAAAGGAGCCTAATGGTTCCTTAAAATTGTTGGTGCAACCGGCCATTAGCAGTATATTATCATTTTTACATTCGTCTATACACTTTCAATCTCAAAAAATAAAAATAATCTTGTAGTATTTATTTATTAACAAACTTAGTAACAATTAACAATTAATATGATTAATCATGAATAATAAACAAACGCAGCAGATAATTTTAAATATATTGGCTTTTTTTCAACTAGAAGAGGAACAAGTTTGAAGCGCAATCGCACTTCAAATTGAGAATGTAATACAACGAGCAGTAGATGTACCAAAACCAAAATCATTTTAACCTCAGTGAAAATTTCAAATACTCATAATTTAATTTACTTGTTTATGAAAAAAATACTGCCTGGATGAATATGTTAACACATCAAAATGTAAATATAAATCCAAAAAAAAAAAAATACAAACTCAAAAAAACAAGCATATTGCATTGCCAAGTTAATGTAATTGTAACGATAGGATTAAATACTTAAATGACGATCATGAAATAAAATTTGCAAGCACACAAAAGCTCAATCAGTCTCGTCAGTATTGTCAGAGTCCGAACTAAAGTCAGATATTGTCTTCGTCGTCGTCGTCTGCGTTAGTCGTAATTACAAGTGGCGGAATATCAGAGGCATCACACACTCGTATTGCCTCCCAAGCCGCTTGAATTACCTTTTCTGTATGAATTACATATTTTTGCCATTGATCTATAGAAATTTCGTTTATAACCCTTTCCCATGTAGCCAGAACTTCTGAAGGTGACCCCTTAAGATTGGAAATATATTGATCGTATTTTCGTTTACATTCCGACCATACCATTTCAATTGCATTAAACTGGCAATGATATGGTGGTAGTCCCAAAATTTTGTGTCCTAAAGGTTTAACATATTCATCAAGGTAGTATTTTTTTTCATTAGGGGAGTTTTTGCGCGCAATATTCAATATTTGATCTTTCATGGCCTTTTCTGGAAAGTTAATGTTCTCTTTATTCAACCATTCGATCAGTCTCTGCTTTGTCCAAGATTTTCTCGGGATTTCTTCTAATAAACCAGAATGGTAACTTGCATTGTCCATGATTATTAATGACTTTGGTGGAAGATTCGGAACCAGCTGAGTTTTAAACCAGTTTTCGAAGTTTTTCCTGTTCATATTGTCATGATAATCCCCCGTCTTTAATCCACTTTTAAATATTAGATCCGCGCCCTTGATGAAGCCATCTTTGGTTCCGGCGTGGACCACAATATAACGTTGACCTTAAAAAATATAAGTTAACTTAATTTTTCTTAAACATCAGAAATAGGTAATGTTCCATGCACATAGTACTTACAGTCAAATTCCCTCATAAAGCCCACCCTTTTAAAATTTTTTTTAACAAAAAAATTAAAAAATTATTTGGATTGTTTGGGAGAAATGGGAGGTACGCACGTGAGAATGTCTCCCAGAAATTCACTGCGAAGCAATATTATGAGCTTCAAAATCTGTAATAATCCTTAAATACGTCAAATTAATATTTTGCATTCCTATGCTATATATTGCTGCACTGAAATTATTCCTAACCATCCGCCAGAGTCCCATCGCCTGACGATTCTAGCCGTTTGCGTTTTTTACTTGCAAACGCGTTTTTTTAACCAAAACAAGTCTAACCTAACTAAACCTAATCAACCTAGCCTAACCTAATTCACCTAATTTAACTAACACGAGTATTAAGCCCTGCAAACGTAAACTGCTAGGACTCGTCAGGCGGTAGGACTCGGGAGGATGGTTGAAAATAAAACTTTTTCATATATTTCTTACATTGCTTCGCTGCGATTTTTGAGAGATCCAGGAGTCTTTGAAGGGCCATCATAGCTCCCAAACTATCCTATTGGACCTACTTTTTAATTTTTTTGTACTTTTATAAGCTGATAAAAATATGTAACAGACGAAATTATGAAGATTTACAAGGCACCAGTTTTTACTTAAAAAAAAAAAAAAAACATATTTTTACCTTCACTGTTTTTCTTGAATCCGAGTGCTTGGTATCATCTTGCCAGCTACTACGAAATGATCCCTTGCTAAAGATCCACGTCTCGTCAATGAAAACTTCAGTAAAACCTTCCGAACCTAAATTTTTATTTTTGATATACTCCCTTAAAAAATGTATTCTTTTATGAACAATATCTGGCAAGTCCATTAAATAATTTCTATTATTAGATTTTTTCCACCGGAAGCCTATACTTTTGATCCATCTTCTTAAGGAGTCGATGGAAAATTCAAAATATTCAAATTCTTCCCTAAACTTTTGTTTTATTGTTGCCAACGTAACATATTCTTTTCTGGCGTACATAGCATAAATTGTGTCCCGAATTAAATTTTTCAAATATGTTGTAATTTTGGTTTTTGCGGTGCGGTGCTTGGAAGACATATTGGAAGCGTAATCCTGGTCTAATTTTATCCCATTCTTCCTTATATTTGCTATCGTCGTTGGGCTCAATTTCGTAGCATCTGCCACTCGCTGTATTACATTCTCAGTTCGAAGGGCGATTCCGTTTCGGACTTGTTCCTTTTCCAGTTGAAAAAAAGCCAATATATTTAAAATTATTCGCTGCGTTTGTTCATTATACCTATTATATCTTTTTCTCGGCATTTTTTATGCTTTTCGAAATAACAACAAGTTGACACACCAATGTTTTTGATTGACAGTGACGGATACTTTACATAACCAAAAATATAAAAAATGAATAATGATCAGACACCCATTTTTTTCAAAAATTTGTTGTCACCGCTGTTTGGAATATACTAAACAAAGATAAACAAAAATGACGTCATTACAAATGAGTATAATTTGGATTATACATATTACATTTTTGGGTCTGTAAAAAAAATCACCCACAGACGATTTTTAAATTTGCAATGTAAAATATTCTTTAAGAATTATTATTTAAGGCAAAAAATGCGGATGATGTAGTTTTCACCAAGAAAAGCGCAATAAAAATTCTAAAAATTGGTTATTATTTGACATTTTATTTTAAATATTTACGATTTACATGTAATAAATTCATGCATCGCTTCAAGACGTTTACAGTGTTGCTAAACGGAAATATATTAATTTATAATAAAAAACTTTGCCGTTACCATAAGGATAATTTTCATTAAATCAAAAATATTTGAATTTCACGCCAGTTACAAATATAATTAGGGAAAATAAAAAGCCGCTTTAACTAACCAGCACTAATCATGACCGACCAGAACGGCGCATTTTTAATAAAAAAAAAATACAATTTAACGAGGAAAACCTAACCGGAACTAACCAGAACTAGATCATAGTTTGAAAGTTGTTGTTTGTTAGTTCTGGTTAGTTTTTATATAAAAAACAACCTTCAATAATAATAAATTATTACAAAAGTCTGGCAACATTGCTTATTCAAGCAGCATTCAGACATGTCAAAGAATAGCATCGTATCATCTCTTTATATGGAAAAAAAAGAATTATATATTCCTGTTTAAAAAGACCTTTAACGAGCCCTAGTTTATATTTAATGTATGTACTATATTTCTCAAATTTAATTAAAAGACATAAAGCATCCGCAATTTTTTGTTGCTAAAAATGTTTAAAAAATAATGAAGTTTTGAATGTATAATCAAAAAAATAACGAACCCCGTGGGTGGTTTTCTTTACCAGCAACCAATAAAAAAAAGTTGAATAAACCTACTAATTAGGTGGGTAATTAATAACAATGATTGATATTTTTGTATGGGTTTAAAAATCTACTCACCTGTTTTGGATATTTAAAATTTTTTCTTTTATAAACAACTTAAGCAGCCCTTAGATCTACGTTTAAAAATGTTGATACAACTTTAACTACCTACCTGTGTACCTACTACACTTTCACCGGACCGTAAGATCTTTGTAGTCGGCCGGCTCGCTAAGCCAATAAGCGCGCAAAAATATGACTTTGGCCGTTAAAAAAATATCACTAACTCAATACTATAAAAGGAATCTAAAAAATTTTTGTTTTAAAAACTTTTTTTAAACATTAGCTACAATTTGTACGCAGCATGTATGTATAAATTTTCAATAATAAACTTTTTTCTCGATTGCCTAAAATTACGCTACTAAAAATAACAATTTTGAGTTTCGTACTATTTTAAAAATTTAACAAAAAAATATCAGCTTCAAGTGGAACGTTGTTTGAAGCGCTATTGTGTCTACTTTAATCTAAAAAAAAAATTAACTTGATAGCATGAATATTATTAAAGATATAGCAGTGGAGAAGTTAAAATAGGTGTTTTATTGAAAACCGATTTTTTGGTTTTTTCGAAATAAAAAAGCTCTCGACCACTAAAAAATGTCGTAAAAAGTGATTTCGTGTACACGATTACCTTATTAAAGGATCCCACTAAGTCTGGTTTGGTTCTACGCCGATTTTTTTTTCTCGATAACTAAGCGACTTTTCTTCCAAATTTTACTCCACTAACACAAAATTTAAAAAGTTTTCAGAAATCGGACGCATGAGACTCCGGCAAAGAATATAAACCAGAGATGTCTGTATAAACCTCAATAAGAAGCGACATAAAGTTCCCAATAGCAGGTTTGTTCCAACAAGAAATCCGGTATCGTTTCGAAATCGTTTTTGAACTGTTTTTTGGTGCGCTTAGACGCATGCGCGGCCTTAAAATAGTTTCGTGATGGTACGAAAAGTACAAACGTTGGATCGCTTTGCGGATCGTTTTTGGGACTGTCAAATCAAAAGTTTTTGAATTTTTTGTTTTAAAAATATAACCCTACTTTTCTACTTATTATTTTTGTGATCAAAGTTAGCAAATATCACTCATAATATCGTCACTCATCTTTAAAGATAATTAAATTTAATGATGTGCTTAGGAGGTGTAAAAATTAATGTTTTTAAATAATTAAACAAGCGAGGAAATAGAAAATGCTAAAGCACGTTGCACGCTATTCGCTAAATAAAGTTAGGATTATGCAGGAAAATTAAATTAAGTTAAAATAAGTTAAAGTCACACAAGAAAAGATAAACATGATGTGATCAAATGGTTTTTATTATACACATAAATTAAAAATTAAGTTAAGTTAAAAAGATAAACTACTTTTAACTTTCTTAACTTATTTTAATTTTTAACCTTATCATAAAATGAAATACACGTTTTCTTTTAAAATAATTAAACTCCCATACAATAACATCATAAAATAGGCTTACAGAAACTCGTCTTTCCCATGCGTTATAAAAAAATGTAACAAAAATTTTATATTTTTTAGACAAATATTTATTTAAAGTTAAAAAATTACCGGACAGCTGCCAGAGAGTGCACCAATAAAATAGAAATCACGAAAACCCTATTAACAGTGATTTGCCCTACGTATGCTAATTTTTTTTTGTTATTTTTAAACTGATTGACATGTTTTCACACAAATGTCTTAATTTATAATAAGTTAATTTTTGTTAACTTAAATTAATTTAACTTTTTTGCATAATCCTACCTTAACAGTAAACATATGAAGATGAAATATGAAACAATAAACATGAAACAGCTGTTAAAAATCCAAAATTCAGTGCCAAGATGTTCAATGCGCAAGTCAACCCAAACAGTTTTAAATTTAGGCCATGTATCAGAATTACCGTTCTGAAACCGTAACTAAACGATCCCAAGTTTTGTTGGTACACAAACAGGATCGTCCGATAACCATCACGTCTCTGTTGGAACGCACTTTAATCACTGCGCATGAGCGTGATCGTTCGGTGACGGTTTTTCGACGTGCTGGAACAAACCTTAGCATTGGTTATATGGGAAACAAATTTCTGACGTCACGTGTAGACGAAATGACGCTTAAACAGCTTGGGGGTACACTGAGAGAAATATAAACGGTAAAAATTCAGTTTTACACGGGAAAAAAAAGTATGTAGAAATATACATTGCAGTCCTGGAAAATCGTCCCTTTTAAGTAATTTTTTTGCAGTCTTTTTAGGGCTGGTTATTCTCAAAAAAGATTAGATTATTTTTGAGAAAAATTAGTTTTGGGCAAAGCGATGTTTACAGGGGATTAAATGTTGCAATTTTTCTTAAAAAAATTAATATTATGTAATTTTTGTGACAGAACAGATGAACAAATACAGATGTAAAATAATTATAAGAAATCTTTATTTAAAAATTGTAATAAAACAATAAGTAAGTGTTAATATATGGTTTTGAGGTCTTCGAGTACCTATACAGAATTAAATTTTGTAATCCATTTTACGTCTAACTAATTTAAATGTATATCATTTTGGAAAAAAACGAATAGTATACAGTTTTTTGCTTCCGCTAATTACTCTTGATGTACATCTCCCATTTCAAAGAAAAAGAGAAAAAAGTTTTAAGGTATGTGATTCTATGGGTTTCTGGGGTCAAAAATTCAGTGGAGGGATGTTTTTTTTTTGTAAAAAGGTACCTATACACCTTAATACTTACCTTTACTATAAATGTATATCCTTTCATTTTTACTGTTAAAAAAACACTACAATGTAGTTTAATTTTTTTATTACATAAACATATAATTTAGCATTTCCTATATTGGTAACAACGACAAAATTTCTTACTAAGAATATATTAATATACAATGTACAGCATGCTTTAATAAAAAGAGGGTTTCCCATTAAATTAATTAAATTTGAAAATAGGTTTATGATTTGGAAAAAAACTTTGGAAAGAATAGAGTGGAAGAACTTGATAATAAAAATAGTGACTTTAAAAAAAAAGTAGGCAAACAGTTTATTGAAATGACAAAATCTGAAAGTTACATCGACTTGTTACCGTGACTATAAATTGATTATATTATGTGTGATATATTTTTTAGTTTTCTTATCTTTTGACTGGTACTTTAAATCACGATTGGTATATTTCATCGTATAAAATATTTTAAGCCTAATAAATTATTTTATAATGTACATTTTTGGGAAATCATTGCATGGATGGGTAAATTCTATTCTTTCCATTTCATTTAAGAGTTTATGTGAAACTTCCTGTTTTATACAAATGTCTTTAAATTTAGTTTAAAAAGCATGTTCCAAATCATAAACATATTTAATAAACAAATCGGGAGGGTGCTGCAACGCTCCATGAATGTTTTTTGTAGTGTCGAAAGCTTTATAATACAGTGTGTATCAGCCAAATGGAATAAATTCAATAATAAATAAACGGGGGCGTGTTCGAAAAAACACTTGGACTCGTGTATTGGTATTTTTTGTTGCGCATTTTTTTCAGTAAATACTTTTTATACAGGGTGTGTCATGTAATAGTGGCCAACACTAACTTTCCGAATTTAAATGCAACGCCCTGTATATTAGTCAATTTTTGGAATCTTCAGATATATTTTATGAACAATGTTCTATACCTATTTTTAACTATTTTGGAAATATTAGGTGCTTTTAGATGTATTGTGCTTGCATGCTTGCCACTTTCTTAAAAGTTACTTTTTGTGCATGTAGCTACTAGAGGCAGCCTTGGGAACAAGCGTGCGAGAGAGAAGCAAGAATAGGTGTATAACCTTTCTCCCTCTTTCTCTCTCTTAATTTGTCGGCGGTGTATACACCCCATCCGCCAATTAATCAGCACAAGGCGCGAGAGAAATGTTATACAGCTATTCTTCTTACTCTCGCGCACGCTTGTCCGCACAGTCAAGCGGCACGGCTGCCTCTAGTAGGTGTATGCACAAAAAGTAACCCTCACGAAAGTGGCAAAGATGCAAAGGCAATAGATGCAGTAAACCTGAAAATGCTTAATATTTACGAAACAGCTGAAGATAGGTAAAGGACATTGTACATAAAATATGTCGAGATTACTTTGAAAAAAACAAAAATTGAATACTATACAGGGTGTTGCATTTAAATTAAGAAAGTTGTTACTGGCCACCGTCACATGACACACCCTGTATAAACAGTTCTAGTTGAAAAAAATGCGCAATTAAAAATACCAATCAACATGTCCGAGCATTTTTTCGAATAAGCCCCCATTTATTTAATATTGAATTTATTCCATTTGGCTGACTCACACTGTATATTAACAAATAATTAACATCTAAAGATTCGCATTGTTATCTATAATTTTTACAAGTATCACAATTACTATGCACATTTAGTGTTTTTTTAAAGATATCCACAAAACTGAACGAAACGAATGAAACAGCACATAAAAATCAACAAAGCACTAAACGAAACATGTAATCCCGGACTAAAAGCTGCCGGCAGCGGGTTGACAGTTAAACAGCTTAGCCCCCTCCTAAAAATTTTGGGACTTCGAATAATGTCGCTTCTTATTGAGGTTTATATTCTTTGACTCCGGCTTGACTCAACACCATCTTTTGGTTAGTGATGAAGTTTCTATGTCAGTTTGCTTCAAGCATATCTCATTTGCTAGTTTTCTTTTCCCAGGCTTATGGAGGTTAGGGAGGTTAAGGAGCACGAGCAGTAATAAACTCTGAGCACGAAGAGCACCATTTCCTATGGCTGTTTTGCTCAAAAAGTGCCCCAGAATAGCATTAAATAGGAGGCGCTAGTGTAGCCAGGTGTAGCGAAGCGAACCAACGAAAACCAATGACCTTGACCGTAATATTACTTATTATTTAAAACAACGAGCTTAATGGTTTAAAAAGGTTTTTAGAAACACCAGCGCCATCTTAATTTATTGCAGTTTAAGGGTCATTTTTGTAACACAGAGATGGTGATCCATTCATATACCTTATAGCATATACCTATACCTGCAGAAGCACCTTGCCGCTCGGCAGTTAAGTGCGAACAAGCGTGCGAGAGAGAAGGAAGAATGGGTTTATAACCTTTCTCTCTCGCTAGGTACCCCGCTTTGCGTGCCGATTGATTGGCCCCTTCTCGTCGACCAAACGGAATGTTATAGTGAGAGAGAAAGGGTATAGACCACTTTTCTTTTTCTCTCGCACTCTTGTTCACTCGGCCAAGTGCAAGGCTGCGTCTAGTAGGTATGTACGAAGGAAATTATTAAAGACGGCGGAAATATTAAAAAATTATTATCCTAGTTTCTTTTAAACTTATTTATTTAACAAGTTGATGAAACTTTTTAATTGTTTTAAATGTTCAAGAGTCAGGATTTCACTAATTTAATTTAAAAAATTCTTTTAAAATATTAATTTACACAAATATGTAAACAATGATTACAACTTATTCCATTGTCGAATGAAAATAAATAAAGTGGAGTAATAATCCGCATGCGGTCTGATCAATTTTCATGTTGCCTCGCCTCAACACCGATCGCAAAACGGAAGTGGTGTTGATCTTTTGACCTTTTGAAAAAACGGAACCTCTTTAATTAGATAGGACCTATCTTCGTTTAGCTAACTTGTTTAGAAAGAGAGAGAACATCGATCGAGGCTTTCGAGTACGATCCGGAGTTCATTTTCATAAGCGATATTACGGGCTTACGGGTAAGATGAAATGCGCGCGCTCCTATCAGGCCATTTTGTCACAATATTAACCTTTTGTTGTGATGTATTGAAATGAATTATCGTCAGTAATTTAAACCTATAATTAATAGGTTTTCAAATAAAACTTTTTAAAATGAGTGTGTTCTATTGCTTTAGTAAAAAATAAAAATTGTCAGTTTGTAAACAGTAAAAACGGTAAATTTATACAGCAAGCAAATACTACTCGTTGCCGCCGGATGGTTTGCTACAGTTGCGTTGCAAACGACAAAGTGCTCGCCCTAAATTGCGTCATTTTATCCTTGTAATCCAAGTGTTTTGAGTGAAATTGTATTTAATCTCTCTGGATACATCTGTAATTAGTAAGTAATAAGTTATTTTTGTCCTAGAGTGTGTTATTATCATGCAGGGGGTTTTTAAAAAGATAGTTGTTTAATCGCCCCAATATGGCTACCGTCGGAATTCGTAATGCCGTGTCGATAGAGTAAACGGGGTTTAGCGCCAATTCTAGATATTCTCTAACCTTTTTGCAGTATTTTTTGCATTCAAGCTGTAAATTGATACCATAGAATATTGAAATTCTTAATGCTATTACTAAGTTATTAATGAAAATTCAATAAAATGGTTTTAGCCGTATCTTTTTCCGGCGGAGATTGATATTCGACAGTGGCGGACTAAAAAAATTTTTTTTTGCGCGATTATAGTACCATTTGGCTGAATTATAAACACAAGGCAATTTATTTGTGCCGGTACATTGTCTTGCAAACAAGTTGTTTAAATGTAGTTTATATTAGGTATATAAAATGGATATGCATAAATTTATTGCATGAGTAGGTACAATCTTATTTACTTTTTTATGTTTTCGTGTTTATTTTTTTTGTAGGTATAATATTTCTATACCATTATGAAAGTATTTTTTCGAGAAAAAGTACCTATTAAAGTGATTTATATAGTACCCACTGATTTATCTAGTTTTTTGATAATGTACCACAAAACCTATGTTACTTAGGTAACACTTGCATATACGGTTTTCTCCTATTTTTGAATTTTTTGGCAAAATTTTTATATAGTCATATTCTAGGGTCCTCAGGGATTGCAAATATACTGGCGGAGAAGAGAAATTATGCGTTTATTTTTTTTTTTTAATTAAACAAGCTTACGGGACCTTGGAGTAATTAGGGGTGCTGGGCGGGGTAAAAACGAATAGATTAATAATTATTCACTAAAACATGACACACACACAAAAATCCATTGACAAAATACGCAGAAAATCTGGAAAAACAACTTTTAAGTTAAATAAAAAAATATATATAGGTTAGAAATCTAATATCTAATTGATTATAAATTCTTTCTACTGTCAAATTTAAAATAAGTATCAACAGTGTTGCCGGATTTAATAATTTTGGGCACTGTTGTGTTTAAATTTTTGATATTTCTTTTATGTCTGAACTTTAATTGGGAAAAATAAAAGGTGCTAACCACAACTAACCAAAACTAACCATGACCGACTAAGGGCTTTTAATTTTGTCTAAAGGTCGGTCATGGTTAATTCTGATGGTTAAAACAGGAGCGGCCTTTTTTAAATACGTCCCCGCATTTTCACGTCTGAAATATAATTGGGGAAAATAAAAAGCTGCTTTTGCTAACCAGAACTAACCATGACCGATAGAACTTAGGGCTTTTGAATTTGTCTGAAATGCTAACCAAAACTAACCATGACCGACTAAGGGCGTTTGATTTTGTCTAAAGGTCGATCATGGTTAATTCTCTTTGATTAAAGCAGGAGCGGTCTTTTTAATACGTCCCCGCATTTCACGTCTGAAATATACTTGGGGAAAACAAAAAGCTGCTTTGCTAACCAGAACTAACCATGACCGACTAGAACTTGGGGCTTTGAATTTATCTGAAATGCTAACCACAACTAACCAAAACTAACCATGACCGATTGAGGGTGTTTGATTTTGTCTAAAAGGTCGATCATGGTTAATTCTGGTTAGTTAAAGCAGGAAACGGTCTTTTAATACGTCCGCATTTTCACGTCTGAAATATTATTGGGGAAAATAATAGGAAAATAAAAAGCTGCTTTGCTAACCAGAACTAACCATGACCGACTAGAACTTTTAAATTTGTCTGAAATTCGGGGACGTATTAAAAAGACCGCGCATGCTTATATGCTGGAATATCTTTCTCTAGATAGTCTCTCCTGTTAAAGCGGCTTTTTATTTTCCCCAATTATATTTCAGACGTGAAAATTTGGGACGTATTAAAACAGACCTCCATTTGGCAACACTGCACGCTGACGTTTCTTGTCATAAAGGGGAGTTTTCGCATTATATGGAGACAATCAATGGTAATTTTAAATCTTAAAATCAAAATAAAAAATATTAAAACACATAATTTCTCTTCTCCGCCAGTATATTTGCAATCCCTGAGGACCCTAGAATATGACTATATAAAAATTTTGCCAAATAATCCAAAAATAGAAGAAAACCGTATATGCAAGTTTTACCGTTACTTATATAAGTGTTTATTTTCAATAAATTCCCACTTTAAACAAAAAGGTTTATGACTAGGTTAAGTTATATAAAAATGCAGTCCCTGTTGAAAACCATTCTACCTATTAACATACCTAGGAAAAGCTAATCTTTCTTTACTAAAAAAAAAACAACTTCATTGGATTTTTTTGATATCCCCCAATGTACCTATTTACCTGTTTTTACCCTTAATACTTATATATTTTTTATTTACTAAATTTCTATTAGGCTTTTTCTCTTCATGCTCAAGAAACTAAATTAATTTCTGTAATATATTTTTCTATGATTGTTGTTTTTTTATAATTTTTTTCCTCATTGTACTAATTTTATGCAAATAACAATTGGCACAATAAAAAATATGTTCATTATTTCTAAAAAATATTTTATAGATTCCTTAAAGAATAATGAATGAACCAGAGGATGTTGGTCAAGAAATTTGGAATGCCTGGATGTTAGATGCAATCCGAAAAATCCGTACTCAGAAGCAACGTCCAAGTGTAGAAAGAATTTGCCATGCTATAAGACTTCATCATAACTATCATGAAGATGTTGTAGCTGAACATCTTGAAGTAGCTGTAAAAGAAGGAGTTATTTTAAAAGTATTTAATAAAGGGCAAAGTTCCTATAAAGATCCTGGAGGTTTACAACAGAATCGTACTCTTAAACTCCAGAAAGGGATAGATCTAAGTAAAGTTGTTACCAAAGCTGTTAGGGAGCTTGGTGAACGTGATGGTTCAAGCCTCAAAGCTATTGAAAAGTATATACATCAATCACACACAATTGTTGAAACTCCTGAGTGTGATTTACTTACTTTAATTCGTTTAGGACTTAAAAGGGCAGCAACTAGACAGTTGGTCATTCCAAATGGGAAAAATTTTAAATATAATTATAGTCTACAAAGCCCAACCGCTAAGAGAAAGTCTGATGGAAACAAGAAATTAGCAGCTGAAACAGTAAATGCTATAAACAAGGTAAGTCTTTAGTAATTACTTAATAGTGGTAATTAACTACATATATTCAGCAATATTTGAAAAGTACATATGCTAATATTTACGTAAAAATAATTTCGTGTACCTTTTATAAGGACTAATTAAACTCAAGAATGATGAATATGCTAAAACTATAAATTTTATATTTTTTTCTGTACCTAAAAGACCTTCTTAATTAGGGAAAGTTGGGAGGGAGTATGGGCCAAGTGATAAAAATTGGTAAGTATGATAATAATAACACCGAATTACCCGATATTGTAAAAACTACATATTTTTGGAGTCATTTTTATTTAAACATTTTTCCTAAGTTAATCTGTATTTTACTTAATAAAACATTTTACCTTACAACAAGCATGAATAGGATTGTCAGAGGCCCCATATTTTATGGGCTACCCTGTTTTTTAAATGGACCAGGGCTAGCACAAAACAGGTTTGTTTATGTTCATTTGTCACTAACATATTTTTATATTCCAGCTTCTAATGCTCCAGTAAAGAGAATATTCCTTAGGCGGTAATGCGTGGATCTTTTTTTTTCCGGAGTTTAATGAATGGAATAAAACCCTGCTTTCATTTTAAATTCTAAGACAGTTATGACCTCAGATACTCAAGGTTAATCACTTCTAAAATACCTTCTAAATATACATGATATTACTGTCTCTCTTTCAATTTTTAGAATTTTTCTTTTACTTGTGTCCTAAAACCTACTTACATAACAAATGTCAAATTTCTACTTCCTTGAGAAGTGCCTCATAATTTGAGGAGTCAAATGTTCGATTTTCAAAATTAAATATCTTTAAAACCACTTGGCCTAACTTTCTCAATTTTTTTATAGGTAATTAAAATACTTATGTGAATTTACATATTAAATCTCAAACCTTTAAGTGGAATGATAACGAATTACACCATGACTTTAACCAATCAATGGGTTTTTTGACAGGTCACCATGGCATTGGATGTATTTTATTCACAATTTTTCTCTCTACAGTGGGTACCAACAGCAAATGTTAAAAATTTTTACACATGTCACTTTAAGACAATCAGACAATTTAACAGTTTTACCATAGCAACCTTCAAATTTATCAGAATTTTTTTTCCTTCAGTTTAGTTAGGCAAACTAATTTAATAATTTTTAAACTATTTTTCTGACAGCTCATGTCAGTTTTTTTGTATCTTTAGTTTAAATAAATTTTGGGTGTAAAATTTTCTTACGGAATCCCCTGAGTCCCCAAATTAATGTCTAGAATTTTTTCCTCAGTCACGCATTTTTCTAGAAAATTTTCCCTCGTCTATGACTCGGGAAGATTTTCATAGAATGCCATCCTTCAAAAAAATTTCCAGAAATAATTCAAGCACTAGGGAGATTTAAAGTGAAAATTTCACATCTTCTATATAGACCAATCAAATTTCTTTATTTTGTTGATGTTACCATGACCAGAGTGGAGGAGAATTTAATAAGTGGAAAATTTTCTGTCAACGTTTGACATTATGACATTTTATGATTTGATTTTTATATTTTTTATTTAAATATTTTAAAATGGATTCTGTAAAAATACGGAAATAGAAATAAAGATGTTCCCCAAATTTTAGCAATATATATGAATTACTAAAGGCTAAAATAAACTTCATGTAAAAGAATAAGATGCCTCACATTTAGCTAAAAGAACCGGAAATATATATTTAAGTATTTTATTTAAAAGCTAGTTGAAACTATGTAAAAACAAAATTTCAGATATTATATTATTTTTTTTAATCTTCCGTAAGTACTTAATAGAAATGAGTTACTTAGAAATAATATTATGCCTCACATTTAGCTAAAATCACCGGATATACGAATTTAAGTATTTTGTTTGAAACTGAGTAAGGAACTATATGAACACAAAATTTCGGATATTATATTTTTTTTTAACCTTCCCTAATTTTAAACAATGTAAATGAGTTTGTAAAGGCTAAAATAAACTTCATTGGAAAGAATAAGATGCCTCACATTTAGCTAAAAGAACCGGAAATATATATTTAAGTATTTTATTTAAAAGCTAGTTGAAACTATGTTAACACAAAATTTCAGATATTATTTTTTTTTTTTAATCTTCCGTAAGTTTTAGTAATAAAAATGAGTTAGTTAGAAACTTTATTGGAAAGAATATTATGCCTCACATTTAGCTAAAATCACCGGATATACGAATTTAAGTATTTTTTTTGAAACTGAGTTAGGAACTATATGAACACAAAATTTCGGATATTATATTTTTTTTTTAACCTTCCGTAATTTTAAACAATGTAAATGAGTTTTTAAAGGCTTAAATAAACTTCATTGGAAAGAATATTATGCCTCACATTTAGCTAAAAATCCGGATATACCATTTTAAATATTTTATTTGAAACTGAGTTAGGAACTATATGAACACAAAATTTCGGATATTATATTATTTCTTTTAATCTTTCGTAAGTTTTAGTGATATAAATGAGTTACTAAAAGCTAAAATAAACTGCTTCCACACACTGGTTTTGAACTTTACCGTGTTTTCTGGAAATAACTTCTTTACTTGCGTTTTTATAACACTTGCATTATCATTACCAAATCTGGACATTTTTTTTTCCACTCAAAAATTAAAAAAAAATTACACAACTCGACCTTCTCTGCAAATGACGAGGACGGTAATGTCAAATTGACAGAACTTAACTTATAGCAACTTATAGGAAATATCTTGTCATTTTAGCTCATTTAAGGTTTGACGTTACTGCACTGACAACTTTCATAGTAAGTTTTATTTCTAAATTAATTAATCGACGTAGATAAAACATTTTCTTTCCGAATACCCACGTGTTGAAATTAATATCCGGTAAATTTCTTTCTCGGTTTCACTCAGGTTTTTGTTGTGAAAATTATCCTGAGTCGAAGACGAGACGTGACGTGACCTTGAAAAAAAAATTACCGGTAGTAATTTTAACACTAGGGGTATTACAAGTGAAATTTTTTTGGTTAATTGGATTATATAAAAAAATAATTTTCTACAAGTTATGTAAACTAAAAAAGGCAATTTTCTACCACCTGCATCTAGTTTATGTAAAATTAAAAAATACACTATAAGTTCTAATGGTGTTTCCATGTAACCGCAACAAGTAGAAATCAATGGTAAAATTATTTTAAACACATTGAGTACGTTTATGTCTACAAAGTTAATCAGATATAGGTTTCATCTGATCCAAAACCTTTAATCCCAAATTTTAATCCACAGTCGTTTATGCCACAATAATTTAATCCCGTTTTGATCCGATAAAATTTTGACATAAAACATATGATCTTCTTTGGCTAACTTCAGCCGTTAGAAATGTCAAGTCACCCAAGTCACTTAACCTCCATTCCATTTGTGTTTAGTTTTATCACTCATTATTTACTTAATATTGCAAAACAAATCTGAAGAAAAGCTCAAGATAAACAAAAACAACCACAAAACACAAAAAATGAAAATTTCTAACCCCAAAATCCAACCGCGTTAACTTAGGTACAAACTTCTGTCAGTCTGAATCCAAATCTGTTTACACCGTCGTGTGTACTGCAGCACGATCCGCCCGACAAAAGTCCAATCCAGCAAAACAAGAGAATTGACTTATACGACTATATCGGATGGAAATCTCAACCCGAAACGTTTATACCGGCCATTTTGAGCAGATAACAGAATTTTTATCGGATGCAAGAGTAGACATAAACGTACTCATTGGTATAAAATTTTCTTACCAAATACCATGCATGGTTAAATTGAATCTGAAAATTTTTTGTTGCCTATGAAAATTTTTACAAAATTATCCCTCGTCCCAGCTCGGGATAACTTTTAAAATATTCATGAGCAAGAAAAAAATTCAGAAATAATTTACCCTCATGTGGTATAACTGCTGAATCACTAGAATTCTTATATGTGTAAAATGGCTCAAAGGACAATAATTTTGGACGTCGGTCTTAGCGATCTGTCATTCTACGGACTTGTTCTGTTGGTCTCTGTGTGGGCAAATTTGTTTAGGGGTTTGGGCTAGTGATGGAACCTTCCGAATGATCTTCCGAACGATATTCGAATATAGAAATGTTTCGAATGATTCGAATATTTCCTTCGGATATTCGAATATTCGTATTCCAATCAGCTGGGGTATATTACCGTTACTTATCGGATGATAGTTCATTCAATTCGCGGTTCATTCATATCAAGAATAGAAATTTTCCACAAAATGTCGACTTTTTGGCGGCCACTGTATACTATTCTATACACCACACCAATAATTACGAATTAAAACGAAAACAAAACTTCCGCCGCACCACCAATAACAGCAAAACAAATTTAAAACGTACAAGAATACGTATGCGAACACAACATCAACCCAATAATAGTCGACTGAAATTAAAAGCCGAAACAAAATAATTCATTTTTCATCTTCCGACATCTGATTTATCCGGAATAATTCGTTATTTCGAAAGCAAACCTTTCGACTTCGGGGTAAGTCGACGGTTGGCGGTCGGCGTAATATATCGAATACCGACTGACGTTGTTCGGTCAATGTTTCATATGTCGAATGATATTCCGAATATGAAAATCTTCCGGAATACGAATATTCGAATATTAAAATCATCCGAATATGCCCATCGCTAGTTTGGGCAAAGAATATAAACCACAATAAGAAGCGACATAAAGTTCCCAATAGCATTGGTTATATGGGAAACAAATTTCTGACGTCACGTGTAGACGAATTGACAGTTAAACAGCTTGGGGGTACACTGAGAGAAATATCAACGGTAAAAATTCAGTTTTACACGGGAAAAAAACAGTTCATTCAAAGGACAAAATCTGAAAGTTACATCGACTTGTTACCGTGACTATAAATTGATTATATGTGTGATATAATTTTTAGTTTTCTTATCTTTTGACTGGTACTTTAGATCACGATTGGTATATTTCATCGTATAAAATATTTTAAGCCTAATAAATTATTTTATAATGTACATTTTTGGTAAATCATTGCAAGGATGGGTAAATTCTATTCTTTCCATTTCATTTAAGAGTTTATGTGAAACTTCCTGTTTTATACAAATGCCTTTAAACTTAGTTTTAAAAGCATGTTCCAAATTATAAACATATTTAATAAACAAATCGCGAGGGTGCTGCAACGCTCCATGAATGTTTTTTGTAGTATCGTAAGCTTTATAATACAGTGTGTATCAGCCAAATGGAATAAATTCAATAATAAATAAACGGGGGCGTGTTCGAAAAAACACTCGGACACGTGTATCGGTATTTTTGGTTGCGCATTTTTTTTCAGTAAATACTTTTTATACAGGGTGTGTCATGTGATGGTGGCCAACACTAACTTTCCTAATTTAAATGCAACGCCCTGTATATCAGTCAATTTTTGGATTTTTCAGATATATTTCATGTACAATGTTCTATATATATAATGTATAACCTCTCTCCCTCTCTCTCTCTCTTAATTTGTCGGCGGTGTATACACCTCTTCCGCCAATTAATCAGCACAAGGCGCGAGAGAAATGTTATACAGCTATTCTTCTTACTCTCGCGCACGCTTGTCCGCACAGCCGAGCGGCACGGCTGCCTCTAGTAGGTATATGCACAAAAAGTAACCCTCACGAAAGTGGCAAAGATGCAAAGGCAATAGATGCAGTAAACCTGAAAACGCTTAATATTTACGAAACAGTTGAAGATAGGTAAAGGACATTGTACATAAAATATGTCTAGAATGCTTTGAAACCAAAAATTGAATAATATACTGGGTGTTGCATTTAAATTAAGAAAGTTGATACTGGCCACCGTCACATGACACACCCTGTATAAACAGTTTTAGTTGAAAAAAATGCGCAATTAAAAATACCAATCGACATGTCCAAACATTTTTTCGAATAAGCCCCCATTTATTTAATATTGCATTTATTCCATTTGGCTGATCCACACTGTATATTAACAAAGAATTAACATCTAAAGATTCGCATTGTGATCTATAATTTTTACAAGTATCACAATTACTATGCACATTTAGTGCTTTTTTTAAAGATATCCACAAAACTGAACGAAACGAATGAAACAGCACATAAAACTCAACAAAGCACTAAACGAAACATGTAATCCAGGACTAAAAGCTGCCGGCAGCGGGTTGACAGTTAAACAGCTTAGCCCCCTCCTAAAAATTTTGGGACTTCGAATAATGTCGCTTCTTATTGAGGTTTATATTCTTTGGTTTGGGGCATTCCGAATGCAATCGCTGCATTTTATTTGAATCTCGAAGTATGTTCAGTTGCGTTTGAGTTGTCATCGGGCCGATACCCCGAACGCGCCTGATTTTCTCGGTGTCCAAAGAGAAGGGGCAAGTTTTTAATTGCATCGATGGATCCAGCGCATTAAGCGCTAATTCATTGAACCGTTTTTAAACTACCACTAGAGAGTCCAATGGATGTCATCAAAGTGTTTTTATAAAATACTTGAGCAAAAAAATACAAATAAATACGGAAGAGAAACACAACGATCAGCTAAGTATTGACAGTTGCAGAACAAACAGCAAAGCATTTTTAAACATTTCGTTTTAATTCGTTCCATTAGAACTTCTCATGACGTCATTTGACGTTCAGCGCATAAATTCAGCGTACTTTTATCGATGGAATAAAGAACTTGCCCAAGAATCGTCGGGTAAACGCGAATTGACACTCTTGACAGATGCTGATAGATAGATATTTGAACTTTATTGTGTATTATAAATTTTGTTCTATGGTTTTGTGGGTTTATTCGTATTTCTTGGTGTTAATTTCTATTGCTAAAAAACTATAAATAAGCACACATAACACCTAAATAAACTTTAGGTTAGGTTACATCCTTGGTCACTTGTCTTTTGATTACGTCACTTGCACGATACCTACCCTCCCTGCTCTACCGAGCGTCAAAGCAGACTTACTCAGTTGGAGATAACTTGCTCTGTTTTAAAATCCACTGTGAATTCCATTTGCCGGCTAAGTCGCAAATCGAATAAAAATTGATATGTTTAACTGCATACCCATTTACACAAAAATGTTTTTAAAATAAAATAGCTTTTAATGGGTTCTTGATGTCTATGCCACTTAGAATATTTATTTATCCTAATATCAATAAATACAAATTGAATTTAAACCTCCTGGCGTTGTGAATAGGTGGCAAATAACAATTCTCTTTTCTAAAATAGTATGCAAATGTTAAGTTATGTAAATTTGATAAAGGCAATAACATTCAATAACTGTACAATTACAAGAAGTTTATCGCATTTACGTTTAATAATAATAGACATGTTTGAAAGGAATGGTTAGTGGTGAATACGCGCTATTAAATACGTAGCTCTGATTGTAATGTCCAAATATAACATTAAGCATTTTTTTTTATATTTATTTAAAATATAAATAATATATTCATCGACGGCTTAGTTATGGCAGGGCAGTGAACGGATTTGGGTATTTTAGGATAATTTCATTACTTGCTATATTTTAAAGGCCATTTGTGGGGCATAGGCATTTAATTTTTGATTAAACACGTCCTCTCGTAAAAAGGTAAAACCTAGTAATTTATCAGTAGCGTTTTTTTTTTGAAGTTTTAAGGAGCGGAAATATTAAATTGTTGGCATAGGAGTCAGTGCCGTATCTAGGTATGGCCTCGCCCTTGGCGGGATTTAATATTATCCCCCCTACACACCGGGTATTTGGGGAGTATGAAATACCCCCCAACAACGAAAACGGGGATTCCGGGGGGTTTTTCCCGAAAATTTTACAAAATTACAGTGCAAAGTTGTAGGTTTAAAATTTTTTGATCCGAGAATTCCGTTTTTTTTAAATACCAAGTTTGTGGTGGAATTTGTGTCAAACTCTATATTTTCTTTATATGAAAATATTAGCCTACTATTTGAAAGAGACATGATTTCCATAAAATAACTGTTTGTATCCAACTAAAAGAAGTGGAATGTAAATTAACCATACATCCTTATTTGCAGATGACTAAATTTAGAATAAATTTTCTCAACAATAAAATCGTAGTTACAAAAATACTGTACATAGCAGACCTACTAAAACGTAACATTAATAATTTAATAAATTAAATAATATGCAACAAAAAAAAGAACTAGTGCTGTCCCCAATTTATAAAAGAACAATTTTTCCGCAGCCTGGATATTTACAAAATTTAAAGAGTTACATTCTCGCTGTAGGTATCAGGATAAATTGATGTTTTATTAATAAGTTATACATCTTTTCCGCCTTAATATAATAAAAACAATAAAATTAAGGATCTAAGTTGAAAATTTATTATACAATTGTTCTGTTGTAATTTATTTATTTAATTAATTTTGCCAAAAAAAAATACTACCGTATTGACAAATTATGATTTTTTTTCATAGCCGATTTTGCGCCCCCCAGTTGGCTGTGCCCTTGGCGGGCGCCCATCTCGCCACTGCCCAAATACAGCCCTGATAGGAGTGCCGCAAGAGTTAAATAATTTATTCTGTTTTAGGCTTTTTTTGGGACGCTGTTTTTAAATTTTACATTTTTGTTTTAGTATATTTAATATATTTTAATAAAACTGACTTGCTATTTTTTCTAACTAAAATATTTTGTAATCGACTACAGGAAAACATATTAAACTGAGTTAATATTTTATATGGTCCAAAAATATGTCGGTTTTTAAGTGCAAAAACATGATAAAATTATTTGTTGGGTATTACTGTTGAACATTACGCTAATTTATTTTTTAATTGTTTTTTTGTACTGGGTTTTTCATTTTATTTTAAGTGCTGCAAAATAATTTGCTATGGTTTTCCATAGTAGTATAACTTAGTATACCTCGTTTTTATTAACAAACCAAATGAACTAGCTTTTTCTATTTTAAAATTATTTTGCTTAGTTTTTCTCATTGAAAAATAATATTGGGTTCGACCTACTAGGAAATTCCAGTGTTTCTAAAATTTTTGTTCATTGAGATAATCAAGCAATTGGAGTATCAGCATAAAGGTAAAACCCAGAAAATTTATATTATACAGAAATCCCAAATTCGCCAAAAATCGACTTACTAGGTTTTCCTTTTTCACGGGAGCATTGTATTGGCCCTTAAGAACTTGCGAATGTACCTGAAAAACCCTTTAAAAATTTTAAAAAATCGAACTTGTTGCTTTAAATTTACTTAATAAGTTTAAAAGGCCTCGTAGCTTATCTTAACCGCTCTGGTTTTATCAGAACTCCAAAACAATAGCAGACGCCTTAAGACCTGAAGCCTATCCAGGATGCAGAACAGAACCAGCGTGCGGGAGATATGGTGAACGGGATTGCCCCCGAGAACGATGATGGTACATTAAGTGAAAGACTTGTAAACTTCAATATCAAGTCTTACATAAAGTCGCACAAGCGGACAACGTACTTTAAGACAGACTTTTAGAACATACGGATATATTGGCACACGCTGTTTTGAGGCTGCCAAACAACTCATTCCCAAAAACCGCTTCGACAGATTTTACCAAACACTTCAAAAGACCGAATGCTGAATGCAGCAAAAAATAGCTAAAAAAAAAGTAGATCTGACGCGGCAAGAGGCATCACGTATACAAAGTATATTGGAATATAAGGTAACCAACAGACCTTTCACTAGAAAGATCAGGAAAATAGATCTAAAGCTACGTCAAAAACACCATACACTTTACAGAATAACGCTTCTCATCATCAAACAGCGTAGTCTAGACTGCATACGATTCTTGGGTGTTATTAACAACAGCTTAAAAAAAAGGCTGGAGGGATAAGAGACGAATAAATTCGTAACTAAACCTTCTAGCCTTCTCGCAGAGTCAACACCAACAATTGAATGTCCTCCTCAATATTTGCTACAAGGGTTTTACTAGAATATTATATTATAGAACATTGAGAGCAGTTCATCCTACTCTCTGATGTAGGGGAGCAGCAAGGAGGAAAAAGAGGAATCAACAGTTGCAAAAAGAATTTCCTAATCGATAGATGCATCACACAATACTTAATCCAATATTCAATCATTACCGAGCCCATTACATTTAAAAGGGACGTATTTCACGATGATTCACTCAGTCCTTTGCTATTTTGTATATCGCTGCTTTCCGTACCCTTGTCTCTTGAAAGACGCGGATACTGCTGTGGATCACCTGGAAGACGTAAGCATAAGGTAACCCATCGTTTTATATGGATGACCTGAAACTCTATGCAACTAGCAAGCGAGACCTACAAAAGTCTCTTAAAGTGGTTCACAAATATACCACGGAGTTGGGCCTCGCCAAGTGTGAATAATTTAGGCTAGAGAAGGGCCGATACGGGAATAATTTAGAAGCTGACCAGCTTGCCGATAGCGCGCTACTCCGCCCTCTACAAAACAACGAAAATAATCGATATTTAGGTATCGACCAAAACCACATTCAAGATGTTAAAGCTGTGAAGATCAAGCTCAGAAGCAATTACAGGTGACGTTTACGAAACATTTGGGAATCCAAATTATCTGAATTAAATAAGGTTGTTGCTACTAACATGCTTTCAGTACCTGTATTGCTTTACTCGTTTGGAGTAGTTAAATGGGCGCGAGAGGAACTGCGCAAGCTGGACATGAGCACACGAAAAATGAAATCTTTATCGTAGCTTCCATCTACGACTAGCCGAAACTAACATCGCTATAAAGGAATGGGAGAAATTAGCCAAATATAAGGGTCTTTTTGGCGAACTTCGGAGGCTCTATCCGGACTGTTACGTGCGATTGGTTGTCCTAATTGTCAGGGTTTTGGGGGCCATGAAGGATAATGTGTTGAGGAAGCTGATGCATACCCACATGTCAATATTTACCCAAACGGCTGATGATGAAAATGCAGCAATTTGTTGTCCTAACCGAGCAGACGCAAGCATTGGTCTTCGATGCGAATGGCCTTCTGCATGACGCCCTATGGGGTCGGAGCCATGGGATACATCGTGTCGGATCTTTGTGTTTAATAATAATAATGATTATAATAATAAGTCGCCAAGTACAGAGACCTGGAGGTGCAAATACGTACACAGTGGGACATGAATAGCGTCCAAACAATTTTTATAAAATTGTCAACGACTGGAGTTGTAAACAAGAACCTCCTACGTAACATCAAGAACTGGGTCTAAGTGAACATATTTATTAATTTATGCAGGAGTCAGTACCGCTCGTATTTGGGGAATACGGCAGACCACGCCGTCACCTAGGACCCGATAACATGGAAAGGACCCCACAGAGCTCAATCCTGATAACTGGGACGAGTCAATGTTTCCTTCAGAGGAAGTGCGATGCCAATGCCAATTGGCTAAGCCATAATAATAATAATAATATACATGGTTACCTTGTAACAGTTTTAATTTTAAATATTACTTAATTTTCAGTTAAACTTTTATACATTAATTTTATCTTGAACACGGTTGTAAACTTGCCACCGAAACATATTTTGTCTAAGGCGATTTGCTAGTTTATAGAGATCAATAGGGCTGAGCACACTCAGTTGTAGAGTATATGGCGAGTACCCAGCAAGATCTTTTCAATAAATAGATATTTTTTAGTTTTAGAATAGCAATATTCAATACTTTACAGTGTGAGAATATAAAAACAACGTATTAAACGCTCTGCTTAAACATCCTCCTAACGAAGGAAAAAAACAGCTAACAGAACAGGGGATCACTCATCTGCGGTGAAATGGAAAGTTAATTCACACTTTTACAGAAAACGTCTCAGATTATATATTCTATCTTTGTTTAACACATTTAAACTTTAAAAGCCGACATGCTGACATCCGAACGTCTCGAACACGTTTCAGTAAGCCAATTATTTTATTGTGCGTAAAGCCAGGTATAAGGCCATTATTCAGCCAAACGGCGGTAAAATCTATTAACAAGATAAAGAGTTCAAGGCAAACCACGCCAACCCAACTTCTTCCTTTTAAAATAAACAAGTAAAAAATGTTAGAATGTATTAAATAATAAACGATCCGTGAAGCCCCTAATAATTATTTAGTTTAAAAAGCTACCTTCTAATTTTAGCATGCAGAGGAATATTTTCTTTGTTAGCAGCTAACAGCATCTTTAAGCGTTTTTTTTTTATAAATTGATGACGTCTGTCTTACAGTGGCTCACAGAGATTATTAGCCGCTTCAGAAGATGCCTAACCACTGTCTGACAGGTTAAAAAAGCATTGAGAGGAAAAAAAGCCGATCATGACATATTAGATATGACTTTTAAAATTTTATAAAACTAAAAAAAAATATTTATTTATTATATTTTTAATTTATTCTTTTTTAAGCTCATTTTTCATTGGTGGTAAGTGCTTTTATTTTTATCGATCCACATTTTAATAACGTCAGCTGCAAATTTGTTAGCAGCTGAAAGAAAGACAAATTAAAAAATATGACTCAAGGTATCATATATGCATAGATAGTAACAAAGAAAGGTTAAAACCTATAAGATTTTTTCGCTAATTAACCGTTTCTACTATCATTGTTCTTTAGCACAAGTTAAAAAGAAATAGTCAGATAAACGGTAACAAACCGAATCTTCGCGAGAAAAAAAGTTGGTACCATTTATAATCCTATTTCAATAATAATTTGTATTTTATGCATATTTATTTTTAGTGCAGTTACAAATTAATAAACTTTCATCATTACAAGCTGCTTAACTTGCCGGTTTTTTAGACGTTTTTGGACTGGCTGAATTAAAATTTTTGGAGTTTTTGCTCACACTTATGTTTTAACAATTTAAGAATTTATTTCAAGCACTTTGTTTTAACAGACATGGTACCGTTTTGAGATGTTATCAGACCTATATACCCAACGGGATGCATAAAGAACATCGCTGAATGGGAAGTGTACATATGTTCTATATTGTGACGGATTTACATATTACAAGGGCCTTGTTGGATACTTATTAATAATCTTTATACAATGGGACCGGTTCGGTCCTGGTCCCGGGGTATAGAGACTAAGTGTGCAACTGGCATAAAGAAAAACCCCTATGACGTAATGTCATAAATTCTGACCAAGCGAATTTTTTAAATATTGATATTTAAATTTTAATAATATTTTATTTTAACTTAATTTTTAATAAATTAATTTTATTTTAAAAACAGTTGTAGATTTGTCACCAAAACGTAGATTTGATTATTTGGGTGCTTTAGGTTTTTTTTTATTTTGTTCAGGAAAGCTGCCAATTAATAGAGGTTAATAGGGCTGAGCACACTAAGTCTCCAGGCACGTCAGGGTGCAGCATCCAATATTGTGAAGTTAACTTAAAGATAAGTTTGGATTTTATGACTGCACTGTTTACTTTTTTAAATCATATTTACTAGGATTCAACGTGTTAGTGTTAGCACGGACGTAGCTATAGCTTTGACAAGGGAGGGGTCCCCAAAGAGGAAATTGATGCTCTACTAGAGAAAAAGCAAGTTGCCAAGGCTAGTAAGATACTCAATCTTAATTCAATCCTAGATGCTGATGGGATTCTTCGTGTCGGGGGAAGGCTGCAGAAATCGCATCTGTCATTTAATTCCAAACACCCTGCGATTTTGCATTCTCATAGTCACCTTAGGAAATTGGTTATTAATGATGCTCATTGGAAAACCCTACACGGCGGAAACCAGCTAACATTAGCATACATTCGGCAAATGTACTGGATCGTCAATGGGAAAAGAACAGTCAAAACTAACATTGGAAAATGCATAAAGTGTATTCGATTCAAGGCCCAGACAGCCGAGCAATTAATGGGACCCGACAGCACGAGTTACACCATTACAACCATTTTCCCACTCGGGAGTTGACTACGCTGGACCATTACAAATCAAGACGTCCAAGGGCAGAGGCAATAAAAGTTACGAAGGTCCACATTGTCTTTTGACAAAAGTTTATTGGGCTTTGGTCTCTCTTTCTTAGAAAAAAAATTCAAAAGAGATACCTGATTTGTTCGTTTTATACTCTTTAAAAGCGACACTTCTTTCTGTATTATAATAATTGCGCAACGAAAGCTAGTTTGGTGCACGCCGCAAAAGCGAGGGCGGCGGGGGCAGTGCCCATTCCCCCGCTCTGCGGCGGTCTAAGCAATAGTGGAGTAGCTACACCCCCGCAGGCCCCCGCGGTGGCGGGGTGGGGGAGAGGCATGAACGCGAGGGGCCCGGTAGAGCCCCGGTCGTCGTACTTGCCGCCTGCAAAAATCCCAGGCGTAAAATTATATGGGCCCCTTCGTTAGAAATGTTTGTCTTATAGCTTGAAAAAAATTAACTAGTTTAGTAATTTTTAAATTTTATCTCTATAAAGAAAACTATATAATTGTACTTATATATAATAAAACCGTAACATTAATTAACAGTAAAAAGAGTTTTTTAAAAACAAAACACACCTTTAAATTTGAAGCGATTAATCAATTTGATGATATGAAAGCTCGGAATAAAAACTTTTAATAGTTTTAATTTATTTTTATTTGTTAGATCTCTAGTTTACTATATCTGTTGTTAAAGTTAGTGTTTGTGTTTTGTAAATTGAATATGTTTCTATTTTCTATTTGTCTCTTTCGTGTTAGAGTTTGTATTTTAAAACATGTTTTTTATATTTAAAATTCAGAGCTTTTTTTCCGTTACTTAATTTGTTTTAATGGTATTTTGCATTTTTAGGGAGCTCTTGCTCCAAAGTTGCAGGGGGGCCCAAATTTTGTAGTTACGCCACTGCTAAGCACCTATCGTTTTCTACAATCAGCGCGGTGCATGTAATTTTTTTCTGTTGGACAAGTAAGATGGATATGAATGGGGGGGTCCGGACCCCCTAAGAGTGTTAGGGGCCATTGTTAAAAACCATATTATATATACATATATATTTATGTTTATTGTTAATGTTCATAAATAGCATAACTACAGTCACCAAGGAACCATGTTTACTCTTTACAGACGCGTCGGAACTTCTACAAAATGCCTTAAATAAATTTTTTGATTGGTTTATAAACAATTAATAAATTAAGTTTTAATATTGATAAATGTATCGTGACATACACTAACGGCCAAAAGTGCAGAAACAATTCATTTTAGGCAATAATCTTATATAAACAATCTTATATTAAAATTGATTTTAATGATTTTATATTAAGGCTTATTTGTACTTTTTAGAGTAAATAAATTTAGATAAACAGGAGTACTGTGGAAAATAAATATTTATTTTAAAATTTTACAATGACAAAAGTGGAGAAACAAAATATTTTTTCTTAATTAATTTAAATATATTGGTCATATACAGTCCCTGACTTAGTATATCATATATTCTTTAATACTTGAATACACCGACTTTTCATGGAGTGGATTAAGCTGTCAATGTAGTCTTGTGATATGGAATTCCATTCTTCTTGAAGGGCTCTTAACAAATCGTTGTGGTTTTTAAATTTTTCTTTATTTTTTTGCCTAATTTTCCTGCCTAAATGTTCCCATAGGTTTTCGATGGGGTTTAGGTCAGGACTCTGTGCAGGCCACTTCATTAGAGGGATGTTGTTGTCTTGAAACCACTTTTTGACCACTTTCGCAGTATGTTTGGGGTCATTATCTTGCTGAAAAGACCAACGAAGTGGCATATTTTCTTCAGCATGAGGAAGCATATGGTGTTCAAGGATATGCAAAAACTGGAACTGGTTCATTTTTCCACCTACTTTTACCAATGGCCCCATTCCCCAACCAGAGAAACAGCCCCACACCATAATATTCCCACCCCCATGTTTCCGTTGCCCTTGTATACCTTGGATCCAGTCTAGTGTTTCTAGGACGACGAACCCATTGCATGCCATCCGATCCAAACAAGCAAAACTTGCTTTCATCGGAAAAAAGCACCGTTTTCGATTTTTTAATTGTCCATTCCAAATGGTCCTGTACTGGGCAAACTGGATCCTAGCCGCCCTATTATTCTTGGATATTAAAGGCTTTTTTGCTGGTCGACGTCCGTAAAGGCCCATTTCGGTTAACCGACGGCGAATGGTTCGCAAAGATACTTTTACTTCCTTCCGGCTTTTCTTTTTTAAAAAAGAGCAATGGTTTTGCAAACTACTGATCTATGCCTATTAATTTGTCTTGCAATATCACTTTTTTAACACCAGCTTGAAACTTTGAAATAATTAAATTTTTAAGTACTAAGGTCAATTCCACGAGGCATTTTGCACAGTGTAACACAATATATCAACAAACATTAAAACCGAACTGAAAATAAGTTAAGATTCTTTTAACAGTGGAAAATAAATGCCGTTTGGAATGTTTCTCCACTTTTGTCAGCAAAAAACTTTAAAAACAATTTTTTCTGCGAATGATAAAGATAAGATAAAAAATGTTGGAACATTTTTAAATAGCATTAGCAAAGATTAATATAGTCCAGTAAATATTTTTACAAATTTGTTATATTTTAAAGATTTATTACCATAAAAGTACATGTTTCTCCACTTTTGGCCGATAGTGTATATAAAGAAAAAAACTCCAGTTATATTTTTCCATATGAAATAAAAGGTTCAATTCGGACAAGAATGGAAGAAATTAGGGATTTGAAGGATTTGTTTGATAGCGGTCTATTATTTAGAAGGCATGTGGAAGATGTTGCTGGTAGAGCTATGAGAATGTAGGTATGGTTTTGGGGCATGAAACACTCGTGAGTTCACCAATACTAATTGTATTGTTTTATTTTTTCCTTATGTTCGTAGTATATTAGAACATAATTTGGTTGTTTGAAGTTTCTACTATCAGGGTCACAGTTACTCACTTGAGAGAATACAAAATAAATTTCTGCAATACTTGTACTAAGAGAAATTGGTGTATACGATTTTAACGTTTTAAAGACACATTCATTACGGAGAAGTGATTTGCATACCTTGGTCAAAGGGAAGAAATGTAAAAATTGTGTATCTATTTATATGTTTTAGTTGTCAGATCGTGTTTTTTATAATATAAAAAATTAATAATTCTACCTGCTCTATAATTGGTCTTTCTGTTGAGCAGGTTTTTGTAGATTTATAGACTTTTAGTAAATTTGTAAGTTTATGAATAAATAAATAAATATCCCGAAACCAGGACCGGAGCGGTCCCATTGTGTTAAGATTTTTGGCAAGTACCCAACAAGGACTTTTTAATGGCGAATAAGAAGTTTTCGGCTTTTGTCTTACCCTTCCCATTGGGCGTTGAGACAGACTTGTGGGATCAGGAATGGAGCCAGATGATCTTTAGTGATCAGTTCGCTTTTGTTTGGCTATGCATGATGGTCGTGCAGTGGTGAAAAGATGACGTGGTAAAGACGTAATCCATAGTTTTATATGGAGAGATCAACCATGGGTGTAATGGTGTAGGGTGCCATCGGATATGGAGCCGGACACTTCTAGTCTTTATTAGAGGTAACAGAACACACCGAGTCAGGAAGTAGTGGTGACCTTCCGTATCTTAAGACACCCACTGTTCAATAAGACAATGCAAGATCTAAGTGCCTAGAGTAACCGCTTACTATGGACCCTAAGATCGCCTGATCTCTCCGATTATACATTAGTGGGACATCCTGGATCGCAGATTAAGAATTTACAGTACTTGATTCATTGCAGTCAGAGTAAAAAAAAATATAAACAGCTTAATGTTCTAGTGATTGTATGAGTTCTTTTTTAGGGCTTTATTGTTAGTTTCAATTTTGTTGATGGGATGTGTTTTAGCTCAGATAAAAGCCCGAATTTGTGAAGAATAATGGTGTGAGTGCTTTTAAATATCTCTCTGTATGCATTGGTTTGAGATTCAGGTTACTTCCGAAGTTCCTGTTTTTTTTTGGCGTCTACAAAAGGTAGCGTTACTTTTCTTTATTTCTATCGTAAACTTAATTCGTAGATGGCGTAAGTTTAACAGTTAAAAAAAATGTCCAGATATTCTTTACCATGGGTCCATATGGAGAAGATATCATCATATTATCTGAGCCATATTTTAGGTGTCTTATTAGTTAAGAGCTACTCCAAAAATTTAAATTAAAAAAACGTTTTAACTACGTTATTATTGACACAGTAACTCCTACAGAAATAATTGAATTAGGTTTTTGCACTACATTTGTTTGAGGTTCTTTAAACAGTTTGCTTTGATGTTACAGCGCTCTTCGCCAACATCTATTATTTTTAAATAAATGTAAATATTATCGTGTTATTCTTAAAAGTTTGGTTTATCACCTACAGATTAGGTTAAATTAGGCAAATGATAAATTTGTAGATAAATTTAGGTTCTACTCATCTAAAAGTATTTCTTTTAATTTTTACGACCAATCCAATACCTTTGGGAGCTGTCCCAAGTTTAACAAAAAACCTTTCAGGATCTTTAGCCAAAAAATTTATACTGCGGATTCATTCTAGGACGATAGTCGTTACCATCCAGTAGTCGGGTAGTTTCATCTTCTATTAAAAAACCGAATACCGCAAATAATGAATATGAATGCACATATCGCACTAAATACAGGGTGGCCGGCCATATTTTGACCCATTTTAATCGAGAATAACTTTGGAACAAATAAAGGTATCAAGATGCGGTTTTTGCAGATGCACTTATATTTCTTTAAAGTTTATTCTCGTACCTTCACGATTTTATTGTGACATTCCATTAGCTCAAAAACAAAATGGCCGATTTTCCATTATAGGACAACTATGTTATTTTAAATGGAACACCCTGTATATGTTTCTATATTTTCAAAATTTAATCTTTCCCCTTTAAAAAAATGTAACACAAGCTATGGTTATCTCAAAAAACAACGTATTTATTGACCTTCGAAAAATTGACTGCATGTCGACCAACAATATTATTTAACAATTAAAATTTGCTTCATATGTTACAAAAAAAAGGATCGCAAAGGTTTAGGTTATTCACAAAATAATAGTTACAATAAGGTTACATTACTTTTTAAAAAACTACTGTAAATGTTGAAAATGCCTTCCGCCGACTTCGACGCACTTATTTAAATTCGAAAAAAACTTATTAAAACTATTGACTAAAAATTCTTCAGGAATATTTTCTATTATGTTTCGGATATTAATTTTTAATTGCTCTAAATTTTGGGGAAGTGGACTATAACACCTCTCTTTCACATATCCCCACAGAAAAAAAACTGGAACAGTCAAATCTGGTGAACGAGGTGGCCAGGAAATAGGGCCTCCTCTTCCAATCCACCGGTTTCCAAAAACGTTGGTCAGTGAATCCTTGGTAATGTTAGCATAATGTGGTGTAGCCCCATCTTGTTGAAAATAGACGAAATTCAATAGATTTTCTTCTTGCAATTGGGGATAAAAAAATATTTCCAGCATATCAACGTAAGTCCAAGAGGTTACAGTTGGTTCATGAAAAAAAATGGCCCATAAATTTTTTGCTTTGACATACCACACCAGACTGTGACTTTTGGCGAATCTCTAACGTGTTCGTTATATTGTCGAGGATTTTCTGTTGCCCAAAACCTGCAGTTATGCTTATTTACTTTTCCATTGAGGTGAAATGTGGCTTCGTCTGACATTATTAGTCTATCCAAAAAATGTATATTGTTCCTTACTAAATTTTGAATTCTCTGGCAAAATTCCACCCTTTGTGGAAAATCAGTTTCTTTTATTTCTTGTAACATTTGAATTTTGTATGGCTTTAATTTAAGTTCTTTTTTCATGATTTCTTGTACTGTAGTTTTAGGAATATGGACTGAACTTGAGATTTTTCTTGTTGACAATGTTGGATCTTCCTGAGTTATCTCCAGAATTTGTAACGTTTTATTTAGCAAATTCTCATTGTTTACTAATTTCTTTTTACGGGCTAAAGATCCTGTACTCCAGAATTTTCTGTACCAGATTTTAATTGAATTTTTTGTGGGTGGAGCTTTATTAAACATGTTTCTAAATCTTCGCTGGGTTTCTTTTACTGATTTGGTTTCGGCAAACATAATAACACATTTTCCTTTTTCGCTTAACGAGAACATTTTGCGCTTCCTAATTAAAATAACTTGTCAAAAATGACCAACAATGGCTGACAATGAGGCTTGTTGCTGTTATGGAAACGAGATAACTTTGTTTCCACAGGCGACTTTTCAAAAAATCCTTTTAAAATAATATTCCTATTCGACATACAGTCAATTCTTTGGAGGTCAATAAATGCGTTATTTTTTAAGATAACCATAGCTTGTGTTACATTTTTTTAAAGGGAAAGATTAAATTTTAAAAATATTGAAACATATACAGGGTGTTCCATTTAAAATAACAAAGTTGTCCTATATCGGAAAATCGGCCATTTTGTTTTTGAGCTAATGGAATGTCACATAAAAATGGTAAAGATACGAGAATAAACTTTAAAGAAATATAAGTATATTTGCGAAAACCGCATCTTGATATCTTTATTTGTTCAAAAGTTATTCGCGATCAAAATGGGTCAAAATATGGACGGCCACCCTGTATTAAATTGAAAGATATAATTTTATGGTAATAATTTAATTGAAAATGTAACAAACTGACAATAATAACTATACTATTATAATAATACTATAATACAATATTAACTAACCAAAACTAACTAAAATATACCAAATGCCGTTCACCGTCAAATTGCGACCAATAAAACATAAGGTAGTTTAAAGAAAAATATTACACACTTATAATCATATACAGGGTAAGTCTGTGAAGTGAGACCCCCAGTTTATTGCTTTAAATATTTAGGTTGGAAAAAAATGTTTTATACAAAAATATTTTGGTTTTTGCTGCTCTATATTTTGCGAACAACGTTATGTATACAGGGTGTATCAAAAGCTCCGTACAAGAACAAAGATATATTTTTATTCAGCATGTCATATCCCTATATTCAAGTGTTTACGAGATATTCGCATTTAAATAAAAATTCAGAAGGGAAAAATCCACTCATCTTTTAATGTTGTTTTACGTTTCTATGGTTTCAGCGGTTTTTTTGAGAGTTGCATAATAACCATATATGCTATAGAGATTAATAAAATAAAAAATGTAAAAATGACAGTTTTATTAAGTTGTAAAAAACTGTTTTAATCGTTTCTTTCTTGTTTAAGTGAGGTACTTTTGACCCGTGAAAAATATATATTAAGAAAAAAAATAAAACACAAAAAATATGTTTTATTTTTTATATAATAGTTAAAAATATCCTTAAGAGTGCATTTACGCTACACCTTAGGGGTCGGGCGAAAGGACGCGAAGACGGTGGGCGGAGGCTAACAAACTTCCACTGCAACAATTTTTGTATAGCCGCATTAAAAATATTATATTTTATTTAGGTTCTTCCAAATTCGGTGTATCGATGCGATGTTGTTTCCGATTGCAAGCCTACAGGAGATAACGTTTTTCGGTAACTATTTTTCACTTAAATGACATAAATTATACACCATTTTAAAGGTAAGAAAATAATCTATGCTTCTGCTGTAACGGATTTTTAAAATATGAGTCAAGTTAAGAGAAAATAGTATCTAAACATACCCGATTTTGGGGTGACTTTCACTCAAGGAAATATTAAAACTAAATCCAAATTTAAAAAACTATTACAGCAGAAGCCTAGATTTAAGTGTTGGCTTTCATATAGTTTTTGAAAATCATCGATAACTTATACCGTTTTTGAGAAAAACATTATGCCCCGAACCCCAAATTGGATCCAATTTTCGCGGCGCGAATGGACTCTTAATTGAGATTTAAAAAACTTTTATTGTTTTAAGGTTTTACTTATTTCTACTCGTCATGTAATATCTAATTACTTCTTAATTATTACTATGGCTGTTTTGTCACTCTACAAAAACCCCTAAAACCATAGAAACGTAAAACAACATTAAAAGATGAGCGGATTTTTCCCTTCTAAATTTGTATTTAAATGCGAATATCTCGTAAACACTTGAATATAGGAATATGATATGTTGAATAAAAAATATCTAAAATTTTATGCAGAAAACAAAAATGTAACAAAAAATATAGGGAGTCATTTAAAAAAATTAACTTTGTCCTTGTACGGACTTTTTGATACACCCTGTATACATAACGCAAAATATAGAGCAGCAAAAACCAAAATATTTTTGTATAAAACATTTTTTCCAACCTAAATATTTAAAGCAATAAATGGGGGGTCCCACTTCACAGACTTTCCCTGTATAATGTCCGATTTATTTATTTAATTTTTAATTAGTGATTTAAAGCATGTAACTTAGCAGAAGGATGACATTTTAAGCAACTTCTATTATACTTATACTTCTATAACTGTTTTAATAATAATTTTTTTTAATAAATAATTACTTAAAAACTTGGAGGTCCTGTAAATCATTAAATAATTAAAATCGGCCATTTATGATTATGTTATTTCTATCCTATTACTACCTCACCTTTTAATCGTTACAATTTGATGGTGAGCTATACAACAAAATTTAAAGCTATATATGTACAAATGTAATTGTTGTTTTAAAATATTTAATTTAATATTACCACTTGATTGAACTTTATTTGCTTTTATTTCCTGATTTAAAAAATTTAACGTAAAATAAATTCTTTCTCTTGAATACAAGAAAATGTAATAATTCAGTGGAAACTTTTCACAAGGATGGCAATACTTAATTTTTGAGCAATTTTCTTTTAAAAGTTTCCAATACCTTTTTGATTGGCATACTCTTAAAGTTTTCCAAAAATATATTTTCCATTAAAACAACGTGGTCAGCAATGTCCCTCGATGGGGCTGTTAAACCCCACAGTGTGTTTTATCGGACAAATATGATTTTTGTTTTAAGAAAAAGGTTTCTTCATTTAATAATAATTTTGAAGAATTTTCAGAAAATTTTAAACAAACATCACTAGAATGTTGGCCAAGACATTTTTTTAAAAGGTACCCTGTAACATATATTAAAGCATTGCCTTCAGGACTTTTAAGGTTTTGGTCATCATAAGTAAACACTTTTAAAGGGGTATATTTAGTTATCCCTGTGTTTAATACTACCAAACACTGTTTATTATAGTCGTCACCTAAATTTAAAAACACCTCATTAATATCTTCCATACAGTTTGCGCTTTAAACTTTATCAAAATATTTTGAAAAGAACAGTTTTTTAAAAGCTCTACAGAACTGGATGGGTGTTTGATTTTTTACGTTTCCTGAACAATTTCGAATTTGCCCAAAAAGTTTTCTAAGCAATCTTGATTTAGATTGCGCGTAAATAAATATTTACCTAGGGAGAGAAATGTTACTTCTGATTAAAGGAATGCAGCAAATAATGGTGATTTTTCAGGTTAGTAGTAAAAAAAATATTTTTGATATCATCCTAACTAAATAAGACCAGAATAAAATTAGTTTTTTTTTTATACTGAATAACTTGTTTTCAATCAATTTTTTTAGTTTACAAATAACTGTAAGGAAATAATATTTCCTCAGGGTACGAAAATGAATATTTTCTTGGCAACCACTAAGTGCAAGGAAATATTTACTTTTTCTTTCAAATAGGTCAATACTTCTAATCTTTCTGAAAAAATTTATTCTATTTATTACACCTATAGATATTCACAAAAAATCTAATAAGTACTTCAACTCTACTCATATTTAAGGATTTTTTCATAGTACCAATATAAAATAATTTTACATACCCTTCTGTATCTTTTGGACAATAAAAGTAAATACCCCTGGAGTACCCATTTTTGTAAAACATCCATCAACTGAACAATAGACCACCATTATTTAGTTAATAGAAAAAAGAGCCTAGTCACAAAGGAAGATCACAAATACAGATATAAATATCGCTTACAACACAAAACTCCACGATTGACGACAGTCTGTGTATTGCGAAAATGCCCAAAGCACTTAACTTGCCACCGCTCGCTAGCGGCCGATCTCTTTTGTCTTGGGGGGGGGGAAGGAGTGTCCCTACTGCGTATTTTAATTCTGTCTACTTTGCTGTTATTAAGACATCCACGGTGCATTAGTACCTAAGATTTAAGCCTTCGTTGACTGTTCCGAAAAAAAAACTCGATAAACCACAACCACCATGATGGACAACCACCTTGCACAACTCGACATGTGACAGCGTATTGTTTGCTACGTTATTCATTTGGGTTAACGTTAGAATGACACTAGTGTTACCTAGGCATAAATACTTAAATTATAGACATGAAACTGTGAGATTGGTCTAAACAAAAAAATACGAACATGATAAGTATTATTTTTTATACTAGTGCTTAGGATACTGTTTCTGGTAGAACAAACATTCATTTTACATTATTTTATGGTAGTTTTTGTTTATTGAATTTGATATGGGTTGATCTTTACCTCATTTATTTTTTTTGCGAATTTTTATTGAAATATCAGCAACAATTTAATGTAAGAAATTTTTGGTCCAAAATAGACCACAGTTTATACGTTTTAAATATTTGTAATAAATTACTGACACTCGTCTGTACCTCCTAAATTATAAAATATATAAAACATGACAACACCTAGTAATATTTACTATAAAAACATCCAAAGACTAAGCATTTACAGTAAATCTCAGATAAAACCTTTAAGTAAGATTAAATTATCTGCAAGAATGGCACATAAACACTACTTAATACACGTCTGACGGGTTTATAAAAGGCAATTGCTGCTGTTGAATTGAAAGTAATGTTAACTTTAAGTCGAATACCAAGGATAGGTGAAAACAAGGGACATAAATACTTTTAAGTTGCCTTATAGGAACAAGTTAACCACGTAAAAAACCTCGGACCATCATATTAACTTTAAAGGCTTTATAAATCTGACCACTTAATCGGATTTGCTGCCCAAATATATTTTTTATTTGTCGTGTAAAAATTTATTAAGTGCACTTTTTTTCCGCTATAAAGTTGCATACCGAATAATTATTGTACAGTACGGATATTTATTAAGACCTTTTTACTTTTTTACTATCTATTTTTTTACTTTTTATGGAAGCTATGAAAGGTTTAATAAAAATTTGTAAGTTAAAAAATACCGACTGTTTCCAATTTGTATGAAGCCTAAGTACTAGGTACCGTGGGTGCCGGGTTTTTAGATGTTTAACCTATTGTATCTCCCCCCCGCGCTTCCTCAACGCTGTCCAAGCAGCGAAACATGCGGATATTACATTTCACGCACCTTTTAGACAACGCGATAGTGCCACCATGGACGTTACGCAAATAACTACTACCTCTAAAGCCTTTTTAAACATATTGATACGGCCTTGTCGCGTAAGGGAGGGCAAATCGGCCTTTTTCTTTTTGAAATCTCACCCAGCTAGGCTTGTTGAGAATAAAAATACGTGCTTTTTCCTTTTTTTTTGATTTACGCTGGTGCTTCAAAAACTTTTATTGAATCATAAAGGTTTTTCGTTTTTTTTTTAATCTCAGTCGCATTTAAAATTTTTTTAGTTTTGCTTGCGCTAAATTAAAGGTCTTTAAAGCGCGGATGAAGCACAATTTTTTTCAAACATTTTTGGCTTTAAATTTATATTTTTTTAGGCTCTAAAATTTTAAATGTTTTTTTTAACAAAGCATATTGGCCCACGTTATGATGAAAAAATATATGTGATGTGTCTTTAGTAGATCTAGCTTTATAAATTTTTTCATTAATTTTTAAAAGGGTGTTAAGGAAACCAAAATCTTTTTTGTATCGCTATTTTTCGATATTTTTTTTTTAGGAAATACTTTTAATTTTATTATATTTTGATTATTTTTGTGAGGAATAGAAGTTTTAAATAACTTTTGGATTAAAAAGATTTAAGATAAACTGATAAACACGATTGTTTTTTTAATTTGCTCTACTTTCTATAAATATTTCAATTTTTTATTTTTTTTATTTTTCTGTTAACTTTTTAATCCAAAAGTTATTTATAACTTCTATTCTTTAAAAAAATGAAAAAAGTATAATACAATTAATAGTTTTTTTTCTAAAAAATATATCGAAAAATAGCAAAAAAAAAATAGATTTTGAATTTTTTTACCACTCATAACTTTTTAAAAAATATGAAAAAATTCATGAAGCTAGATCTACTAAAGACACACCACATATATTATTTTCATCATAACGTGGGTCAATAGGCTTTGTTAAAAAAATATTAAACAATTGGAAAGCCTAAAAAATGAATTTCCCGCCAAAATTTATTGAAAAAAATGTGCTTTATCCGCACTTCAAAGACCTTTAATTTGGCAACTAAAAAATGTTTTAATGCGGCTGAGATATTAAAAAAAAACAAAAATCTTTGATTCAATAAAACGGTTTGTAAAGAACATTCGTAAATGAAAAAAAGGAAAAAGCACGTTTTTTTATTCTTAACATGCCTAGCCGGGTAAGATTTCAAAAAGTGAAAGGCTGATTCCCCCTCCTCTCCTTAGGCGCCAATGCTCCTTTTTACTTTATCTTATATAATATAATAATGTATATTCTAATATAATAGCATAATAATATAATAGTAACTGTATTTTTTACTGTTTCCTTAATAAAAATTTATAGACTCCTACGGGGATATCCCGATATCTCATATTACGTCTTTAGATTTTGCGTTTTTAGTTTATTCAGAACTAAAATAAAATGAGACGACGCGTGGCCAGTTAACCTGTCATCAAAAAAGATAAGTTAAAGTAGTAATAGCCGCAAGGGTGGTTGGTTTCCCTATTGATTTTATTATAAGCGAGTTGGTGCAGGCGTCTTACTTAGGGACTGTGTAAAAGCTGGTTGAGGACAACGTTAAAAACTACGTCAGTATCGACCTTCGACTTCATTATCGAAATTGGACATGCAGATGTAGAAAAATAAATATGGGTGGTATTAACTAGTGTGCCTAATTAACATGTTCAATAATTGTGTTCGATCGATACTAGTTAGGGTTACGTGATATTTGTAATATATTATAAGTTTGTTTTGTAATTTTAAAAATTGTTCTTAAGTACGTTTAAAATAAGAAAACAAATTAACCGATTATGTGTGTAATAGAAGGGTTTACAAGGTGATAATTAAAAAAATACGAAAAAGTCACTCTCAATAAGTTTTCGCTTGTTTGAAATATTCGATTCACAAGACCATTCAGTTTTGTTGTATGAGGTTATCCAACAAGACTTGACAGGGTTATACTTGCGGTTTTTTAGGTATTTAAAAAAAATGTAAAATAACCATTTTGTGTATTTTTTCCCGTAATCTTGCGCACCGACGAGCTGTGGGGGGTCTTTCGTCTTTTGTAGGTATTTTCACGGCTTCTTCTTCGAAGAGTTGGTCAATATAATTCCTTCTTTGGCAGCTCAAAACAGAGCAACATGTAGTGCCGCTTTTATGCATTCTTTTACAGTCCAACTTGAGAGGCCCCGAACTTCCCACTTTGTTTGTTCCTTTATCCCTAAAGTGTTCAGACTATGGAACCTGCTAACCGCAGAAGTTTTTTCTTTTCCTCCAAATCTCCAAATATTTAAGTCTTGTGTGAATAAACTCCCTGTTACCAAACTTCAAACACCCACGGTACGTTAGTACTTGGGCCTCAACCTTCGTAGAGTGTTCCAAGATAAAAAAAAATAAGACATTCTGTTACCTTACAAGCGCAATGTGCTGGACAACCATTTTGTTGAAACTTCATTATTTGTTGCCGAAAATGTACCGCCAATTTTTTGATTTAATTGTTAAAATATGTTTTCAGCATTTCTAAGTACGATATTCCATTGCAGGTGTAAGTAAATATGTGTACTGATGTCATGTCGGGGGCTTTTCGAGACCAGTTCTGAGATACTACAGTTTCACTAGTAGAACATTTACATTCATCAGACAACATAATAAACTTATAAAAATTAATAGGTTCATTTAGAATTTTGTCTCCTATCCACATACACAATCTAATCTTTTTGTTTCATCTCCTTTTTCCTTTGTATAATTAGAGTGGAGTTGAAATGTCATAATTAGTTTAGATACTTTTATGTACTCTGGTAAGGAGTGTTATAGAGAATAGTTGGATCTTAAAATAAATTAATGTGAAAAAAAATGTGATAAAACAAGGATTTCACACACACATACATTACCATATTTGATCTTTTGAGAGAAAGCTATTAAAAACGCAAAGGGATGTCTTAGTATCTACTTGTACAATTATTTTTTTTCCACGAAGACTTAAAATCCAAATATTAACGTACCGTGCGGGTTTTAAGTGCAGTAAGAGGCAGTTTATTATCACTTATCCAGACCTACATATTTGGAGGTTTGGAGGAAAAAAAGAAATCTTTGCAAGCAGACGGTATACAGTTTAGGCAATCTAAGGATAAAGGAAGGAACAATATTAAAGTAAAAATAGATAATTCGAATAGCTTTAATTCATATTAATTTAATATCAGTTTAATTTGTTTTCACAAAAATAATAAAATGAAAACACTGTTGAGAAAAAAAAAGCGAGATAACAGTCTTTGGACCCTTTAACTTGTAAGCGGCGCGGTATTTTCTTTTTTTTTTTTTTTATTCCTATAGTAAAACTGTAAGACGTAGCACATATTTTCCAGAGTAGGCGCTTCTTCCATAGTTCATTCAATTAGTCGTTTTACTAAGAGAGTAATCTCTTTCTAATACATTGCCAATAATTGTAAATTGCCGATACGTGGATACGTAGAAAAATCCCCGGAATGTTAAACAGGCGCCATATATGACTTTCTGTACCCGATTTTGCGTAAAATGATGCGAACAATTGATTGATCGATCGTTCGTTTTTTTTTCACGTTGCAACGGTGTATTTTTTGTACGTGCGGTAATGGCTTTTTAAGTATTAATTAGGTAATGATTTAATTTATTAGTTAATTAAATAAAAAAGTACAAATTTGTTTTATAGTTTTTAAAGCTATAGCATCTTAACGAATCTTGTAGGATTTTTTAATTTTTTATTCAAAAATGATTTTTCTGGTTTAAGCAGGAATATGAGAATTCTGGCCATTTCCGATAAAATAGGGTACCATTTTTGTGTGGGTAATGAAAGATGAACTATATATAAAAAATGTCACCTTAATATAATCTTAAAAAACTTGGGTTAAAAAAATCGATGTCGTTATATGTATGTATGTAAAGATATTTTCTAACTTAATTACAACTTTTTTTAAAAACTTTTGATTACCAGTTTACTTTTGATTTACGTGTTACGAATTGAGTTCTTATTTTAATACTCTAATAATAAGTAAAAGTAGTCCTTAATATAACAATTGACCAAAGAATAAACGGGAACCCGCCCATTACAAAAATGGATACCTGCAGTGTCCACAATCTTTAAAAAAAAGGTGCTAGGACTATTTTAAAAGTGGACAGTAGAGACCATTGGTGACAGGTATTTAAAGAAAACAAACTTCTTACTTTAATTAACCTATATATTTTTGAGGCAATAAAATTCACTCTGGAAAATAAAAATTTATTTCAAAACAATATAAAAATACATGGGTACTGGGTACAACACAAAAACCAAAAATCTTATACATGGTAAAACGAAATAAGCCGATGCACAAAAAAACGACCATTTCACCATTATTATGATTTGGAGTAAACTGCCTTAGATAGTAAAAATACTACCAGCTAAGATAAACCCAAGTAAAGCTAAATAGTTTTTGCTCATAAATCATTTTTGTTACATGAAAGAATACTTTGATTTTAAAAATTGTTAAAAATTTGTTATTGTATATAAAAAGATTATTTTGTTTTCTCTTAACTCATATTTGGAATAAGTTTTAAGCATGTGACGCGTTCCACACCTCCAAAAATGATTTTTTCGCATTTTGTACAGTAATGCACTACATTATAGACCTTGAAATCATACAGTAATAGACCATTTTACAACATAGCAGCCATTACTTCATAAAAACACAATTTAACAAGAAAGAAAAACGTTTGTTATGAACGTTTATATGCCAGCATTAAGTTTTCGTCAGTTCCTTTAAATTTCTTGGACTTTTTCCAATCTCAAAACATATACACTTTCTCATACCTTTCCTTAGATTTCACTGGAATTAAACTAAAAGAAGCTTTCTGGGCTGGATTTAAGATATTTTTTGAGTGGTTTTTATCAGCCATTTCGATAATAATTATTTAAAAAAATCGCTCTTCAAAGATGAGTTTATTTGGATGCTGTCAACTGTTGTTAATTACAAAAAACAATATCCTGTTTAGTTTTCGATTTCCAAGTTACTAAGACGTCAGAATACTACGTTTTTTTTTTAGATTTTCTCAGTAATTATTATTGAAAACTGATTTTAATATGAAATTCATATATGCAATTATCTACAAAAGGCGAAAAAATAGTAAACGCACCTCGTCAGAAAAGTGATTTTACTTTACTTTACTTATATGGTATTTAATGTACTGTACTTGTCAAGTAAAATTCCACTTTTCTGTACTTGATACGTAATATACTATTATAATTTTAAAATTTTGTTTACCAATTTAAAACAAATATATAACTATTCTATATTTAGGAAAACTTTTTAATTTTAGCTTCCCACAGCACTACCGATTTGCTCAGAGTGTCTAGGTACTGAGGCAAAGAATAAAAAAGGAGTTACGGAAAAACTAAGCGCTTGTTCCGAATGTGGTTCTTTGGTCCATCTCACTTGTACATCTGCGGGTCCTGAATTAGCTTCCCTACTGGCCAAGGGCGGCAAATGGTTCTGCGAAGAATGCAAAGTTTGTGATGGCTGCGGTAAGATTAAAAAAGGCTTTAAGTATATTCGTTTTCCAAAAAAAAAACTTTAAAGGCCTTTCGGTTTATTAAATATGTGATACTAAGAAAGCTTAAAGATAATTAACATAAATTGCTGTTGGGACAGTCTTATCGACTTTCAGCCTCTTACTCGTTGGCGAATTAAGAGGAGTCTAGTGGGATCTGAGCTTCTCAAAATTAATTATTAGTTAAAATAAATAAATCATTTTAAATCAAGAATTATATTTTATTTAAACTAACTAAATTAGATTATTTACTTTTATTTTTTTTTACAATATAATGTTTCATTTCTATCATTGTAGTATTTTGTACACAAATTAACAGCTAAATAGAATTATCTTGATCATACTACTTACTTTTTTATATCAAAATTTTGTCAATTTTAATAAAAACAAAAATATTTGAAATATTTGCTAAAAACTGAAATATTCTTTAGGCCTTAACTTCCTATTACAAAACTAAAGACTCTGGATAATAGTAGTAATATAATTTTCCAGGTAATACTGGAATCTCAACATGCCTACTTTGTTGCTGCAACTGTGACCGAAAGTACCACATGGGCTGTCTAGATCCACCCGCAGAAAAGAAACCAAAGTGTCCGTGGAGATGTAAGCACTGTCTAAGTCATCACGACAATGTAGCCAAGGCCCAGAAGAAAGAACCCGGTAGTGCTGTAAAGAAAAAAATTGACAAGGTCCGAGAGAAAATTAAAGAGAAAAATCAACAAAAGTAAGTAATTAATTATTTGGCGATCTGTGCTCATTTGTGGCTTTAATCTCTTTTATTCCTTCAATGTATTCATCCTTGGTGACATCAATACTCGAATATGCATCAGTTGTATGGTCTCATACATACTAGAACTATGTGTATGCTTTGGAAAAGGTGCAGAATACATTTTTGAGATACGCAACACATAAGCTTAATATTCCAAAATGTGAACACACCCTTCTTGTCATAAGGACGATAGTAGAAAATGACACTCCAAAAGTAGACGATATTATAGTGATCAAACATTCTTATTTAAAATCTTAAATATCGGCATTAATTGTCCGGAAATCCTTGATAAATTTGGTCTCTTCGTTCCACCTCGTAATACTCGACATCGTCTTACGTTCGTTCCAAATTTTAGAAGATGCAACTATGGAAGGCATTCTTCGGTCAAGAGAATCATTGGAGGTGCAAATCGGCTTAATGTTGAGTTTATTGATTCCTCGTGGCTGCGTTTAAAACATCAAATGAGATCAGTGGTTCTGTAATGTGTGTAGGATGTATATGTGACTAATGCGACTTTCTATTATGAGAGACTCCACTATTATAACGCTGAGGTTATTATAATTTAAAAATTGTTGCAAGGTTTTTTGTATTGTATTTTGCTGATGTCCTATTTTTTTAGTATGTTTCTGTATTTATCATATAAGTTAATATTAGTACATTTATAGGTTAGTAATAGTAATTTTAAGTAGGTTTGCCCGTGAATAAATATATCCATCTATCTATCCATCTATTTTTAATTTTCCGCACAACTTTCTAAATTTTTTCTTTAATAAGAACTGACAATAACAAACACAACAAAAAATAATTAGCGAAATCCATCTAGCCCTTTACGCGTGATGCTGTGACCAAGGTAAATAGGGATTCATTTTTCTATAATATGAATAATGCGCCATCTTTACGTAAAGTTTAAAAATGTATCCCCGAATATATATATAATATATATATATATATATATATATATATATATATATATATATATATATATATATATATATATATAGGAAACCATCATTTATTAAGTAGTTTGTCTACACATTGCTAGAAGGCTCACATTCTCTGAGGAGAATATTTGAAAATTGTATTTTTGCCCCTTCTCATAGAGGTTGGTCGTTAAGTTTTTTTAAACTTTATAATTTTCTGCACAACTTCTTAATTTTTTCTTTAATAAGAACCTTCTCCTGACATAAACAAACACAACAAAAAAAACAATTAGCGAAATCCGTCCAGCCGTTCACGCGGGATGCCGTGACCAAGGAATATAGGAATTCATTTTTATATAAAGAGAGTAAGCATATTCAAATAAAATTATATAAAAAAAAATAATTTCACGTTGAGAACCACAAAAACTAATCTTAAATAAGTTTTTATTAATTAGGTTAGTAATGGCATATTATTAAGCCAGGAAAGAGATATAAACAGGATCTTTTTATTTTGACTCTTGCATTTTTTTATACATATTTTTTACTTATGTACGGTAAATAGAAGGAAAAATATGTAGGTACTTCTTATTTTTTGTTCTAAAAAAAATATTTTTCTTTTAAAAGACTGTTTACATTCTATTTTAAAGTGATATCAAATTTTTAGCAGTACAGAAAGTACAATCCATTGAGGGAATTAAAAAAAATATATGAAATGTCTGCGAAAAAAAATGAGTGGCGCCTAAAGTTTTGTTTCAAAAATCACCTAAAAGTCCCACTGTGCGGTGGCACTGTAGCATTAGATGGATATAAAAGGTGCCCTTTTCGTACTTAAGTATTTCTGATTTTGTTCTTCCAATAACTTCAGTTTCATTTTGCTTATTTAATTAAGCAGTTTTTAATACTTTTGGATGGGAAAATACCTGATTTAAAAATTTTTACACTTTAAAAGTTCGTTTTGGTTATTTTATGGTTATGTTAACAAAGTTTATTTAAATTAATTTACCTAAAAGCTGCAGTTTTTAGAATATTTTATATTGTATTTTACAGGACGAAAGAAGAAATTGTGCCAGAAACACCTCTTTCCCCTGAAGGAGTATCGTCAGCTAACACTCTAACTGTCAAAACTCCATGCCGGAGAGGAAAAGCTGCTGCTCCACCTACCCGCATTGAGGAGGAAGAAAACGACACACAGGGTACGCAAAATCGCGAATCAAACCTATCCCAAAGACAAAAGTCTCCTTTACATAGTCCTAGTTCTGTCACCACCCCCTTTCGTGAATCTGCAGAAGCATTGGACACGCCTGATAAAATGTCAAAAGAGAAACAAAAATTCTTTAAACATTCAGCGTTCAATGCCGAGAAAAAGAGTAAAAGATTAAGAGAAAAGAGTCCGCAAAAAGGGGACCAAAATGAACCTCCAAAATCAGTAAAAGATGATGTTACCAGGAGAAGAACAAGAAATGAAATTGGTAGTTGTGATAAAGAGGCAAAGTCTCGAAGGAAAGCTGTAAACAAACATTTAAAAACTCCTGTGACAGTTAAAAAAGTTAAAAACGGTAAATTAAAAGCCAAAGACATTCTCTTACCTAAAAAGAGTCAGAGACTCAAAGCGGCCGCAGTTACGAATGCGGCAGCGGAAAAGTCATCTTTAAGAAGAAGTGGGAGAGCCGAAGCAAAGAAAAAAGAGCAAGAAAAAGCAATAACGGATGATGATTCGTCTTGCGAGGAGGAAGAATGCTCAAGGAGTTCATGTGACTCGGACTCGGCCGACTCAGACTCCTCCGTGGAAAAGTCGCTTTCAGACTCTAAAATGAGAATGCAAAAAGTTGTAATACCCCCCAGCGGTTTTGATGAAAAACAAAAGACTTTTGGAAGTATAAGTGGCATAAATGTCGATAACAAAGACATGCCGTGGGGCTTTGCTGCCGCTGCTCAGGCTGTGCACGACAAGAAAGATGGAAAGACTAGGGAAGCCAAAAGGGAGAGTAAAAATTTGTTCAGTAACCCTCCTGAGAAAGTCAATTTATTTGATAAGCCTCCCGAACCTCCGTCGCAGGACGACGATAAACATTTGGAGGACAAAAAGACTTCACAGGGTATGGGACAACTTAAGGGCTTGTTCGACGGTTTGTCGCATTTCTTTACCGCTCCGACACCGAGTCGGGCAAGCCGATCGCAGCCGAACTACAACCCCAATAAACGTAAACCAAAAGAGGATGCCAAAAAAGAGGAAGATGCATTTAAGGAAGAGAATAACGACAACAAATCCGTCCTGAACCTTGTTCCTAACAAGCCCTCCCTTCCAGCCTCTCCCGCGATGTCACCAAGCGACCTGGTTAAATCTGCCGTAAATTCACAAGAACATGAAGCAGAGAGGCGCAAATCTATCAAAGCGGAAGGTGTGAAGGCTGCGTTAGCCGGTGACAAGTCTACGCCTGTCAAAAAGCGTATTCATCAGGCGCCCAAAACGCCAGCCGCCATGGCGTCACCCTGCAATCAGACGGGTAAGATCGGAAGCTGTCGGGGTCCGACGGCTTTGAGAGCTTTAATAACCAAAATACATGTATCGAGGTTTTAAAATCGTGTTGATTATTGAAATTCTATGTGAACAAAGTAATTATGAGTATGTCTTCTTTAAACGAGATGTTCCCATGGTCCTAAAATCCTAAAGTAACTTCCAAAATTAAAAGTATCCTCTTATCCTTTCATTTTATTAAAAAGTCTGAAATCGCTATAAAGCCCAGAAGTTTTTTTATTCAAACTAGGTGAAAAAAGGTTTATGAAAGTTAGTGATGTTGGTAACAATATAGATAAAATCAAATCAAAACCAAATAAATATGTATATGTTACCAGGCCAGCAAATAATAGTCTTTTTATGCACTGCACAAAATAATAACTGATGATTAGTTGAAATTAATAATAAGTTCTGTCTGGATGCTGTCAAATGTCAGAGTTTTTTGTCTTATTTTTGTGTTATAAAAAAGTTATGGTTGGAGTGTTTGCTGGTTTTTGAAGAATAGGCTAACTGTACATGTGGGTGTTCCAACAACAGTTTCCAGATATTGGTGATAGATCGTAAATGACAATTATTGCAATAGGTAGTACAACTGTTCAAAATTTCTTTTGTTGGAGTTTTCCATAGCATCTGAGCACATTTGTGGTGTTATCTCACTAATAATCCGTCGAATTTCTTCCCTTCAAATCTTGTATGCAATAAATCCATTTTTTCTTTTGCTGACATATGTGATATATGATTTTAGCCAGACGGTGCGACATGTCATACAGCAAGAAAAACAATGTACAAAATTTGAAGGGAGGATTATTTCAAGACATGGGAACGTAAGCTGCCCACTTAGATCATGCGATTTGATTTCGCGGGGTTTTTTTTGTGTGGTTGTGTAAAAACCAAGGCTTACGAAAAAATATTTAAATAGTTTAATAGTTGAAAGAGGAAATTCAAGGGATATTCGTGAGAACACAGCAAATGTGCTTAGATGTTATGGAAAATAACAAAACAATTGTTTCCCGCCAGAGTCGCGTTGGCCATTTTTATACTCTCTTTCAATAAATAATTGTCATTTACGTTATAAAACATTTTTTTATCTATCACCAATAGCCAGACTCTTGTTGAAACACCCTTTATAAGTAAGAATATGTCTTTCGGCCGAGTGATGATCGCGTTGTTAAATTTAGCAAATTGTTAAAAGTTAACAACGGTTTAGAATGTTTAACAAAATGTCAGATTTTAACAGGTTGCCTACTAAAATCATTGGATAACAATGACAATGACGTTTTGTTAAACATTCTAAACTGCTAAGTCCTTTGCTAAATTTAACAACGCGATTATCACTCGGCCGTTTAACTGTCATTAACTGGATAATTTGGTTTGTTGCTCTCTGTCTTTGGAGAATTGGACAAAAATATTTAATACAACACTTAAAAAATTAAAAAAAGTTGTCAATATTTTAATAAAATAAACTTTTTGCGCTCCTGTAAAATGTAGGCTACTATAATTTGATAACTTCTTAGCATGTATTATGAAAAAAAAAATCATTAAATTAGCCGATATAAAAAATACTTCCAAACTCAACTTAGTTGATATCGACTCGAAGTTATTCATGATTGTAATATTTTTTCGTTAGGTATGTGTCTGTAAATGTATGGTTACTAAGAATTGTGTGTAATACGTTTTAAACCTTTTGAGCATCCCGTATTTTACTTTAATTCAAATGTCAACTTAAATAAAAAATACACGAAAAAAATTATCACATATTAAATATTCGTTATATACAGTGTTTTCTATTCTAAATTCAGAAAAAAAATCGGAAGTATACATTTTTTTATTTGTCACTAATGAATAACCATCAAAGTTCAAATTATATCTGAAGTTACATATCCTCATAAAAGAATTATGTTATTTTTACTTGCAACATAGGTTTTGAGTTGATGAATATATTGGTTCGGCATGTTAGATTTTAACTTAGTTTTTAATACTTTGTGCATATTTACATCTCTTAGTAACATAATAATTATTTACTGTTAGGTAGTGTGCCACTTAAAGTTTTCAATTATAGTGTTTTTGTGGATTTTTGTTATAATACTGTGAAACAAAAGACATACATACTTTAATTTATCATAAATGTATTCGCTTTTAAGCCTTAAAAAATAAATATAATCTACTTTTACAATCACTACATGTATTTTGGTCGTTTATTTATTGTGTTTAAACTAACTTGCATTTTTCATATTCACTAACTGTTAAAAGGAGGCGCTTTAATCATGAAATCTTAATTTTTTAATTAGCTAAAAAATAATGAGCACAAGGTTTGACCTCATGGAGATTTATAAATCTTAAAAAAATACTTTCCCATTTTAGTCATTGTCCAAAATGTTTCATTATATTTGTAAAGTATTTATATATTTTTTATTTATACCTTTTATTTGCTTTGAATAATTTTTACGATATTAGATTATATCTCAAAAGTGTAATGTTTTTAAACCAGAGGTTTTAGGTTACAACTTTAACTATTTTTTTATTTTCTGTTTCATACCAGTTTTAATTAATTTTTTTAAAGAAAGGAAATATATGTTTGGTTTGCCTCAAAACTAGTTAATTTCACAAAATAATTAATACTTTTAAAATGACATTTAAGCAGTCCCAGAAACGAGCATTTGCGTGGGACAAGTTGTATGCTTACATATATTTAAAATGTAAATCTAATAAATCGCATCAGAATGCCTTCAGACCGCAATTTCCTTTAAAATTACCGTATTTGCAACATTGTTTTATTGTTTTTTATTAAACTATATAAAATATCTCTTTATGCTTTATCAGCAAATTAAAAAGAATTTTCTTTCTATATTTTTTATTTAGCTTTACCTTCTCAGTGTAATACATTTAATTCGTAATCTCGGTTTTAACTTCATTTTGTGTAAAACAAGTAGTAAAAAAAGTATTGTGCACCTACATATAGCTGAAACACAGATTATGATGTCCATGAAACTTTGGAATGACTCGATTATTCGGAAATGTACTTCAAAGTTCAATAATTAATTTTAATCTTTAACTTAAAATTCAGTTTTAAAAATATTAATCAGTATTCGGATATCGTCTTTGGGATAAACATATATTTTTTAACAGAAAAAATTAAATTAAATTGAACAAACTTCTTTATCGCTTCTTAGGCTAAACCATGCTTTGATCCCAACTATGTCTTGCGCGACCCACACACATCTACCAGATTTAGTGTCCATTAGTTTTTTGGTGTTAGCCGGGCACATGAGTTCACACATTTATGGTATGGCAACACAAACTTTATATCATCTTTTTATTCTCATTAATCAAGGCACCCATTCAAAAACGTTTGAGGAAAGAAAATAAATTTGGTTATTTATTAGCAAAGGAGGCATTTTTACAATACGAGGCCTAATAAATTACTTTCGTAGTTGTGTCATTATTATTTTAATTATTCTAAGAAGTCTAAAAACATTATATAAAAAGCAGATAAAAGCTTTTAAAAAGTCTAGTGTTTAAATTGTTGTTGAGTTATGCCTTGGCTAATTTAGCGCTTGAAAATATTTTGGATGTATTTTTTTAATTTGAAAAAAAGCTAAAAACCCTAAAATTTTACTTTTTGAAACCAGAGTTTTTCTAATTGATGGAGAAATAATAAGGCCATCCATCAAAAAATTTCATTAATTTGTGGTATTTTTTGTTTCTTGGTCTATTAATTTGAAGTTTGAATTTAAAAGGTGAGCAATTAGGTTACAAATAGCTATATATTCTCAGATTTAAGAAAAATCAAAATATACCTAAAGTATTTTTCAAAAACTGTACAAAAACTTTAAAATTTGATTAGTAACTCAACCCTAAAATTTTACTTTTTGAAACCAGAGTGTTTCTAATTGATGGAGAAATAATAAGGCCATCCATCAAAAAATTTCATTAATTTGTGGTATTTTTTGTTTCTTGGTCTATTAATTTGAAGTTTGACTTTAAAAGGTGAGCAATTAGGTTACAAATAGCTATATATTCTCAGATTTAAGAAAAATCAAAATTAACCTAAAGTATTTTTCAAAAACTGTAGAAAAACTTTAAAATTTGATTAGTAACTCAAGTATGATTAAGATGCAGGTTTTATTATCTTTGGCGGTTTACCTCAATACATTAATTAAATGCACGCTCTAGCCCAAAAATTGTTTATTAATTTAGGTCATCTATTTTTAAAAAGCGAAAAATTAAACTATTAAATGTATTTGATATGTAAATATTTTTTATGCCTATCAAGTACAGGTACCTAATTATTAACTGTATAAATATCAAACAACTAGAATACATGATTTCCTTATAGTGTCTCCTTTTATAATAAATTGGTTAGGTATTCAAGAGCATGATTATATATCACTTATATGTTGCACCCCTTCATGCTGATTTTACCTGGTCTGATTGGATTTTAAAAACATAGAAACAATGCCATATTGTTAAATTTATGCACATAACTTCTGATTTAAAAAAAAATGGTGTGGTTGCATGATCTTATTTCCTATTACTTCTCCCCTAAACGCTCTAATAGTTTTAACCTCTCCGTTTTCTTATTTAAGTTTGCATGTAACTTTTTAATAGTTTTGAATAAAAGCTAAGTATTGGATTTTTAAAAATCATAGGGCAAAGTTGTAAGTATTTTAATCCTTCAATAACACTTCTAACGGCCGTGGTTAGTGCTGTACTATTTTTTTCTAATATCCATATTTTTTGAATTGCATATTTTAACCTTTTTAAACTCTAAAATTTGTTAGGTATTTTCACTATTCGAGAAGTTTTTAAAAGATTAAATAGAAAATCGAGAAATGTACAACGAGAACTGGACAGGTCTATGTCTGTAGCTTGCCTCGTATTTAAAGAAAAATATGTGCAATTGCAATTTTGTGTATTTTCTTCTATAGAATCTTAAACAATACAAAATTTTTTGATGTAAAAAACGACAACAAATTAACCCTTTTTTTTCGAAAGCGCCCTATTATTTATTTATTATTAATATTATTATTATTTTTGATACATTTTAATAAAAAGGATTTTAAATTTTTATAGTACGGAATCCGAAAGAGGCGATCTTTACCCATCCGCCAACTGGATGAAAACTATTTTTCATCAAATATAGTATGTAAACAAATGTATTGCGAATGGGTGGCCTAAGGCTATGATTATTTAAAATCATATTTTTGAAAAAATTTTAATACTCCCTGTGTAATGCCAATTCTATTTTTTTTTTAATTCTACTTGATAGTACTAATATACCACTAAAAATTTCTTTCTTTAATTTCATAAATAAAAATAACAGTAATTTCTTTAATTTTAAATTTCAAAAATTTCCAAAGGCTTTATTTATAAAATTAAAGAAAAAAAGTGGTATATTAGTACTGTCATGTAGAATAAAAAAAAATAAGAATTGACATTATACAAGAAGTATCAAAAATTATTCCATTTTTTTAAGTAATCATAGCCTTAAACATAATTTATTAATCAACCCATTCCCAATATATTTGGTCACATACTATATTTGAGAAAAAAATTATTTTCATCCGATTGGCAGATGAGTGAAGGTGGTCCCTAATTCGGATCTTAGACTATTACTAACAACAGAATAAATTAAATTATATTTTTCACTTTTACCAGTCTGTATTGATAGAAGTAATAAAAGCCAGACATGGTCAGACTATTTTTGTACTTTGTCATGTTAGGTATTTATTGCTACCTGAAATTAAATTAATTTTATTACTAAAAATGAATATGAAAACCTTATTAAAAGCTATAAAAAAATGTTAATTTTATGTCGTATTCCTTTTGTTTTAATTTACGCGAAAAATACACAAGATAGTTATATCGTATTTTTTTTCTTAATGCCAGGAAAGCCACGAATATGATCCGATTTGGTCGTTGTTTTTACTTACTACCTAAAAAAATTAAAATACAACATTAAATATTTACCCATTTTGATATCTGATATTTTTTTCTTACAAATTTTTCCTTGTAACTAATATTGGCTGCTTAAATATCTTACTATATATCTTAGCACAATTTTCTGCTGTTTCAAAAAGAATAAATATATTAAATTTCTCCTCTTGATTTCAGAGGACATTAAACCCCTCCAGCTTCCACCAGGAGTTAATCAAAAAGACCTCGATTTTTTCAAGGAAGCTCGGGAGAAAGCCAATGCTGCTACGGCAGTTCTGCTTCAAGCTGCGGAGTTAGCCAATCAAAACAGCGCGCTAGCTTCCCCCTCTAAGTTGATGCATGATCAGCCTAGGAATCCCGGAGCCATTGAATTCGGAAAATATGAGATACAAACTTGGTACTCTAGTCCGTTTCCGCAGGAATATGCGCGATTGCCGAAGTTGTTTCTCTGCGAGTTTTGTTTGAAGTATACTAAGAGTAAAGCAGGTAACTTTATTATCCTTTTTTTATTTAATAATATACGGTACATACACAAAATCATATAATTTTCTCAGAAATATACGCGATTGCCGAAGTTGTTTCACTGCGAGTTTTGTTCGAAGTATATTATTGTGACTTTTTTTGTTGTCTCGTTTTTATTTAATTTTATGTGGTACATAAACTTAAAATCACAACGTGTGCGCAGACACGATGACACTCACATTTGTCTTGGTAATTTTAGTAAATGGTTGAAATATAGTAATTATAGAATTCTTTTAATTGCACCTTGCTTTTAACTTGTTGACATTCTTTAAAGGCGTTAGAGCATGTTATGGTTTCAATAACACCAAAAGCTTGTACTTTTATTGTCTTTATTTGTAGATTGGTACACAACGTTTATTTGTAAATTGGTTCACAACGTTTCGGTTAACTGTTTTCAAGTGATAACTGTAAACTACTCTTAAAGCTACAACTTGTTTACTATTGGTTGTTTATCAAAGCTTGACCTATGTTTCATGGTTCAACAAGGACTGCTAATATACTTTATTGTCTAACAGTAATCCATTTACAAGACAATTTCATACAGATCAGTGATAAAATGAAAAAAAGAAAAAAACAATTAATACAAATTATAATGCCGAAGCTTTAATTAAGACTAGTTTTTAGTTATAACTTGCAAACGGTTGAAGACACGTACTAACCGAAACGTTGTGTATCAATTAGCAAATAATACAATGAAAGCCCAAGGTTTAAGTGTTATTGTTAACATCACATTGCGCGAAAAGATTGCGCATTGGTACATTGTGGTTTAGTGTTTCGTTGTTGTGTATAAACAAGCTAGTCTAAAACAAATAGGAAAAATATGGGGACATAAATAAAAAAAATGAAATAAAAGATTATATGTACACGTCTATCTTCTAATTTATTGGGTTTATCTAATACAGTGGGCCCCTTGTATAAAATTTATTTTAATCCAATAATAAGCTCGTATATATTAAGTGGCAAAGAAAGGTATACACATATTTACATACGATACATTTTATTAATTTGTATGCTTATGGAGGTTCGGCCTAACCTGTAAATGTCATGGAATTTGAATCTTAGGTTAAAAAACCTAGAATAACTACGAAATTCTTAGATCTTTCGCATAAAATTTTCAGAATATTGTTGTTTAACAAATCCATATTTGTAAATAATTTATAAATTTACTGTTTAAATAACCTGTCCATGCAGAGTGTCCCCATTGTTGATTTTCATTTGCGTCAGCCTGCCTTTGATCATCTTGTATTTACTTGTAAATATAATATGGCACCTGTATGGGATAAGCAGGATATAGTCTAGTCGCTCAAGGCCCGTGGACCATGGCGGTCTGTCATTAGCGAGTAGTGGTAGTATACACACGTTTTTTAATCCCTTGAATGGATTGGTGGAGATCCCGAAGCCTTAAAATATTTTAACGAAAATAGGTCGGACTTAAGCTATAAATATGGAAAGCGGTTGTCAAAATTTTTTTTATGTAAAATGCAGTTAATTGTTAACTTGTAACTCTGGCGTCCGAGTGATGATCGCGTTGTTAGATTTAGCAATGGATTTAGCAATTGTTAAAAGTTAACAACGGTTTAGAATGTTTAACAAAACGTCATTGTCAGTGACATCTGACATTTTTTTAAACATTCTAAACCGTTGTTTTAACAATTGCTAAGTCCATTGCTAAATTTAACAACGCGATCATCACTCGGCCGTTAATCTGTGATATTATACATATATACTTACAATTTTTTTTTATTGATGGTTTAATAAAATTAGAATAAACAAAATTAATATCAGTACAACCAAATTTTTTTATTAAAAAAAAAATATTTTTTATTAACATTTCTATAACAACATAAAAATTTACATTTTTTGTAAATAAAGTAACAAAACATTAAATTTTGCAATAATTAATTAATAGCAATTAAGTGGTGCATTGTAGGGGTTCGAATCTAGCTGCATTCGATTCAACGTGCAAAATTACCTTGTAATCCACTACACATTTGTCATATTTCTTGCGGTAATCTGAGCAGTTTTAGTAAAACATTAAATGTTGCAATAATTAATTAATAATAATTAAGAGGCGCATTGTCGGGGTTTGAGTCTAGCTGCATTTGATTCAACGCGCAAAAATGCCTTAAAATCCGAGATGTTTTAGTAAAACATTAAATTTTGCAATAATTATTTAATAACAATTCAGAGGTGCATTGTAGGGGTTTAAATCTTGCTGCTCCCGACTTAACAAGCAAAGTTACCTCGAAAACCAATACCCACTTGTCATATTTATTGCATAAATCCGAGCGAGCTGTTGTGGTAAAAACATTGAATTTGGCAATAATTAGTTAATAACAATTAAGGGATGCATTTTAGTGGTTTAACATTATTATTATTCAATTTAACAAATAAAAATACCTTAATAACCACAACCTAAAAATTTTGCAATAATTAGTTAATAACAATTGAGGGGTGCATTGTAGGGGTTTAAATATAGCTGCATTCGATTTGACGTGTAAAAGTACCTTAAAAACCATTACCCACTTGTCATACTAACTGTATTATTTTAAGCTTTTCCCAAAAGAATAATACATTTTACGAAACATTGTTTATAACAAAGAAAGGACAAATTTTACGATTTCATAAATAGTTGTATTCGATCCGGCGAGTAAAAATACATCGGAAAATATTTTAACATCTTTGAATTTGGCCAACTTTCTCGGTACATCGACCCTGTACATGTAAAGCAGAAAATAGTTAATATATGATTAGTTGTTCGGCCAAATTGGATGATCAATAACAGAATTAAATTAAATAATGTGTTTAACACCCTCTATGTCTGAATCATTTATTTAAAAAATAAATCTTTTATAATATATCATTTCATATTTTTTGTTACTATTATTGCAAGAGCAGACTAGCTTTTCCTAATATTGTTACAGACTTTAAAAGTATTTTTTTAGTTTATAGAGACGTAGAAAGTTAAAATTATTTAAATTAAGTAAATCATTTTTAATTAAATTACCTGAAGCACCCTGAGGGCGTTGGAGTAATCCATTTTGCACTTTTCTTGCATCCATGTTACTATAAAAGGCGACAGAAGACCTTGCAAGGGCCAGTGTAAAATGGACTTTTGAAGCATTCAGTTTGTGACAGACAGTTTAACCGTTAGCATAGTTATGATCAGTGGCGGTTCCTCCATAGGAGCACAGGAGCACGTGCACCCCCAAAAAAATTTAAAATAAAAATTATTTTTCATCGTGCATTATCCGGACCTCCCTAATTTATCGTACGCTAATACAAAACATAGTGTATTAGCTCCCTAACGACGAGCTGACGGAGCCGAAAGGATCCGATTACGGCCGTTCGATGTTCGACGCCAATCGGCCAGTCGCACGTGCGTTTATATAGGCGTGGTTTATGCAATTTCTATGGAAGATTATGCCAGCGGGGGGAGGGAGGCAATGCAATTATTAATAGGAAGAGGCGCACACTTTTTATGTGCTCCATATAACTATTGGGCGCTGTTACTGCGACAATTTAGGGTGCGTTTTAGTTCTTTCACTAAAAATGGTCCATTTTACGGTGGAATATTTGTAAAACAATTTTAACTCTTTGAGTTTAGAGCAAAAAATTGAATTTAAGCGTGCTGGAAGACCCAGATCTGAAATTTCCCTCACACAGACCACCAAATATAAGTCTAGGGAGTTTAATAAAAAATTCAACATGGAAATTTATGAAAAGAATGATTGGATTTGTGGATGTGATACAACTAACCGATTGTTTTCTTTTTCGTGCTTGTTGTTCAGTCGCGGAAACGCAGAGCCTGTCTGGACAAAAACTGGGATAACCGACTTGTGGCATTTGGCGCCAAAACAAACAAGTTAGAAAGAACAGATATGTACTCTCAAAAATAATTGACTGTATAAAATTTTGCGGAGCCTTCGAGTTAGCCCTTCGTGGTCATGACAAAAAAGGCGATTCATCAAATCCCGGTATTTTTTAGAGGATTAATAAATTTCTCTGCCGAGTTGGATATTGATAGCCCTTAAAGACCACTTCGAAAAATCCCAAGAAATAACTTTTGGGCCTGACATCCTATAAAAATCTTGCCTCTGGTATGTTGGCCTTCTGTGGTTTTGTATTTTTGTGTTTTACGTCTAGTGCACCCCCTTAAATACTTACCACGAGCCGCCACTGGTTATGATGCATTGTTATCATAGAAACGTTTGTGAACCTGATTGCTAATAAAAAGGTGTAAAACAAGGATCCGTGTTTTTATAGAAGGTGTTGCGTAGCAATATATAAAAAAGTATAATTTTCAAAAATAATATATAAATACCTTTATTCTGGAGAAAAGCCAAATAAGGTTTCTTTTACATTTACCTACTTGTCCGAGCAATGATCTGGGAAGGTTGTACCCTTGGGATATCTCATTTCACCCTACCTTCAACTTATGTTTAAAGCTGCCAGAGCCTGAAGGGCACGCCGTAAGTTTAACAGTTTGCGAATTAGGACGTCCCAAATATGTTTGATTGAAAGGGGATCAGGCGATCTTGCGGGCCGTGATAAAAGTGGTTAATGTGGTATTGATCCATAAACTTACTCTAACCTCATGTGGTCTGGAGTTTTCTTGTTACAAACGTCTCATGTCATGAATTTACAGATAGGTCGTCATGTTATCTCTAATAAAGAACAGAAGTGTGCTACAATATCCTGGCACCCCATACCATTACACCCACGATGTGATAAACATGTCTTTTCATATCAAACTGTGGATTACGTCTTTCAACACAAAGCCTTTTTATCATAACTTGGTTCCATTTCTGCAATGGGGACAGTAAAAAAAATTCGGCGATACACTGTACGAATCCCTACTACTCTTTTGTGTGCGATCTTAACGCTCTGTTTCCATACAACGTCCGTTGCTTCTAGAGCTGTGTCCCCCGCCTTCTTGGATCTATGCCTGATAACATTTCAAGATATGTATATTCTGCTCTTAATTTCTCTAACCTGCTTTACGTAAGCCGACATGTTACCTCCTCTCAAACTCTGTAAGGGAGTCTTTGCACTCGAGGCATATCGTCTGTTTAAATAAGCACTTTGAATGTTTTGAATATCAAACCACAAATCTGAGTAACAAGTAGTCCAAAACAGTCTTCTAAATAAACCGTTAATAATACTAAAAATGAAAGCTAATTTTTACAGAACTGAAAATAAATACACTTTCAAAATGTTATATTATTAAAATAAGATAAATATAATAATAACACGTGTAGGTTTACCTTTTTTTGTCACTTAGTATATTCCTATAAATATATATACAGATATATTTTTCCTAATAATATGATATTCTTAATCTCTGACATACATTTTTTTTAATAGTTCTTGAACGACATCAAGATAAATGCACATGGCGACACCCTCCAGCTACCGAAATTTACAGATGTGGGGACATCTCCGTATTCGAGGTTGACGGCAATGTCAATAAAATTTACTGTCAAAACCTTTGCCTGTTAGCTAAGCTGTTTCTGGACCATAAAACTTTGTATTATGACGTGGAACCATTCCTGTTTTACGTTTTAACCAAGAACGATAAAAAAGGGTGTCATCCAGTGGGTTACTTCTCGAAAGAAAAACATTGTGCCCAAAAGTACAATGTCAGTTGTATCATGACTATGCCTCATTATCAGCGTCAAGGATTTGGACGGTTTCTCATCGATTTTAGTGAGTAATATTTATTATTGTATTCCATTTTCGTAGTGTTTTTTTTTTAATCCTGCTATATTAGTCACTTTTAGATTTTCAAACCTTTACATTTTTTAGAAATCAGTTTTTTTCTTTTAGGTTACTTATTATCCAAAGAAGAAGGACAACCCGGAACTCCAGAAAAACCACTGTCTGATTTAGGGAGAGTATCATACTACTCCTACTGGAAATCTGTTGTTTTAGAATATCTCCACGCACACAGAACTGAACAGATAAAATTAACCGATATAAGTAAAGAAACTGGCATGTATTGCCAGGACATAGCATTAGCTTTTCAGCTTTTAGGTTTTATTAAATATGTACCTGCTGAGGGAGGAGGAATAAAAATTGCAATTTCTGTGGATTGGAAAAAAGTGGATGTACATGCAGAAAAAATGGCAAAATCAAAAACTAGAATACCTATTGATCTCGAATGTTTGCGGTGGAAGCCTTTACTTTCTAACGTTGCTAGTCAGTTTAGGGAAGAAAAATCTGACCCAGACAATGAAAAAAGCCTCACAGATACACCTGCCAACATAATAACGGCACCGGAGAAGATTATTATAGAAAATACACAAGGGGTAAAGCTAAAGAGGGGTAAAAAGAGGAAATTTGCCACCTCAGCGAGAACTTCAAAAACTCCGAAAGTGGAAGCGGCTAAACCAGTCAATGTTCCAATTGAAAACGGTGCAACAGAAACGCCTTCAGTCTCTGAGGAAATTGAAATAACTTCTTCAGGAAGAAAAAGGACCAGACCATCTAAGTTTAACGAAACTACTTATGCTGATGTTAAATTAAATAGATATATTCCTCCAGTAGATAATAAACGCAAAAGGCCTGAATCCGATCCTGAAAAAGATGTTGCCAAGAAACCTAAAGTTGAAGATGTAACGCTAGTAACCCTAACAAAAAGTAGTAGGCGAAATGCTGATAAAGAGAGCGCCGAAGAAACGCATGTAGATACTAAAGAGATAGTAGATGTTAAAACCACACCAGTTTCATCGACTAGAGGTAGAAGAAGTGCTGCACAATCTAAAGATAAGGTTGTCGGTGAGAGGTGGTCACAAAGAAGAGCAAAAAAGCAAAAAGAACTTGAAGAGCAGCAAAAGAAAGAACAGGAGTTACAAAACCCAGAAGATGAAAAAAGGGAAATAATCGAAAAAGAGGTTGAAGAACTTGTGGATGATAATATTTCTAAAGACCACAGGGCTGAAACAATAACTGAAAGTAATGTTCCTAATACAACTATAAAATTATTAGAGGCAACCCCTGCTGCAGCAATTTTAACCACACCACAAATTAAAAAGAAAAGACCAATAAAGAAGAGACGCGCTTGGAACAAGGGCAGAGGTAGACCTAACCAAGACCTACCCAAAGATCAGCCCACATTACCTCAACTCATAAAAGCAAAGCAAATGCAAAAAGACAGTGAAACTGATTCTGTTATGTCTGAAAAATCTGAGGATGAGCATATTGCCGCCATTAGAAAAGACAATGTTACATCCACGCCAGTGGCCATTTCAGTGGAAAAGAACGAGAAGAAAAGATCAAAGAAGGCATCAAGAATATCAACAGAAGAAGACTCAAGCGCCGAAGCTGACGATGAAATGGAAAATGATGAACTTCCAGTGCCTAAAGAATCATCTCCCAGCAAATATAAATTCTCAAGAACTACTCCTACCAAGGATGAGCTGCTTAGGACTCCGCCAAAAAATAGACCGACTAGGGAAAGAACATCGCCAAATAAGAATAGTCCGCCAAAAGAAAACGATCCCGAACCGAAACCTGGCGTTTACTCTTCTACTACCTCAGAATCCGAGACAGAAATTGATGGTCAAAAAATTAAAACTATTTCCAGTAAAAAAATTATGGAGTTATCCAAAAATAGCAGTTTTGATTTTAGTGAGACACCAAAGGAAGAAGAACCAGTGCCTAAACCCACCAACGTGCCTACCAGTGAAAAAGTAAAAGAAGACCCTGAGAAACAAGAAAAAACACAAGAGATAGAATTTATTTCTAAAGTTATGACGGAACCATCTTCGCCTAAAAGGTCTGAATCTGCTAGAAGGTCTGTTGATATGGAGATAGAAAAGATGGATGAATCACAGCCAATAATTGAAATTGAGTCGCCCAAAGAAAAGTTAGTCCTAAAGCCAGAGCCAATACAGGTGCAAGAAAACTTTGTAAGTTCTGCTGTACAAGAAAAGGACATACTTATTCCAGAACAAAACCTTAAAGTGTCCGAGGTACAGGAAAAACAGAATAAACAGGAACAGGTAATACTAAATAAATCAAAGGAACCAGAAGTTGAACCTTTTGATTCAAAGTTAAACATCCCACAGGCTGAACCTTCGGATGTTAAACTAAATTCCTCAATACCCAAACCATACGATACAAAATTAAATATTTTGCAGTCCGAAGAATTTACTTTAAAACCGAATACTTCACAATCTGAACCATACAACTCCAAACCTAATGTACAACAATCTGAACCATATGATTTAAAACCAAAAGCTTTACAATCTCAGCCATACGATATGCAACTTAATTCCTTGCAGTGTAATCAACCAAAATTAAATACTTTCAATCAAAAGGACTCCAATACTCCAACTGTTATTAAAAACCAACCACCACTAATGTCTAGTATAATTGTTAGCACTCAAAGTACAATTTTACCGGTTTACACTAATCCTAGTGTAACCTACACCGGTGCGTCAAATGTTCAAAGCAGTTCTAAGAACCCAGTAAATAATTTGCCGTTAACACCTCAACAAACTATAATAGGAACAAATCTTATTAGTCCGCCATTGGTACCCAAGCCGGATGTTCCGCAGCCTTGTCAAATGACACAGCAACAAACGGAACGCCTTTCCATTAAAAAAGAACATTTTCAACAGATACCTGATAAGCTTGCTAATACCGATTCATCTGTTCAAAAGCAAGTTCAGGTGGAAGTACAAAATTCTGCGTCAAAACATGTCCATTCCGAAAATATTACAAGTAAAGCAGTAGAGAAACCTAGAGAGCTTGAACTAACAAAAGATATGGAACACAGTCCCACGGAGAAAACTGTTGTAAAGCCCTTACCAGAACAGAAAATTACCCCAGAAAAGTCTGCACCGTCAGTTAAAGAAAATACTGCAACAGCGCCTATTATAGCACTTGAGAATAAATCAGTGATTGAAAAACTTCCTCCCAAGGAAATAAAAACTTCGCCTCAGTCTAACTACAAATATGCAGAGACTCGTGAGACTCTTAAACCAAAGGACGAACATAAAATTGTATCCAAACCAGAATTGGTTCGATCCGAGAGACCCAAACAAGAAAAATATGATGATAAAAGATACCAACAGAAGCTTTCATACGAGGAGCCGAAACTACCTTATGATGCTCAAGCTAAAATTCATATGGATAATGAAGCTTTATTGGCAAGCGCAATGGCTTCCCAAGGATATCACATGAATATGACTGCTCAGTATCCTTGGCAGTGGGAAAGATTGTGGAATACTAAAGGAATATACTATGATACCGCTAAAAGAGAATATTCTGGATATCCTATACCTCCTTTACAATTTCCTTTAGATATGCTACCCACTACAAAGCAACCAAGTAGCTGCGAAAAAGATAAAAGTTCTAGTAAAAGTCATCGGTATGATACTTCAAAATATCCTCAGCCTAGCAATACAAGTAGCAATAGTAGTTCCAGTAAATCCAGTAAAAGTGAGCATAGAGACAAGAATCAATCTCCAAGAAGAGAGGAAAAATCTAAACATAAATCTGAGCAAGATACCAGCAGAACAGCTTCAGAGCAGTATAAAAATAGTTCTAGCTGTTCAGTTGTTAATAATGTGCAAAACATGGAACACAAACAGCAGTGTGCTCCTCCAGCATCAAACAATCTTACAAGTCCTCCAAAAGCCATCAGTAAAACTAAAGAGGAACATCATAAGATGGACAATGATACTAACCAGCAACTAGCATCTGTCAAACAAGCTCAATCCAGTCAAACAATATCAGAGATACCATCAATGGGTGTGTACACACCTGATTCAACTACTAACTCGGTTCATAGTTTGCAGTATGGTCAGTGTGAGCTGGATGTATCTCAAATAAGTTTAGAATCACCTGCTTCAATCTCAAGTGACATGGCTTCGCAGAATTCTGTCGAAGCTGTACGACCATCGTCAGCGATTTCCACACATACAGGTCATGGAAATCAACAACAAACACATCAAACTAATTACGATTGTATGCAGCAACAAAATTTGCAAGCGCAGGGCGTAACTATACCAGCCTCAAGTCCAAGTTTAAATAGTACAATGCAGATTCAACAACCTCTTCAACAGCAGTCTGGTCAGAGTCAAAGTGGCTCAAGTAAAAGGCAGATGCAGCAGCAAAGAAACAGATCAAATACTCCGTCAAGCAAACAACACAATATGAGAGCAACTCCTCCAAATGTTGCCCAACAAAATCCCTCTAGTAGACAAAGATCTACGCCTCCTTCAGGACACCAACATCAACAAATTATGCAGTCTAGCCCCTCCGCAACTAACCCTCAGCACCAAGCCATGCAGCAACAACATCAGCAGCAGTTGCAACAGCATTTGCATCAGCAAGTTGCTGCAGCTGCAGTACATCAAGGATACTCGCATCAACTAGGGACCAGTGCAATGCATCAACATCCACATCACGGACACCATTCAGTAATAAGCCAAGCAAATTATATTCCTGTGGCAGCCAGTACTCAAGGCTTTTCCGCCCAGAGCACGAGTACTTACGTCAATGTTCCAATGACGACAGTTATACAACACAGAATGACTCAGCAAAGCGGTGTAAGTCCTCTTAGCAGCTTGGGTACGGGACATCAGAATTTGTCTGCGTCACCGAGTTGTGCGGTTACAACAGGAGCTAGTTTTTATATACAGACGAATCCACATACACATTCTCATACACCTGGGCCAACTGTTCCTACACCCTCACCAAACTCGATGCAAACAAATACAGGACAACCAGCGTCAGGAAATTCTAGCTGTAGTCTAGCAAAGCTTCAGCAGATGGTGTCTAATAGCAGCATTCCTCCATCTGCTTGCAGTACCATGACGCCTCCTCCTACTTCAATGACTCCACCTACACATCATCCACATACCATGACTCCTCCCCCAAGCCATCAGGCAATGATACAAAACCAAACTGTAAGAAACCTAACGCCTCCTTCAGCGATGCCTTCAAACTTACAGCAGCAAGTTCTAGGATATCACAAATACTACCAAACAAACATGAATGTCAATCAGCTAAGTGGTACCGTAACCCCACCTATAGGCCAGAACTTGGGGCGATCGGGACGTAATTCTGCCTCAAACGTTGCAGCCATGCAACATATGCAGACAAGCTCTAGCAGAGTAAGTCCTAATGTATCTTTAAATCCTTATGTAATGAACAATTCTCTTAATGGCTACCAAATGGCACCTCAGCAAGCCCCAGGCGTTGTGACGAGCTACATAACAAATACACGCGCAGGTTTCATCAACAATCAAATTCCGACGATGCAGATGATGAACATGGCGGCACAAACGCAGTATCAGGATCCCGCTGCTCTACAAAGAGCGCAGCAAAATACTATGTATACTTATAGTTACATAAACGGTATTATGCAACCTTTAAATGGGCCTATGAGGCGTTAAAATTTGTCAGTGATAAGTTTGTTTTTTTGCCGGTATTTTGGTTCAAGGGAAGTCATTTTAAGATTAATACCTATTTAATATGAAATATTGTGCCGATTTCCTATTATTATTTTAAAAACTTAATTTTTAAAATTGTTTTATCTGTAATTACAATAAATATCTAACAGTACAATAGTATCAAGTAAAAACTTAAAATGTATAGACTAAGTTTGATCTGCAATATTAAGAATACAATTCTAAATAAAGAGGTTTTTTATTTAACAAGGTAAAAAATCTTAAACATTCGGCATTTACTGCATAAACAGATCAGACTCGATAAATTATTTTGTAAAAAATATTTTTTTTTTTATAGTCTTTTATACAGGGACTTATGTAGACAAACTTTATGTGTTTTTTTGGTCAGTTTTTATGCAAGTGACAGCAACGCTTGGTTTTCGGAGGGTGTTGAAAGCTTTTAAAATTTGGTGCATTAAAGAGTTACATTATGTCAACATTATATAAATTGCGGGGCTTAATGCTTACGCAGGTACACAATTTCTTATTAAGTTTTTTTTTATTGCATAAGTATTGAAGAAGAAAAAAAAACATTTAAAGTTCGTCTGTTTACTTTATTAACACCCTGTATTTTATTGGCCTTTTGTGTATTCAATATAAAAGCTTCTGACCAAACCAAATAGACTTCAAAAATGAAAAATACATTTACCGTTTAAATGACTGGCCTCAATACGGATCGGATATATAATACTGGGACTTATTTTAAAATTATTATTGTAAATAAAGGAAATGCCTTAAAAAGTTTTGGTTGTTAAGGTTAAACATAGGCTGTGCATGCTATAATGTTCTGTTTGATTCTAATATTTTATTTGTTCATAAGGAACAAAGTATTATAATGCGTTAGTTCTCTTAGATAGGTGTTTATTCGTTATAATCTCAGACGAAAGAAAGAAAAGACTTAACATTTCATTCATAAGTGACACTTTGTTTTGTCCCAGACATTATCAATAAAATCATATAAGGGGAAAAAGGATAGAAGATAAATTAGGACTGATCAAGGCAACATTGTACGGAGCCTTGCAGTTTCGACCAGTGGCGTATGGTTTATGTTAGAAGTTTCGATTAGATATAAATTTATTAAAAATATTAATTTTTAAATCGTTCTAATTATGGTGATCCTTTTAATTTTAGTTTATTAAAAAATATTGATTAGCAACATAAATAGTTATAAAATATTTTATTCTAAAAAAACAAAATATTTTTGGTATATTGGTTATTTAAACAAAATTACTTTTCTCCTATAAATTAAGAATAATGTGGGCCACAAATTAATAAAAAAAGACAAAAACTGGGGATACTTTTTATTATATACGGTACACAAAAAATAACATAAAATATTAGATATAAGGCAAAATAAAAAATTATCTACTTATTCCTAAGATAATATACAGTGTCCATAAAGTCCGCATCAAATGGGAAAATTTTTCCCCAATTAATTCGGGTAATTTTTTTGCCAAAAGTTTTGTTTGAAAAATAATGCCAAATAATGTATACAGGGTGCCACAGATTCGAGTGCATGCATGGGGATCTCGGATACCGTAAGAGATATGAAGTCGGTTAAATTATGGCAAAGTTGTGTATTTACGTAACTAACCATATCCACTTTAGAAAGTTGCATAATTCCGAGTACTTTCGGAGATATTCGAAAAAAAAACGAAATTTGCCGATTTCGTTTTTATTTTTTTCTGACGTTATTTAAAGAGATATGGAAAAACAAAAGATACTTTCTCGTGGTCACTTTTTAAGCTCTACAAAACAGAGTTAAGAGATTTTCCTCACGACGTTTCGTTTTCGTTAAATCATCATCAACTTTATTTTTTTAAATACGGACCTGGTTTTTTTATTTCATTTTTTTGAACCCCTTATTATTCCAATAACAAAAATGTATAACACTTAATATTTTTTAACAAATATGAAACGCCCCTATAAGAAATGTTGTGCGTTCCTTGTCTAACTCATTGTCTCTTATGAAAAATATGTTTATTTAACAGAAAAATATTAAGTGTTATACATCATTGTAATGGGATTATACTGCTTCAAAAAAATGCAATGAACAATTGAGTGCCGTATTTAAAAAAATAAAGTTGATGATGGTTTAACGAAAACGAAACGTCGTACCAAAAATCTCTCAACGGTGTTTTGTAGAGTGGCCATGAAAAATTGTCTTTTATTTTTCCATATCTCTTTAAATAACGTCAGAAAAAAAAATAAAAACGAAATCGGCAAATTTCGGTTTTTTCCGGATATCTCCGGAAGTACTCGGAATTTTACAACTTTCTAAACGGCATGTTGTTAGGCACCTAAATGCGCAACTTTTTAATAATTTAACCGACTTTGTATCTCTTCCGGTTTCCAAGATCCCCATGCATGTACTTGAATCTGTGGCACCCTGTATAAGGATGATCACGTGACTTTTTTTAGATGTCAATTTTTTTTTTTCAGAAAATCGCAAAATGAAGCATTATCTTTCAAAATTTCGAAAAATTGTATTGGCATGTTGCAAAATATATTTTGGGGACAGCTAAATTGATTGCAGCGCTCGCTGTGGTCAAATTTTTCGATAAATCATACACCCAATTATCCATGGATATGTCTTCATCCCTAAAAGTTAATTAAATTAAAAAATAAATACGTGAAAACCTTTAGAAAACTTTTGCTGATTTTGTAAGACCATATTAATTACATACCCTTTCACTTTCCTAGGAGGAGTCTCAAGTAAAGTGGAGTCAGAGCTAAAAAATACAGTTATATTAATTAAGTTAAAAAATGAATAGGTCAAAAAGATGTACTTGTTTTAAACATAAAAGCTCAAACGTTATTAGATAGACCTACACCAAAACTGATGTGTTTTTTAAACCAAGAACCAAAGTTTACGAAGTTTCGTAAATATAAAAAACAACGTTAACAATAATTTGAATGTATTAGTCTATAATAATTACCTTCCATCAACAGATTGATTGTCAAATATATGATGTAAAATTTTTGGGATGGCTCCAGCCCTTAAATATTTGCTATTGTTTGCCTTAATCAAAATCTCCTATGGATCAAAATGGTCTGAGCATAGCACAGGGTGCTTTGGTAAATGTTGTCCCTCTTCAATTCCCACAAGAGAAAACCAAATGTTTCTTGTTATTGGATCTGAGGGAAACCTAAAATATTAGAAAATCCTTTTGTATAATGTATAATTTTTCTCACAATATTATAAACCTACTCACAAACTAATAAATTCGATAATATTCTAATAAAAATAATAAAACAAGTACAATGCATAAATAACCTTTGGTCTAGTTACTTTCCTTCAGGCTATTGTAAATCTACGCCACTGACCTTGGTAAAAACATCTCCTAGCAAACAGAACCTAACTTACCTATGAAAAGACACATCTTCGTGTAAATAGTCCAATTTTTATACAAAACACATTCACGCACCATTTTAGAGTTTTTAATATAAGTTTGTAAATAGTTTTAACAGATAGTTTTAATAAAAACACCACAAAACACTGAAGAAAATCCAGGGCAACGTCGCACTACACCTAATCAGGTTCGTTCCATTTATCAACGAACCGGTTGTAAAATTCTTACGCGCGTTGAAGCGGCATTGCCATATTCCGCCTGCGAAATTCCTTTGCGGGCGAAATGTAGCAATGCGAAACGTATTTAACCAAATAAAAATAAATAAAAAATGGTTTATGTAGCAAAATTATCTTTAAATTATTTATTTTTTAAAGCCAAATCTAGTAATCTATTTATTTTTATGCCCATTTTTTAATATAAATATAGAACTTAAAGGCAATTTTATTTAGAAATGTTTAAATTCACTTCAAGCTGGCAACATATTTTATCGACTTTAGTTACGCGTTACGTCCTTTTCCAATGTCTGACCGTAAGTTCGTGTTTATCGTGGGGGATTTGGTTATAATGTTTTTTGGCAGGAAAAAGTTTCTCAAAAAACCTGCTTGATGTATTCAGGTACCATTTAGGAGCGCATTAACCAGGCTAATTTTGCCGGTGTTTTCATACCTTTTATTTACATACACATTTATTCTTGGTTTTTGATTATGCTACATGTTTTATTTATCCTATTCTATATTTAATTTATGGCAAATGCATTTATTTTTTAAAAGGGCATATTTAAATATGCAATTGAATGGAATTTTAGGTTTATTATTGGTAAAAATAAGATAAATAAAAGTTTTTATTATTAATGTATGAAAAATAATTTTACTAATAAATAAATTATATTTAATTATGCAGTTTACTATATTTATTTTACATATCATATTTATTGAGATCATTCATAAAAGTTAAAAGTGCTATAGCTTTATCTTCTTTTGTATTACAAGTTTTTAAAATTGCAGAAAATTCTTTTAAAAACCTTATTATTTCCTTCAAGTTAATACTTTTGAAACAGTTAGAGCTCCTTTAAATCACTAACCTGATTCATTTCGCTTGCATCATGCCCGCTAGTACTCTGTCTGCCGCCTCCATCCAAGAAGTCGAAAGGCACGATCATATTCCACATTATGGGGTTGGGGTTGGTCTGTCGAGGGTTGGATTGGTGGGTTGGAGCTTGTCCCAGCTCTTTGTAAAGTTGGGCCACTTGCTCTGGCCATTTTCCACGGGTTGCCTTGGGGTGCTGGAGCTGGCATGTACTTGGTTATTATTTGTTTTTTTCTTTCTTCTATCTTGGATACTTTGAACATGTAGATTGGGCAATCTGTGCTGTTCGCTTTATGCTCTCCATTGCAGTTTGCACATCGGGTATTTTCAGGGGTTGTGTTTTAAGCCGCAGTGGCCGCATTTGGCTTCTCTGAAGCAATATGTCGATGCGTGGCCCCACTGCTGACATTTCTTGCATTGAATAATTTTCTTTATATTTTCGCGCCTTTCCCAGCGCACTGAAATGTTGTCTAGGCATCTGATCTGCTGCAATTTCTTTATTGTGACTTCAGGGCCCGTTATGATCATGTACAATGGCCTATATTTTGTCTCTATTGCAAATACTTTTCTTAACTAGTAAATGAGAACACAGTTTTTACTTTGTTTACTATCACTATATTAATTTTTGATTAATTTATAAAACAGTGACTGCAGTTTCGTAGTACTACTACATTATCAAACTCCAACAAAGGTTCAACAATTTGCTTATATTTGGCAATTTTAACTACCCTGATTTGGACTGGATTAATCCAACACCTTCCGAAAACAACTCGGCCGCCAATATTTCATGAATACATCTGTCAACCAGTCTAGTACAACATATAAAAAAACCCACACGATTCCGGCAAAACAATAGACCATCTCAGCTAGACTTACTATTAACATCTGACCAAGATTTAATCTCAACAGTAGAGCATGAACCACCTGTTGGTCGTAGTGATCATTCAGTTCTTGTTGCGACGTGTCAGATCATACATAGTACAACTGAAGACAAGATTAAAACCAAAAAAAACTTCATAGCTGCAAACTATGAAGAAATCAATCAGTATCTGGACTCGGTGGCTTGGTTGTTGGGTGACACGGAGTCCATGTGGCTCCAATGGCTGCAGGAAGTAAACAACTGTACGGAAAGATTTGTTCCTGAGTATCAAGTAAAAACATCTAAAACGAAACCCTGGATGAATCAAGAATTAAGGAAGGAAATAAATCGAAAGAGAAAATACTGGCACTCTTACAGAAGATCTAATGATGAAGGTGACTACCAAGCATATAGACAGTTAAGCAATGAACTAACCAATCGTATAAGAGATGCAAGAGAAAACTACGAGCGTAATCTTATAGACAGCAAAAGTAATAAGAATTTTTACAGATACGTCAAAAGCTCTCTTCAATCAAGAGTTAGTACACCCATACTTAAGAGTCAGAACAAGGACATCATTAGTGACCCAAAAATAATAGCGTCAGTATATGCAAATGAATTCCGGAATGCTTATAAGGAGGAGCCGCCAATGGACTTGCAAGTTGTTCCCGATACACCAAGAAATGATGTGTCTATAACTAATATTGTAATAAGTGAGGAAAAAGTGGTGAAGGCAATAAACAATATGAAGACTGACTGTAGTCCAGGACCGGATGGTACACACCCTGTTTTCCTCAAGAATAGCCCTTCCATAATTAAGCCACTGACATCTCTACTACAAACTTCCATGAATGAGGGAAAAATCCCAAGTGACTGGAAAAAGTCCATAATAATTCCAATTTACAAAAAGGGAGATAAATTTAATCCTCAAAATTACAGACAGATTAGCCTAACATGTATTCCGTGTAAAATACTAGAAAAATTGATAGTGGAGGAATTGATAGGTTTTTGTATTGAACATATATAATTACAGAAAATCATCATGGATTCCTGCCAGGCAGATCAGCTGTGTCAAATCTTCTGGAATGCGTAAACTCGTGGACAAAATCAATGGATAAAAGGGAACCAGTTGATATTATATACTTGGACTTTAGTCGAGCATTTGACCAAGTTTGTCATAAAAAATTATTACAAAAACTGGAATGGTATGGTATACGTGGGAGGCTGTTGAGTTGGATCGAGGATTTTCTTACAAACAGAACTTGCTCTGTCAGACTTGAAACGGGATACTCACGGGAATACGGGGTGACAAGTGGAGTGCCTCAGGGTTCAGTTCTGGGCCCCCTTTTGTTTAACATATTATCTCTGACTTGCCGAAGTGTATTAAGTCCAACGTCACTTTGTATGCAGATGACACGAAAATCTATAACAATCCCATAACAAGCATTGACATCCTGGAAAATGACTTGCTTACTATAGAGAGATGGTGTGAAACTTGGTTGCTAGACTTGAACGAAAATAAATGCTCTGTTCTGCATGTTGGCTTTAGTAACCCCTGCAGTAATTTCTATTTAAAAAATAGTCCTATTAAAACAGTACAGACACAGGAGGACTTAGGGATCTTGATAAGCTCAGACATGAAGTGGGCGTCCCATATTGGAAAAATCGTCAAAAAAGCCAACGCTGTGTCCTACATGGTGACTCGTGCATTTAGAAACATGTCTCCTGAATTTTTGGAAAAAATCTATAAGACCTACATTCGTCCCATACTTGAGTATGCGGCACCAGTCTGGAATCCATATTTTGTTAAAGACATCCATGCTCTTGAACAAGTTCAAAGAAGGATTACCAAATTATCACCTGCCATACGATATCTGAGCTATGAAGAAAGGTTAAAAATATTAAACTTAAATACCCTTAGAGAACGCAGAACGCGTGGAGATCTAATAGAGACCTATAAAATCCTCAACCGTCATTACTCCGTAAATTTGAGTTTCTTCACACTTAATAACGATAGAAGACTACGGGGTATAAATCAGTATAAACTCGTTAGTGAGCGTTTTAGTAAATTGTGTCGTCAGCATTTCTTCTCTAATAGAGTAATTCGTAACTGGAATGCTTTGCCAAATGAATGTGTTAGTGTTGAGACAATAAATTCTTTTAAAAATCAGTATGACAGACTCTGTAAATAATAGTGTATATAAACTAGTGTAAATAATAGTGTATGGATACTAGTGTAAAAATAGTGTAATAAAACAAGTTTAAACGGCAACGCCGCCTAACTTAACTCTTAATAATAATAATAATAATTCAATACTTTTCTTGTTTCGATGTTGTGTTCGTCTTTAAGTGCTGTCTTCACGTCTTCTACGTCTGGGCGATGATCTAAGCCTTTCATGATAAAGGCATGAGTGCGTTCTTCAGCGGTAGCGTAGGCCATCTATTTTCTTCCGTGGTCTGTAGTTTTAGTTTGAGTTGTTTATGTTCCTCGTGATCATTGGCATGTATTATAATCGAGTTCTTGGCATATTTAAGCTGAAATCCTTTCTTTAATATTGATCTTATTTTATCATTAAATGCTCTAGCAGCTTCTGGACTATTGGCTTTTCCTTCGATTATAATCGGAGGCGGTTTATTGGTTTTTTCAGTTGTGTGGTTGGTCTTGTCACAGTGTGTTGGTTTCTGGTCATTCTTCTAGTAGTAGGGTGAGTAAGTGGCTCTTCTTCGTTTTGTGTGTTTTCTAACGGTTGGAATCGGTTTCGTATGGGTATGGTTATTTGTTCTCTGTTGCTTAGAAAGTTGCTTATGTTGAATTCTTCTGTCTCTGTTTGCATTACTTCGTCATTGTTTTCGTTGCCGTATGTTCTAGGCCTCTTTTTTGGGTTTTCTTGGACTTTTTCTGAGTTTTGAGTTTGTTCTTCGTCGGGGTCGGGACTGTCGTCATAGCTTGTAACAGTTTCTTCTTGTGTCTGCGTTTGTATTTGGAGATTTAGGGGGGCTGCAAGGGTAGTTCCGAAGGCTCCTTGATGCGCTATTTTCTTCCCTGTTTTTGTGGGTGTGTGTTACAATAGTGTGTTCATGTTCACTTGTTTGTCCTGGGTGGTTTTTCCTAATATGTCTTATTATGGTATTTGTGCCTGGAAGTTTTTTGTCACTCGGAGGGTGTAGTAAATCGTAACATTCTAGGCATGAAATTGAGTTTTTCGTTAATATTTTGTAAAGTTGTTCTGCTTTCTCTTGTGTCAGTTCCGGGGATTTTTCTAATGTTAATTGAACTTTTTTCTTTGCTATATGCAAATTTCTCCAATGTTCGAACATTTCCTTGTTGTCGTTTGCGTTGCTTTTTATAAGTTCGTTGCATTCATCACATTTTGAGAAGTATTGTAGCATAAATTCTTTGGGTGTTTGCTTTTGTTCTTTAACTAGTTCTTTGAAATAGGCTTCTAAGGTGAGTTCTTGGGGGTGGGTTTCACCCCCTCCCTGTTTGGACATCAGGGGAGGTGGAAGAAATCTCCCTTAGTTGTTTTTTTTTTCAGTAGATTTTAAATTTTTAAACTAACTTTATTGTTGGCACATTTGTCGATTGCACTTTATAAAAACGTTGGAATTCGGATGTAAAAAATTGTTTGTTACTCTCGGCTGTAAACACTTCCTGCTTGTATCAAGGTACAAGCGCGACTCGGCTAAGAGGCTGGTACGCTGCCACTACACCAGCTCGCCATAGACACCACAAAAGATCCGTTTTCAAAATATTGTAATCTCTGCAAGAACTTTGTTTCCTTAAGTAACATGAACAGATCTGCAGTCACCATTTTCTGAAAGACAATAAAATACATTTTCACAAACTAAGATACAAGTGGTGCAGCGGCGTGCGGTCCATGGAAGCAAAGGAAGCAATATCTTCTCTAGAATCATCAACCGACCAAAAATTCTAGCATCGAAAGTTTTGAAAATATTCATATTATTTTATTCCTTTCTTAATGAACTACATCTTGAATATAAAGGACAATACATTGTAATTAGGTGTATTTTTATAAATTGCTTTTCTTTCAAATTTCATCGCACGCTCCTAAAAAGGCGTTAGTTTTTTTTAGCAAAATAAAAAAATTGTGATTAAAAATTACTGATAAGCTCAAAATTTATAACCTCGATTATTGAAAATCCGAATCTGGAAAACTGATTAAATTTCTCAACCTTTTAGAAGTTGGAACACTGGAAATTTTTTTCTAACCCTATTCTAAAAAAAAACACAATTTAGTATAACAATTATTTATTTAGATAACTACATAAAAAATTATTGCCTTCTTAAGTACATTGATTAAAAAATCTAAGTTAATTTTTAAATGACTATACTGTTTAGCCGAAAAGGACAAAAATCTGATAAGTTCTGCATTATAAATAAATTGTAATATCATTAATAACAGAAGCATGAATTTTCCATTAAGAAAACTAAATCCTACAGCAAAGAAATCTGATATTTAATTGTAGTGGCGTCTGTGTGATTAAAAGGCGCAAAATTGATAATAACTAGAAGAGAAATAAATTAAAAAGTTCATAAGTTAGTCAAATTTTAAAATATTTTTACAGACTAACACGACCTACATTCACTAAAATTCAAAATTAATTAAAAGAGGTAACCTACTTGGAGGATATTTTTTTGGTGTAAAACTGCCTTTAAGACCTCAATACTTTCACTTTGGTACAGCACTTGTCTAGCCATATTACAGTACAAGTCATTTAAAAATACAATAAGAAAAAACGTTTTAATTTTATTAAAAATAAATAAACATTCTTAGTGAGAATATAAACTCCCACATTAACTTGATGAAAAAAAAACCTTAACGTTTACAAACAAAATGATTAACCTTAACGGTTTTATTTTTTGTGTACATATACATTTTTTAATATTTCGACCTTCCAGTGCACAGGTTGGGTCTAATAGACCAGGCCAATCGTTTTTATTCGCCATTTTTAACACGCCGTTAATTTGGCGGTAACTCATCCTGTACCTTTTAAGGAGCCCCCCCCCCTTCACATCTTTTGGCAGTGGCAATCGTTTGATTCAGTTCGCTCTGTGCCGGCATTTCTGGATATGGTCTAATAGTCCCGACCCGTGCAGCCTTGTTAGTGCTTGTGGAATAGTTGATATTGCTATTTTGCTGCATCTTCATGAAATTTTGCTACAAGTAGAAAAAACTTTGTTTTTATCTTGAAAGAGATGGACCCTTCTAAACTGCGTAAGTTGTATGAAGAAATGCCCAGGGATGACGAATTGGATAGTGATGCTGACTCTGTTGCGGATCCTAATATTGAGGAAGTTTTGATACACAAAACCGATTCGGAGCAGGATTTTTTTAACATATAAAATTGTATACATAATATTTTTTACAGGCCCATGGTGAGACATTTTGCCACCCGTGTACTGGAAAGTTAAACAACAAATTTAAAGAAATAACACGTCTAAAAGCTTCAAGGATTATTGTTAAAAAATATGTATTTTTATTTTATCTATTACGGTTTTCTTTGCAAAACGTTCCAAGTTCTGAACTTAAATTTGTGGGATTTTAGGTGTTCACTGAATACTTATTTTTATGTACTAGTGAAAATTATTTTACAAGTTTTTGAATTTTTTTTAAACTTAAATTGTTTGTCAAACAACAAATACAGGCAAAATTGAGTACGAAACATTATTTTCTTTTCAGAGTTTTAAGTACATTATATAAAAAAATATATATTTTATTACTGAAGGCCTCCTAGTCACGTTGGTGTACAATGACCTCGAGTATGATTTATGCAACGAATTACCCATTGCAATTCAGGGAATGGTTACTATTCTCAAAACGTCTCACTAAACATGCTATTTTTAAAGTCGATGCTTTTTTTAATTGCGCAGTAATTTACTTAAAAACAAGAAGTTTGAAAACAACTATTTTAAAAAGTTAGATTAATAGACGGCCATTTTAAATTAAAAAAAAAGTTTCATAACTTGTATAAAATTTTCTTATTATTTGAGAAAAAATAATTTAATTTGTGTTGACGCTAAGTTCTATATTCTTATGTCTGATTCTTTTATTTAGAAATACAATTTGGGAACCTTGCCGGATAGGACCAGTTTCGTCCTGATCCTAGAATATAAACTTGTACATGCACAGTTGATGAAAAAAAAATTGTGTTTTTTTTTAATTTTAGGATAGTCCACGAGGGATCAAAGCCTACATAATAACGTACCGTTGGTTTTAGAAGTAAAATTATGATGCATTTTATGTGTAAAATGGTCAGTTAAAACATTTTTTAGTTAAATAATAACTCATTATGTAAAGGGAAAAAATCATTATCATTCCTAATCATTACTCGATTAAAATGGCAATGCCGATCGAAGAACATAATGGAAGAACAAAAAAAAGTTGTTGATTCTGATATAATTCAGTTTTCTGTAATCTTGACCGTACCTTACGTGTAATATAGTATGTTTTTATATGTTTTAACATTTACAGTTTAGGTCAGATTTACTTTGGGCTTTTTTTATTAAGGGTCACCTTCCCAACGGATGATATCAAATTTAAATTGCTTCAAACTCTTGACTGAAGTTATTACATTAAGTTTATGGTAAAAATTATTTGTATCGAAACATTAAGAGAATAGAAAGCCTAGTGGTCACAATTGGTACAAAAGTTATAAATACAGGGTGTCGCAGTTAAATACAATCTTAAAATTTTGGGCCGTATTATTGGAGTAAAAAAAATATTTTACAATAATTTGGTACCTTTGTGCCACCCTGTATATTGGTACTACAAAATTATACTATAACAATTTATCTTTTATTTATTACTGTCACCATTGGTCGTAAAAAATTGTACTAAATTGCCACTATTCTAGAGAAGGATCAAAATCGGCTTTTCCCTCGAAGGTACAGCCGCTTCTTTGTACTATTTGCCTTGCTGCCCAGATGCCACATTTTATACAAACATCAAGATCTTTGCCTTGGATGTACTGTGATAAGAATCCACCTAAAATTTAATAAAATTAAGAAAATCAATAAATAAATAGCTTCACTAAGTAGCTGTAACAAATAAAATTTGATTTCTTAGTAAGAACGTAGATAATAAAAATGTCTTATAACCTGTAATTAAGACCACATAACATTATTTTAAGAAAATAATTATTTTAATTAGGCAATATGCTTAAACCATAAGCTACACAACTTTAATAATAACACTGATAAACACAGGGTTTGTGACATGACAATAAGGAGTTTTTAATGTATTTTGATACTCAGAAATTAAACTTGAAATCATGATTTATCTATTGCCCATAGATAATCTGTAACATGAATACTTATAATTTACCTGTCAGAAGGAGTGGTAATACCTCCAGTAGTAAAAGATGTTAAAATAAATTACTAATTAATTAAATATGGGGAACGGTTTTACAAAACATTTCTGCCATTGAAAAACGATATCAAGACAAACGGAGTGTCACTTTGCTTGCTAATTATTGCTGGTCCTGGTTAAGGGATACTCCAGAAACCAAATATCGCCGTAAAACATCAAGAATAACATTTTAAGGTATATTAAGATTCATAATAAAATTTATCAATTATTACAGTTTCGTAAAAAACAAAGTTTAATAGCATGAAAAAACTAATGATCACCTCATTTTGTCCAAGTCACGTTCATTAGTGTACTTGCCAAATACACCAAGAAAATAAACCCTAAAATAGGACTTTTTGAAAGCCCTAGAAATCAACATAAAAATTGAGTATATCATCAAATGATTACTTGGATTTAAATGGTTCTCTTGCTAGGTTCTCCAATGCTAAACTTGTAAATTTCATGAAAATTTTAATAGTAATTTTATTTGAAAGGTATTATAAAGCAAAACGAATTAGGTTAATAAATTTTTAAGATTTAGGGTACCACTAAGGGAGTGCAAATATTCAAATTTTCGAATTATTCGAGTTGAATCGAATATGAATTATTCGAGTCGAATTGAATATGAATTATTCAAGTCGAATCGAATATGAATTATTCGATTCGAATTCCAAATCGAATAATTGAATAATTCAAATAGTTCGAATTATTTGAATAGTTCGAATTATGCGAATAGTTCAAATCATTTGAATAGTTAGAACTATTTTAATAATTCAAACTATTTGGATGATTAGAATCTTTTGAATAATTGAAATACCGGAATTGAAAACTTTTTTCTGATTATTTAGAAACAGGAATGATTTTGGCGGCAATTTTAAAAGGTTTGTAATAATTTGAAATTTCCAGTGTATTTGAATGCATCTTATTAATATTGAATCCACAATTTTGGAAAGTTTTTGTGGTGGTTATTTATAACATACTGAAATATATTTGATTAATTTTGCATTTTTTTTTTTTTTTTGATTATTAACCTTATAGATTAGTCTTATAAAATCGAGTTTTATGAAAAAGACTTTATTTTTTTTAATAAAAGACATAATTTTAAACCGAAAGTTTAAGCTTATACAATGAATAATTGAAAAAATACTATACTCCAATAGTTCAAATTATTTGAATAGTTCGAACTGTTAATTAAAGTTGGGACACTTTATATTATACAATGTATTATTGTTTTTAACCTTTTTTTTTTTTTTTTTTTGAAATGTCATAATTGAATTTATAACTGTTGATCATCTAAGTTATCATAAAATTGTAAAGATCTAGCTTTATTTAACAGAATTTGACATAACAACCTTAATCCAAGATCATATACTGCAACATGAACTATTTAAATAGTTCAAACTATTCGATTAGTTTAAACAATTAAATTGAAATTCGAATCGAATATAACTATTGGATTTGATTCGCAAACTCGGTGAATTGTTACTGCACTCATAGACATGGTAAAGAATGTAACCGAGTGATTAACTTGTGTTTGACAAGACAACCTAATCCTTCATGTTGTCCCGAAGTGTATATAAAGTAAAGGGTAATTAGAAAACATTAACATTTTGGTTAAGTGGGGTGTAATACTGTAGCTTTCTCAAGCAAGACTTTTGTTATTGCAAAATATAAATTTTTAAATTTTGTATTTGGATGCTTTTTGCTGGATTGTTAAATGTGCTAATTATCTCAAAAATTATTAGTTTTAATATTTTGTACAAATAAATTAATAAAAATTACCTGCGAATGCGTCACCTGCGCCATTTGTATCTACTAACTGCTCTGGTGTCAATACCTTAATAGGAAATTCTGTAATTTTCCCTTCCTGTGCCAATATCACAGGATCCACACCCTGAGTTAAAATTACAATTCTGGACCGCTTCTCGTTCTGTTTCGGAAGGTTACAGATTTTTAAGGCAATTTCCTTAATGTCCTTTGTACCAAAGTCTTGTTTTGTGAAAATGTTTCAACTTCTATAAATTCCAAACAATTATTATTATATATTATTATTATATTATTTATATATATATATATATATATATATATATATATTATATATATATATACCTATGGCTAAAGTTTGACTTTTGGAAGAGAAAAACATGATCACTTTTAATTTAGAAGCCAATTATTATTATTATTATTATTATTTATTCTTTATTGGAATAACCAAATTACATTTTTAGTTTTGGACCTTCTTTAAGGACGAGACCAGATTTGCGCTTAAAACATTAGAGTTACTAATTTAGAACATATTCGGTTTGTTGGTTTAAGCGAGGTTGGTCGCGTGCTCATATTTGCTTTGCAGCCGATAGGCTTATTGTGCTCCCCTTTTTTGTTATAGAAGTCTGCTTCCCTTTATCATGTCTAGTAAATTTCGACCAAGATGTTCCTAAGATGACAGTGACCGGAGAGAAGTCCTGCTACCTGTCTTAATTAAGTGCGCCTTAGAAGGAGGGCGTTAGTTGTTAATCGCCTAGCGTTGCCTTCGCATGCCAACGATTAAGATGTTGTTTTTGTGACCATTTGTCTACATATAATCGGGTTTTTATTAAACAGATACTACGTTCGGTACAATAAATATAATAAAAAGTTTTTAATTTTTAACTAATCTCCCAAAAAGCATGGATTGCTTCTTAATGCTCTAATTGTAATTACAAGAAAATATTCGAAAATTAAAAAAAAATGCTACCAACCATTTATATCACTTTTTGTAAGATGCGTTGAAATGGGTAAAAAATGCACCTGAATATAAAATTAAACGTACAAGTGGCTGAAAAACGCCAAGTTAAGGAGAGCATATTATGTAAAATAGTATAGAAATAGAATGGCGGCCCGCTTATATATTTACTTATTTAAATCGGCAACTAATAAAGTTATTTTATTATATATATTTTTTAATTATTTTTCGGTCATTTGACCCGCATAAGCTACCTAGACAGTCTTTTCAGAACGGGAACACTGCACAGTACAAAAACTTTGTTCAAATGCTCTTAACAAAAAATAAAATAATAAGAAAAAATTGACACTCGAAGTTTGAGATTCTTCTTATACACTTTCTAATATCTCAAAGTAGACAATATTTGACAAAAAATAAAATATTTTTTTTTAAAATCATACAAATAACGAAATCGGTTATATGTGTTTTTTAGATTTATAGATATGGTACTATTTCGAACAAATTCGTTTTGTTAAATCAAATATTTTTTCGGCAAAAATCCCTGATTATGCAATCAAACGAGATATGTTGAAAAAAAATCCATTATGACGACGTTTGAACACAAAGATCATTTCTCCTTATTAAGGGAATCGCTTAATCATACCAACAGTAAAAATCTAGTACATATCTCTTTAAAGTTAACAAACCAAAGTTCTGTTTATTAACAAGACTTTGTTTACCCATGTTGTTAGTATTTGACAATCCCAAATAAAATATGTCAATTATATTATCTTAATCAATTTTGGTTAAGAACTTTCAAAGATTAGGCAGCTTACGAGAAAAATTAATAATTGTATTTACAATTCATTAGATGTTACACAAAATTACATCAATTATTTGCAAATATTCTTTATGAATACTTTTGAAATGAAAGCTTATAAATATTACAAATTTAAGGTCAATTTTTGGTAACGGCATCCTATCTGTCCATCGTAGATACTATTAAAATTTAAATAAAATCACAAAATTCAGGCGCGTGCCATGAAAATCGAAAGAAGGGCAGCCCTTTATCAAAACTCACCTATTTATAATGTTTTGTCCTTTATGTTAAGGATATTGCAGTTCAAGGAATGAATAAAATAATATGACTATTTTTTAAAACTTTTGATGGTGAGCTGATGATTCTAGGAAAAGCATTGTTTTCCTTGTTTTCATGGACATAAAACTAATTTAAATATTTGGGGTTTCTTAGGGTAAAAAAAAATCTTGACCGTTCAAATTCCGGTTTTTCAGGTTTTCTTGATCACTTGAAATCCTGTATATATATTGTCACAATAATTTAAATAATATCAAATGCAAAATTATAAAACAAACCTGTTCATTTCCAAAAAGTACATCAACATAAGGTAAGGCTTGCATTAGAGGTTCCTTATAAAATTGTGAGATAAATGCTGCACTAAGGTTCATGATAAAAGGTCTATCATTTGCTAAGGCTACTTTTGCTACTTCCATTATTGAGGGTGGACTAACTGTCAAAAAGAAACCCTAAAATAAAAAAAATATTTTTTACGGGTTGGCCCACCTAAACCGAGCCTATAAATAGCACAAAGTCATAAAATATTAACACAAAAATAGTGATATCATAAGAGGAAGATATTTCTTATATACAGTGTGTACAAAATTGGTAGGGAATGTACACATCACCTGGAAACTATAAGAGATATAAATATGGTTTAATAGGGAAAGTTGTAGGCCATTCAATTGTAAATTTAATGCCGTTTTGATGACGGCTCTATCTTATTTTCTATTTAAGAAATTAAAAAAAAAACAAAAATTTACATTTTTGAAAAAGTGCTGTAATTTTTATTTTAAAATATTTTTAGAATATGTAAAAACAGTATTAGGACAATATTTTAAGAGCAATGCATTCTTGCATTCATATTATTTTTTCGTTTTGCTTTTTGAGATACCCTCATCAATTTTTTTATGGCAGTTTTTATTTTTAAGCACATTAAAAAAACGTTTCTTTCCTGTAAGGTGATGTGTAACACTTTATAAGAATATTTTATTTTTATGCCTAAAAAGGTAAAAATTTATTGTTTGCACGAGTAGGTCTTGACTGTCGAAGCTATTAGCTCTACAAACAATAAATTGCCATTCGTTTCCTAATAGGAAATTCTGTAAGGAAACTCAATGCAAGATTTTTTCCCAAACAAATACGAACATTCATTCAGTTTTTAGTCTTTAAATCGGAACACTCTCTACCAAAATTTATTGTGGCATAGTTAGAGACTTGCACTGTATAGAAATGGAGACTGTGTTAACAAAACTGTATTAAAGAGGTGTCAAAAGTGCAAGATATTCCGACCTCGCGACGTCAATAATAAAAGTTACTGAAAGGCATTTTAGTCGAAGCTATTTGCTCTACAAATAATAAATTGTCAATTATTTCCTAATAGGAAATTCTGTAAGAAATGGTATTTCTCAAACAAGGACGAAGATTCACTCGGTCTTTAGTCTTTAAATCGGAACACTCTTTACCACAATTTATTGTGGTAAAGTTAGAGACAAAGAAGCAGACTGAGTAAATCTCCGTCCTCGTTTGGGTACATTATTTTATAAAGGTTAGAAATACATCTGCATTGACTTTCTTAACACCATACCCTATTAGGAAACGAATGAGAATTATTTGTAGAGCTAATGGCCTCCGCAACTCCGCAGTCATGGTCTACACGGACAAAAAATATTTTTCTTGTTTTCTAATCTAAAAATAAATTAATTGTATAATGTTATATACATACATCATCTTAAAAAGAAAAAAACGTTTTTTTAGGGTGTGCTAAAAAACAAAATGGCCGCCGTAGGAAAAGAAATATTGAAAATGGTATATAAAACCTGAATGTCAAAAATAAAATCTAAATACAGGGATGTATTGCTCTTAAAAAGTTAGTGGTTTTACATATATTTTTTAAAATTATAAAAAAACGGCACTTAATCGAAAATGTAAATTTTTAGTTTGTTTTTTAATATCTGAAAAATGAAAAAGGATAAGGCCGACCTCAAAACAGATTGAATTTACTACAATTCAAGATCTTATACAACTTTGCTCTTTTAACCATCTCTTTATCTCTTATAGTTTTCAAGACCCTAATACACTCCCTACAAATTTCGAACACACTGTATGTAGTTCAAAATCCCAATAGCCCAACATAAGTAAAAAATGTATAAAAAGCACAACCCAAACAAAACCGCGTTTTGGGTGGTTTTTAAAAAGAACATCTTAGATCATGTTTCACAACCATTCTAAGCAACTTTTTAGGCCCTGACAAAATATATTTTAAAAAATGTTTTACTCTTTCTATTACGACGCCAAATTCCCGCACTATTCTAATGAACAACACATAGTGAAGTCTCCGAAAACAGCCCCTTAGTGCTGGGGTCATCTACCGTTGTTGTCGAAACAGACATTTGGAAATTATTATTTTGGGGACTTAAGCAACTGCAAAATGTAGAAAAAGCAAGTAAAAAAAAATCACATTCTTATTTTTGTTGATTATTCTTTTTACAAGAAAGTAGATTTTTGGTTAAGCTATTTTTTAAATCAAGAAATGTAAACGTTTCTCTTGTGACATATATCGACGAATATTTTTCAATGTACGTTATACAAGCAGCTAAGCACCAAGCAAATCACTTACGGAAATATAATAAAACTGCGCCGAGTCTATTAATTTCTTGTTGTCAGGTTTGCGTATATGGTCAATTGTAAAACAATTAGCTGCTCCTAAATTTGCACATAATGATCTATGGTGGTCGGTGATTAAAACTGCACATGTTCCGGTTGGTTCCTTGTCATTATACTGGTACCTAAAGACAAAAAAATAAAAAACGTAAGACATGTTTTTTTTTATTTATTAGAATAGTGACATAAGACATTTGAAAATTACAAGTTGACTTTAGCGTTAGTGTTTGTTTGTCTCAACGTAAAATAAAAAAAAAAACATTTTGACTATAAATGAATTACCAACCATTTTTATGTCCAAGGGTCATATATTTTGTATCGCATTTTAAAATTGTAATGATCCAATTTTTACTTAAGAAATTGCAATTTTATCTGTAGTGATCACTCCTATCTCCAAAATCTCAAATTATGTTCAGGAGATACAACATTGGTAATTGTAATTGTAATATATTTAACAATTTCGTATTTCCATTTACCAGTACATATCTTAAGTTTTTTTTTTTATAATATATGTTTATCTTTAAAATAAAATGAGCTTTTGCAAATAGAAAGTATTGATGGTAAACAGTCAAGTACTATCTGGGGAAGATTGAGTTCTGTTAATAAACAGTGGTAAAGCCTAAATAAATTTGTCAAAAATTAAAAAAGTGCCAAGACTTGGTTTTAAAACTGTTTAAACTTTTAGAAAAGACAATTTAAATTTTAAATTTTGTTTTAAAATTTTGATATGCACTGCAAGTTTACTTGATAACTTCTGCTTACACAATTTTATTATTATCTCAAGTTATGCAAAAACTGAGACAAAAATTAAATGTTATTTAAATTAAATAATAAAACATATTCTACGGACACTGCATGTAATTAATTTGATAAACCAGAAAGAAAATTCTAAATTTTTAACGCAAATACAGGCAATAAAAATATATTAATTCTTATTTACTTACCTTGCATTTACTCCGTCAGTTGTTGCTTTTTCATATAAAATTTTTGAGAAATGGTCTTCTCCTACACAGCCAAAAAATGTGGTAACTTTGGGCTTTTCTATAAGCCACTGGCACACCCTTAAAGCATTTTGTACACTACCTAAAATTTAATCGATATGTAGCCCCGAAAATCCAAAACAATAAGAAACTGCAAATTAATTTACAACCATATTCATTGGAATATAAAAAATTCCATACACAATTTTTGTTTTTTTTTGACATTTCTCGCGGTATTCGGTATATAGTATACCATACCCACTCTTGGGTATTTGAATACTCTATTTAATCATACTTTAAAGTTTCTTAGATCTCAAGAATAATTATTTTAATTTGGGCTTTGTTTTCATATGTAATGGTTTTTAAAAGTTTTAAATAACATAAAATAACATTCATGTTTTTATAAGCAAAGTTTAATTAAAGTATATACATACCTCCTGCTATATAGTCAGCATTATATGATTCTATAAGTTCCGAATACAACTCTTTATGCTTCACTGGGTCTGCCAAAATTGCATCATTTTGTTTCAGGTCGTATTTTGCTAAGAATTCTTTTTCGGCATTTGCTGAAATATCCAACAATGGATTTCCCATGCCAATAAGGGTGTTTTCTCTAAGAGACATTATTTTTTATTATTAGAAAAATAATATTTTAAAGTGTAAAAAACTTAATATAAATGATGAAAGTAAGTATTAATATGTATAGTATATACACTAGTTTTAATAGTAACTAAACAATTGTAAAATAAAATCATGTTGCATCAACTATTTAGGTAATAGGAATATTCCTTTTATTTAACCTTGGTAAATAATGCACAGTGGTGTACAAAAACGTCGTCAAAGACAATAAAACTTTCGGAAAGCAAACCTATTCTCAGTTAGTGTACAATATAAAATATAATAAAAACACATTGGTTGGTACTAAAAATAACACAGCCACACAAAAAAAAAAGTTCTGAACCAGATATGTGAAGTACCTTTCGGTATGTCTTTCGGTGCGCTAAAAACGAATCCGAAGTCAGAATTTACCCATCACCCTTAGATTTTCCTCCAGCAACCCCTCAGCACCCCCAAAGGGTCAAAATTTTTTTCATTTGGAACAGATATAATAAATATATGACAATAAGTTTTTTGATGTTGTAAAAACGAATATAAAGTTAGAATTTACCCATAACCCTTAAATTTAACCCTAGCAACCTCTAGCAACCCCTAGCATTCCCCAGAAACCACCCTAAGGGCAAAAATTTTATTTTATTAGAAGAGTTAAAATAAATATCTAACAATACGTTTTTTGGTGTGCTAAAAACGAACATAAAGTCAGAATTTACCCATCACCCTTACATTTTGCTCCAGCAACCCTCAGCAACTCCCCCTTCTTAATGGGTAAAACTTTATTCACAATAGTTGTAATAAATATCGGACAATACGTTGTTTGGTGTACTGAAAACGTTTAATATTTATTTTAATTCTTTATAGAAAATAAAATTTTAGCCCTTTGGATGATTGCTGGGTGATGCTGGGGGTTGCTGGGGATTGCTAGGGTTAAATTCAAGGGTTATAGGTAAATTCCAACTTCATATTCGTTTTTAGCACGCCAAAAAACGTATTGTCAGATAATAATTATTATACCTTTTCCAAATTAATAAAATTTTGTGCCCTTGGGGGGTGCTGGGTAAATTCTAACTTCATATTCGTGTTTAACACGCCAAAAAACGTATTGTCAGATATTTATTATATCTTTTCTAAATGAATTAAATTTTGACCCTTCGGGGGGGTGCTGGGTAAATTCTAACTTCATATTCGTGTTTAACACGCCAAAAAACGTATTGTCAGATATTTATTATATCTTTTCTAAATGAATTAAATTTTGACCCTTCTGGGGGGTGCTGGGGCAAAATCTAAGGGTGATGGGTAAATTCTGACATCGGATTCGTTTTAAGCGCACCGAAAAACATACCGGAAGGTACTTCACATATCTGGTTCAGAACAAACAAATCAATTTCTTTTGGCTTTTTCTTACGTAATAAGGAAGTACCCACTTTACGGACACTTTTCTTTTATGTAAGTACCTATTTTCCGGCATAGTCCGGGAAAAAATACAAATAGTCCGAGAAAAGAGCTCCTTACGGACGATTCCGAAAAAAACTACTTGCTTGAAATAACACTGTCAAGGAAGTGAGTGCTTTTAAGGTGATTACCGAAATAAAAAAAAAATGTATGCATCCCGTCCTGAAACCGTTCTTTTAGATCACAGTTCCTGTTGGACCTCCGAAAAGTAAAGTTCGCGCGATAAGAAAACTACATAGTTTTTTCCGGGAAGGCGGTTGAATGAGCCGTATCAAGTGTTTTCACCCTCGGAGATCAAGGAGAAACTCACGCCAAATGATGGAGTCCTTCTTCTGGGGCTGGCGGAAAATGCTTGCGCGCTCAGGAAGAAGTGACAGTTACTGACAAAAAGCGGTTATACGGAATAGCAGTCCTTGGTTGGATCGCAATTGTTTGTGCCCTTCATGACCATTGACATTGCAAAAGATTACAATTTGTGAAAGTGGAGGAATCTGCGAGGTATTTCTGGACTTTAACGTAATATACTATTTCTTATACATGTACCGAAAAGTTAAGCCGAAGTTCAAGTTGACTTTTTTAAATGAAACAATCAATTTACCGGCAACATTTTGAATTCTGAGAACAATTCTAAGCTATTTTTTTTCAAATTTGCGTCTTAGGAAGGCTGTGGTTTAAATTTTAATATTTTTTACAATTCGATAATCTGCAGATCATGACCGGTACAATTTAGAACTAAATGGTTGTTTTTATTTCATTCCTTAAATAAATTATGTTGGCACACATGGTATGTTAAAAAAATAATTTAAAAGTTATTTTTAAAACTCTTCTAATAACTGTGACAAATAAATAATAATGATATTGTAGGACAAAACTACGATCCGTACCAAAAATTTGCTCTCTATCATTTGTGACGTCCGTTAAAAATATCACCCCTGTCATAAATAAGCTTTATCTACGAAAAATATTATAAAATCTGTCATGTAATTTAAATAAACACAACTTATTTTTAATGCCCTTCTACTTTAGCCGTCTTTTTAAATAACAATTTACCAAAAACTTCCGATAACGCGCGCTTATAACTTATACCTTTAATCATAACCAAGAAATTTTCCCCACAAACTTTTAAAAATGGTTCTTTCTGTATGAAGTTTTTTTTCACTTTTTGTTGCAATTTTTATCCCCTAGACAATTCTGTTGTGGTTACGATTTGTCCGTGAAATTTTATGGTCTGTCTCGATTCCGGTTAATAGATACATAATTAGTTATTTCTTTTAACTAGTAATACCGTTCTGAAGCTTTCTTGAACTATTGGGAACGGTTCTACAGAATAAAGGAACACTTATGGTGTCGTTCCGGAGTGTTCTAGAGCCTAAAAGGAATATACTAAATGTTAATCACTGTCACTTGTCAATCGTTTGATTAATTCTAGACTGTAGCGTTTTTCCTATTATCTTTATGTCAACCGGGCTTGGGCGGATTTAAGAGAATCGAAGAACTTTGCTTACGTTTGAACATTTAACATATTTATGCTTTTCTTATGTAGTAACCTTTCCCGGCCATTTCTAAGTATATAATTGCATTGCATTCACTAAATAGTACGTTGTTTGTGTATCTTAACCATAAAAATAAAGATTAACATAAATCGTGTCTAATTATTTTGAACCTGAATTCTAAAAAGCTACTTAGATCAGGTTATAATATGAATTTGACTAACCCTTCTATGCCTAGACTTTATGGACTGCCGAAAATTCATAAGATAGGTATTCCTATTAGACCAGTCGTCTCCTTTTGCAGTACACCTGTTTCTAAAATAACTTGCTTTCTTAATAATTTAATTAAAGATTTAACTGGTGTTAAACCTAACTTTTCTGTTTTAAATACATTAGATCTAACTAATAAGCTTAAACATTTTAACAACAAAAACACAAATTTTCTTATGGTGTCTTTTGACGTTTCTAACATCTTTTCATCAATTCCAAGATAGGAAACAATTCCTTTTGTTTTTTTAATCCTATACGAGGTAAGTAAAAAAATACGAATTTTAGTCTTAATTTTTGTAGTAGTAGTGTCGTAAAGTACCTTTATATTTAACAATATCAAAAATTGTTATTATAAAAAGTTGTTCGGAATTAAAAATCACGTTTAAAGATGCAGTTGCATTAATTTTTTTTTATTCTCTACTCAAACAACGAAAATTTAACTGTAATTATTGTACATTTAATCTAAGATGCTCCGACAAGAAATGTCAGAGAGTAATTTTTGTACATATATTCTAGGATGCTTTGACAAGAAATACTTGACAGTGGCATTCAAAATATCAGTTGTATTTAGCGAAATTTGGTAGAGATTCAGTAGAAATGCCAGCAAAATTTAAGAAAAAAAAAATCTGTTAGAAGGATGTAATTGCATATTTAAACATAATTTTTAATTCCGAACAACTTTTTATAATAACAATCTTCAATATTTTGAAATATAAAGGTACTTTACTCTTAGCCAAAATTTTTTTTTTTACATACCTCGTATAAAATTAAAAAAAATATATATATTTCTGTTGATGTCATTTTAGGTTTCAGAACATGCAGAACTTTTTATAAAAAGATTTTTTTTTGTAAAATTAATAATAAAAAAGCTTCCCATATGTTGCCAACTTAAATAGACACACTGTATATAAATTAAAAATTATAAAAGGAAAACAACATACTTAAACTTAAAAGGTTTCCTAGAAAATAACAGAAAATGTATTCTTGGATAGAAAAAATAACATTTTAATAATTAAAAAAATTACTTGTATCTATATTTCTTTTTGGTTCTAAGGTGCATTCAGAAGTCATTCATTGTCTCATAAAACTCTAAGCAGCTTTTCTCTAAATTAGCAGAGACAAGCAGTTCAGATTTTATTAATTTCCACTACTTAATGTTCACTAAAGAAAAAAATATGTTTGGAAAATGCAGAAGTCACAGGAATGTTAGAGCAACATTATTACAAATAAATGTTTATGACCTGTTGTATTTTGAAAAGTAAATGACCATTTTTGGCTTTAAAATTAAATTCCCCTATTAAAATGACAAAAAAATTAAAAGAAGGAAACTTTTCTGAATAGGTCTCTAAAGAGAAATTGCCCAACTTAACCAATATACTATCATTCGTATAATGAAAGTTCTTTTCAATGTAGAAAAACCGAGAGAAAAACATTATCATCAAGATTATCAATAAAAAGGAAAAAATTATTTTCTATTGTTAGTTTTTCATCTTGATTCAAATAACGATTAATCATGTCCCCTTCCCACTTCAAAACCAAAAAAACTTGCATCTTATCTAAACCTAATTTTAAACTTAAGTCTTTTAAATGATCAATATATATATGGTTTCATTGGCCCCTAATTTGGAAATCGTTTCTTCAAAAATTGGCAACACATGACTTTAGAAAGGCAGACAAATTGCGTCCTCCGCAGTTGCTGTAGAGGACGCAGAACATTTTGGTCCAAAGGAGGACAGTCCTCCTGGCTGGAGGACGGTTGTCAACCCTAGTAGCAATACCTTTCATACGTTTAAGAACAGACATCCACTGGTAATTTTTTTAGATTATAAAACTTTTATGACTCAGTATATCTATTATTAAATTTGTTTTTTATAAATTGATATGGTAATTGTCTCGAAAGTTGCCTCCTCTCCGATTTGGACCAAATTTGGTATACGGGGGTTTTTTGGGGCGCTGATTACGAATCTGAAAAAACATTTTTTCGGCAACGTTTCGTTTTCGAGATATTCATCATCAAAGTTGAAAATCAAACTAACCTTATTTACACTATTCCTCCTTCTTTTTGCACGGAATTCTTGATTTTTACACTAAATTGGCACATAATATTTTAAAAACACCTTTTAAAAACTTGTTTTTATATCTATTTTACACCTTTTTTTCATTTAATTGCAAACCTCCACTTTCACACGTCGGATCGTGGCCGCAACCATGTATACACTAGGGAATCATGGCCGCACAGCTTAAAAGTGCTTCGCAATTTAATGGAAAAAAAGGTGTAAAATAAATAAAAATATAAGGTTTTAAAGGGTGTTTATAAAAAATTGTGTGCCACTTTATAAAAATCAAGAATTGTGTACAAAAGAAGGGGAATCTAGTGAAAATAAGGTTAGTTTGATTTTCAACTTTGATGATGAATATCTCGAAAACGAAACGTTGCCGAATAAATATTTTTTCAGATTCGTAATCAGCGCTCCAAAAAACCCCCGTATACCAAATTTGGTCAAAATCGGAGAGGAGGCAACTTTCGAGACAATTACCATTAATTTATATTAAAGGCAAAATTGAAATGTTTTCTTAGCTACTATTTATATTTGTAGGTATATATGTACCCAGGCCGCGAACGTACTAAACCAGACGAAACCTGGGCACATTAAATAATAAATTAGGTTTTTTTGCAGCTTCACAAACTTCACAAATATCTATTTTAATCGCTATACAAAAACATGTTCTTTTATTGAAATAATAAAACGGGCAAACTTACTTTAAAGCCTCTTTATCCATACTGGAAAAACTAATTAAATCACTTTATTTGGCTGTAGGTATAGTTATTTCCGTGGTTATGTCTAAGTACAAAAAATTATAAAATACAATGGGATATTTTTAAGGTTATGTATGGAATTGTGGTTCACTGACTCGTGTTACTTAATGAACTAGAAAACAAATAAGCGGAATATTTAAAGTTTTTTGTTATCTCATCTTAATTATCTCTGTTTTTATTTGAAAAGATGTTAGATTATTTTTAGTTAACTTTTGGCCTCTTGAAAATGATGTAAATACACTGCCTGCATTAAGTACACTAACACAAAAATTTGAAGGATTAGAACTGCAATGCGAAAGTATTTAAAAGAATAAATTTTAAAAATAAGCTGATTAAATTCGCTTTGCCAACAAAAGTTAAGCTAGCATTACGGAAAATCTATATTTCTTCAAACTTAAAGTATGCATTTATAATGCAATATTGTTTTCGAAGGAATCGGTACTTTTAGGTACTTCTTATTTTTGATACTTATTTTTGTAAAGCAGCGTATTTTGGAGCCTCCACGTGTTTCAAACTCCAAAATAGTGATGTGCGAAATCGAATACTTTAGAGAATCGAATACTACAGAATCGAGTACAACTTGGAATCGAATACTTGAATGAGTACTGAGTACTGATACTGATAACTGAATGTTAAATTATTATTATTATTATTATTAGTGGATTGTTAGGCGGCTATAGCCGTTCAAAAATTGTATTCTAATTGAGACTGTCATACATGTTTTTAAATGCGTTCACTGTCTCCGCACAAACACAACTGTTCGGTAAATTGTTCCACTTCCTCACTAT